>JBCFYV010000012.1:96325876-96908376 GCA_039000515.1 Timema cristinae | reverse complement strand
GTTCTTATTTAGCTATCCAAATTTCACTAGTGCTATAAATTATAATTTAAAAGTAATGTGTTTGTTAAAAAAATGTTTATAAAGACTCGTCCAAGACAATGTTTGTAAAAAACGTTATAACTATTAAAATGATTGTAAAACCACATTGCCTAGGACGATTCTCTATAAGCAATTGTTAAGCCTTGTGTATAAACCTACTTTTAAGATGGATAATGATAAAGGTAACGTAATATGTTATGATGGATGACATTTAAATATATATATTTAGAAATAAATATATATAATTATAAATAATTATTTACAACAAAACTATTTATAATAAATATTGTCTTAGCAATCTAATTTTTTTATAATTTTTTATTTGACACAAAATTATAAATTATTTTATACATCTAAAATCGATTGAAACAATTTTTAAGTTTCATATTAGATTATGTTTTTACAGAAAATTTTTAAATTATAATTGTTAGGACTATTAATCTTGATAATGACTCAAGTTTCATACACATAATTCAAGTGACTCAAACATCAGGTTTAAGGGGTTTGACTTTTAATAACCTCTGGGGCACAATTTTTTTTATTTACTGAAGTAAAACATTGTAGGAACTTTCTACAACTCAAAACCTGTTGGTTGAAGCGGGAAAGAACGATTTTAATTTGAAAAAAATCTTGACACGGTAGACTTTCAATAGCTCTATAATTTCTTAGAAAAAAATCCTCAAGACGTATTTTTCATTTATTTTCGAGCAAACATTTTTTTTTTTTTTTTGCGCTTTTGTTTATTAGATTCTTATTTGAATTAATAACTCTTTGTTTCTTTGTGAGTTTGCCACCGTGTTGTCATCAAAAGAAACAAGTTTAATTTGTACTCTTTAGTTGTTATTTCATTATTATTATTATTATTATTATTATTATTATTATTATTATTATTGTAATTATTATTGTAATTATTATTGTTATTATTATTATTTTCAAAGAGTAAGACGCCAAGACACGGTCTAATCACGTTGGTTTTTAATTGCTTATATTGCAAGGCTTGACTGATGGCAGAGCGCTGGAAATAGCAAAGTATAAACTTTTCCATTTCTTTAATTGTAAATAAAAAAAATCCTTAATGACTCTGAAAAGGAGGGTATTTTTACTTTTACTCTTTGTTTTTATTTTTGTTGTTTAGTTTCTCTGTCTTCACGCAGACTACAGTTGTGACCGATTTTCTTAATCACTGGGCCGAATATTTTGTGTACATTTCGTTTGTTTTTTTTATCGCTTTTTGGTATTACTAGGAACTTAATCGTAGGAGTAAAATTTTCATCTTTTATTTTTATTTCTGGTGAAGTAATTATGATCAATCAGAATCATTGTTATTATTCCGTAAAAAAAAAAGTTTTAACGTTAAGTGTGGAAGATTGAGCTACAAAATAACTGTATTTTCAAACTTTAATTTCTGTAATCATCTTCTCATCGGAAACTCAAACGTTTTCTTTAATTTCCCTTCATTTCAATGTAAAATTTTTTATTTAGGTCTTAAGTGTTCTGTAGTGGAATTAAATTGACTAAGTCAAATAAATGACTTTATTTTGTGAGTGTTACTAAAAACAAAATTGAATATATTTCTTATTACTGAAAGTAGAAACAAAAGCAAAGCAACTATCAAAGTAAATACGGCTAGCGCAAGTTTGGTCAATTCATTAATATAATATAGATAACCGAAGCCTAGGTCAAGTTACATATTTATTAAAAAATTGCAAATTTTCGAAAAATTATAAAAATAATTTTGTGAACACTCATATTGTCTAACTATGGCAACTCTTCTAATATATTTTTTTCATTAATATAGTTTTTCATAGATTTTGATTTTTCTTCCGTAGTTAAAAAGAAAAAAGAAAACGAAAAATTATCAAACTAAGGTAGGCCTATTATAAAGAATTAAAAATAAAAAGTTGAGAGCTTTAAACTGTAAATCAACTTTATGTTAAGAATCTGAATATATCATACAATTTAACATTGTTTAAAAAGGGAGATTTACTCATTTATTTTCACTAAATTTATTTTTCACCTAACAGCTCTTTCTAGAGAATCACCCCACCTACTTGATAATTTGTTTTTAACTCCAAAGCAAATTGTCACGCTTGGACCAGAGCTACAGCTGTATTTGCAATATATAAAACTCATGTTGAGTTTAATTAAATTCCATTTGCTTATTTGACCTCCCCAAGTGCATTTGTGAGAATACTCACGTGTGTTCTAGTTTTTGTGTTTTCGATTTCAAGTGGAAATTTTAGATATATATATATATATATATATATATATATATATATATATATATATATATTTGTAACCGATAAAGTCTCTTTGTTCTTTCCTTGCTACGTTTTTATATTTGGGATGACGGACACCCACTCCCACATTCACAAATAGTGAAGACATTTTTAATCAAATGTTAATTACTACAAAAAATTCACTTTTTTTTTGTCTATTCTAAAACTTTATGGAAAATCTTTAGGTTTACAAATAATTAATTATATATTTAAATTACACACATACAGAATCTATTTACGTTCTTGATCGACTTTTAATTTACGTTATCTATTTTACTTTAACGGCACAGTTGAAGTGCCTGACTCTGAATCGGAAATAATTAACTGTTTTAATAGAGGCACCAAACAAGGTTTGTACATTTATCTCCTACGATATTTGATCAATTTTTTATTCTAATTTATTCGAATGCGTTTTGAAAACCGTTCTCTAGCTTGTTAGTGGCCTTTTAATCACGAGTGAGGTAAAACTTTTTTACTGACACTGAGTTGGCCTGATGACTCATAGCTAAACTTATTGGTTCATTATTGGCTTTATAATGAGTCACCATTGTCCTTATTGACAATTTACCTTATTTACTCCCCGTTGACTCACAGTTAATCATATTAACTCCAGTAATTTTATTGACTATCTTTTCACCTTATTGTTTCCTCGATGTCCTTATTTATTCCTTGATGACCTTTTTGACTGACTGATTACCTTTTAAATTCACCGAAGACCTTTCAGACTAGCTGTTTACCATATGAAAATAATATTGGCATTTCCTACTTTCACTCTTGTTTGTGGTTGGATGTAAAATTATAAAACAAATATTTTTTTTTCATACCACAATAGTTTAAAAATTATTTTGATTAAAGGGGCTGGTATATGATCTAGACCAGGGCTATTCAATTAGTTATCTAAGTGGGCCCCTCCAAAAAATCTTAATATTTTGTGGGCCAGACATTTAATTCAATCTGGCAGTAATTTTGAACGTTCAAAATTATACGATTTCATATTGGTATCTATAGCCCGTGATCGAGCGCCAATTATAGTGATATTTCTTACCCTTATGCAATAAGTAATATCTTTAAATTTGCACACGATTTATTTAGATAATGGCACTGATTTATTACAACGTTCATGCTACCAGCACTGTTAATATTTTGTATTACTGCTATATATTCATAAGCACAAGTGGATTATATTGTCACCAGTGTCGAAACCAACTAATAGAAAGAGTCATGGTGACAGGTGTTGTGAAGGCTAGCTTCCTTTTGGGTAAAGGGAGCTAGCGTCACTTGCTTTTTTGGTGAACACTACGGAGTTGATCTTTGAAAGAAAAAATATAAGATTAATGGGTCAAGACTTTGACATTATTTCTAAAAGCACGTGGTTTTCCATGGTTAAGGTATTAAAAGGAAATTTTACATACATTACTTTTAAGAAAAATACACTTCATCCATGACTTTTTGAATATATTATGGGGTCCAAAACAGTATCATTACACGTCATATATTATACTTTTATAGTTTAAAATAGGATGAGGGGGAGGAGTGATACTTAGTTTTATATTATATTTAATATTGATATATTTCAGTTAAATTAAGAAAATGTAAAAGTTATAATAGGACTAGGCCTAGTAAATATGAAAAAGAATTGTTTAGTTGTAATATTGTTGACCGTTATAACTAATAAGCTTTCTCCTAATGTACTAACGCGAGTTGCTCTCTCGGTAGAGCTAAACAATTACTGTGTCATTTGAAGTGGAGGAACCAGGACTCCGTTTGCCATCTTGACACTTTTGCCAATATTTTAACAAAACAATTGAACGGTGATGACAAAGTAAGACCAAGCATTCCGCCCACCTTGAAAGAATACTTTCATTTAAATATAAAAATAATAAAGATGTTAACTAAACAAGTGAAATGAGTTAAGCAATAGTTAGTTCAAAATAAAAAAGTGTATCACTACTACACACAAACAAAATACTATAAAACACAAGTTTGTGCACATCTATGCTGAGTTTTCTTCCATTGGAAGTGGGCATAGTTTTGTGATGTCTCTCTTCAGTGAGCCACCTGTGGTCTTGAAAGTGACCACACGAACGATTCCATCTGTACTAGGATGTAATTCCAGTACTCGGCCAAGTTTCCAACTGAGCGGGGGGAATTGTCACGAATGAGAACCAATGTTCCCACTTGAATGTTGTGGCCATGTGTTCTCCATTTCTCCGTTGCTAGAGTTTGGCTAAGTATTCTTTGGACCACCTGGTCCAAAAATGCTGAGTAAGTTGTTTCACATGTTGCCAGCGTGATAGTCGATTCATCCATAGTGATGCCAGGTTTGGATTTGGAGTGGTCACCAGTAAGTCTCTTATCAAAAATTAAGCGGGAGTAAGAACAGAAAGATCGGAAGAATCATTGAACAGTAGACACGCCTCTACTTGTTTTAAAATCGTGTATAGCTCCTCATATGTAAGCTTGGTATTTCCCAAAATTCTGTTCATATGATATTTGACCAGCCTAATTCCTGATTCCCATAAGTCACCGAAATGTGGTAGTCATGGAGGTATAAAATGCCATTCAATGTTGTATTTGGCGACAGTGGATGTCACTTCCGTTTGATGGCCACCAGAAGTAAGTCAATTGCGAAGTTCCAGAAGTTCATTGTTTTCTCCAACAAAATTGGTTGCGTTGTGTGAATAAATACGACATTTTCCTCACCCTGCCATGAATCTTCACAAGGCTGATAATAATTATTCTGTAGTTAGATCACTCGCTAATTCAAGGTGAATAGCCTTGGTAGCGAAGCATATGAAAAGAGCTATGTAACTCTTTATTCTCTTCGATCTTCTTCTTCTGCTCTGTAATATTTATATTGGACCACCATAATCAATTCCTGTATGAAGAGAGTCTACTCTGCTCTTGGGAAGTTCTCCCATAATTTGTTATACGCCTCTGGGTTTGGTCTTGCCACATTTAATGCAGTTGTGCACAATCTACCTGCACAAGTTTCTACCATTGAGTGGCCAATACACTTGTCTTAGCGCACTAAGCATGGCTTGTAGCCCAGAATGAAGTTGTTTCAAGTGTTACATGAGTTGGGGCAAGTCGAGAGAATGAGTGTGGAAACGTGGGTTTGGGCAAGTTGAGAGAATGAGTGTGGAACGTGCGACGAAACAAATATATGAAGACCGTAGAGTGTGTGGATCAAAAGGAAGGGAAAGGCCATGTAAGACGTGGCTGAATGTTGTAGACGAATGTGTGAAAAAGAGAGACGTTAAGTGTTTTAAGAATAAAATATCATTTATAACTCTGTGTATGTATGTTTTAAAGCGAAGGGAGTATGCAAGGATAGGAAAGTTTGAAGAAAGTTAGTGAGGGTGGATTAAGTACGGAGTTTTTTTTAGCTATGTTCATAGTTTTATTTGCTACCCCGTAAGGGAATGGCATGATTAGGTATAAATGTCTATTTAATTCATCATTATGATATGCCATTTCGTTTAGTTAACATTGTACTATTGGCAGCATAAACCCCTCCCGAATCTAAGGTGGCTGACTATTTGATATCTCGTGATCTTAAACTATCATTCATATGTAGCTTACGTTTCCGCACTTTCATCACAGATTTGACCTTAAAATATGAGTGAATAATGACCTAGGGTACGGAAAGACTCCTAGATAGCTCAGTGGTTAGAGAATTGGCGTTCTAAGCTAGAGGTCCCGGGTTTGATTACCGTGTTCAGGTGTCATTTTTCAATTTAAATAATCTGATATTTGACTGCGGCTCTAGCCATAACTAACAAATATAATAGCTTGTATATTTAATCCATTAATTCTTTATTCAAAGTGGGAGTGCAGAGAACGCGATATAAGGGCCGTATATTTGCAGTTTTTTTTAAAATATCAACACATAATTTTGTCAAAATAAATACAAGAGTTCTCCAGTAGAAATATAGTCTAATATTCTTCACATGGTGATATCAACAGTTTTTGAATATCTGTTAATGGTCTTGTGAATGTGGGGAATGCCAGGCCTCCACCGTGGTTTGGATTCCACGTTAAACTGTAGGTTCTCCATTTCATCTCACAATCACCCTACCATTACACATTAGAGTAAGTAAGTATAACCCGAACGGGTAGTAAGACGCGGTAATAATAATAATAATAATAATAATAATAATAATAATGTTAATGGTTTCTTAGGATTTAATGATGACTTTTTCTCTTAATTTGAAAAGTTTTTCATCTAATGCCATTCATGACGGTATGAAGAAAATTAGACTCTTGTGTGTTTAATGAAGCGACACTCTATTCATTTTGGTCAAAGAAATGTTTTGCTGTAAGAACTGCAAAAACATTTACGTTTTCTCGCGTCCACTACACTCCCACCAAAGGGTATTTGGCGGGCACTTTCTGAACATTGTGATTATATCGAAACATGGTTCACAAACTTAATTTATTCTGATACAGGCTACATACCCAGACCTCCATGACAGGAATCGAAACCAGTATCGTTAACTCAGCAGGGAAACCGAATGAGCTAAGGTGTCATACTATAGTAATTAATTATTGCTTCGTGATTGTAGTTATTACGAACTAAATAAATCCTTCCCCAGTAACCAGCCCTCCCCTTTTATTTTTGTCGTTAATCACCTTCTAGCCTGACTTATTTATATCCCTTTTGATAAATGATATGGACTAGATCCGGCCCGACCCACACACGCCCAGCGAGCAGTTCGAAAACCGCGTTGCGAGAAATGCAAAATGTCGCAGCTCTCGTGACGTAATACCTCGTGAAAAAACAGAGTTATCGCTGTCGGATCTGCAACGTCTGATTGATTACACGAAGAAAGAGCGCAAGCCAGACATTGTTTCGTTGCCTGTAAGATTGATAAAACTTGATCGCTGCCTCGTACGTAGTCGAAAATGTTGTATGTACCCTCCATTTATTCTGAACTATGCTTACCTTACTTGGTTCCACTATGGTGTGGCGTATAAAATAGCGCCATAGTGTAATCAGTCAAGGTAAAACTGCTTCCTCCCAGGGCAAATGGAGTGAACGTGCACTGTGACTTAGGAGCTACCACACAAATGCGTTAGGAGATATGAAAAGTAGAAGTGTTAGGAAATGTACCGACATTTGTGCAATTAGGTAATAATATACTGCCAAGGAATGAAGTCTCAATACAACCGATCAAGACTTTGAACCAATCGTACTTCATCGGTAAACCGTACAAAACGAGACGGAAGCCATTGCCCATTGGTGGAGATAAAGGAGCGTTATAGACGTTGAGTTTCTACGGAAACAGCCACCGCTAATCCAAGCCCATTTTACCCTCCGCCAATGATAGATTTTGTTTCGAATCTTGGCGCGGGGACTAGAGCGTGAATCATATCGTTGAGCGTATTGGCAGTAGATAACGGGGATTTTCTAAACCTCCCTCAATGACGAATTTCCTCCAAACTACCTTCATCGTACTTAGGTTATCCTTTTGTCAAAACGCACAAGTAAAAACATCGATAACACTAATTGCGAAGTTATAGTTTCAAACACACACAAGTGCTATAATTGTATTATTATGGTAGTTAAGGATGTATGGGTATTTAAGTGGAAATGTACCCACGATTGTTCAGAAAGAGAAATGGATCACATGTTGAGAACCAACACTCTTCCAATGCACCTGGCTGTAAATTGAACCCCGACATCCTTGTCAACGGCTATCATTTACCATGCAAGCCTACCGTACTAGACCGCTAGGACACCGCTGACTGTATACGTCTAATAGAATCAATTAAATAAACATATATTTTGGCTTCGGCTCATGGCCATGCTTGTATCTCAACGAGGTGCACAAGACGACACTGTTTACTAAGAAATAAAGGGAACTATATATTTATAATCTTTTTATTTTATTTTTTTACTTAACTGTAGTTGAAGGATTGAGGAGTCACGATCCTTCACCTCCCTCTTTTAGAAATATTGCTCCGTTTCAAATGGAAATAGCTTGTTCTTTCGGAAAGTCTTGGTTCATTGTGACCCAGTTTCGTCTCCCGTCACTTTTGATATATCATTTCCTTTCCCTGAATTGTTATATGTCATAAAGTTTCACTATGTTTCACAATATTCTTTCTTCATTTAAAAAAAAAACTCTTCCCTTTTTTCGTGATTTAAAATCGCCCACTTTTTTTTTTATATATACTTTCCTTCCAGAGAAAAATAGTATTTCCCCTGCCGTCTTCCTATGGATTTTCTTGTCTAATATAAAAGTGTTTATAATGTTAGGTCGAGGATAAACTTATCTTGATTTATTGTTGTTAAATATACTCAGTTGGTTAACTCAAGATTTAGCTTCCTCTCTATAAGATATATTGCTCCATTAGCAGTTTATTCATATCTGGGAAAGCTATATACATTGTTAGATTAAATAATACATTTTTATTTATTATCATGCGCATCGCGTCTTACTATCAGTCCAGTGTATATATGCATTATGCATATTTACATAATGGGGTAGTGATGAAGAAGATATGAGAGGAAATGTACTATAATTTGTTTGAAGGTTGAGTGAGAAAGCATTTAAAATATATTACCTTTAGACCCGACTAGATTTTGAACTCTGACCTCTCCGTCACTCTCGTGTTAGAGTGGCTGTTCTGATTACCAAACCCTTCCTTCACCTCTGACAAGACATCTTGTGAATGTGGGGAATGCCAGGCCTCCACCGTGGTTCGGATTCCACGTTAAACTGTAGGTCCTTCATTTCATCTCACAATCACCCTACCTTTACACATTAGCGTAAGTGCGTATAACCCGAACGGGTAGTAAGACGCGGTGCTAATAATAATAATAATAATAATAATAATAATAATAATAATAATAATAATAGAGTGGCTGTTGATAATGATGGGGGGGGGGGGCTATAATCGTGTGTTTTTTTTAAATAAAAATTGTATCCCACCCTCTTTACACGCAAATGCGGGTTGATTGATTACTTTTAAATTGCTTCCTTCCTCATCCCTATTCCTTATCATATATGCGTATAACTTGAACATGTGTTAAGACGTGGTGATAAAAAAAATACTGACAACTTTGTCCAGGTGCCTACCGATAAGGGTAGTTACTTTATTCAATGATTCAATTTACTTATTCTCTATTTGAAGCCTTAGATACATATAGCGTAATTTATTTTCTAAATGTGCTGCATGTGACATTTCCATCTTTTGTACCCGCATTGGTGGACACGTGGGCAAAGGTGTCAACTTATATGGTCTAGATAGCTCTGGAAGTGGACAGGTTGGAGTTCAAACCTTGCCAGGGAAACAGGGTAGTTTCCCTTAAATTGTTCTCCATGCAAATGCCAGTACATTTCCTTTTCACTATACCTTCCTCATCCCTACTTTGCTAGAGTAAATTTTCAGATAGTAATATTCAGTACAAAAACATGTTTTGGTTTTTATTCTTATGCTAGAACGCCGTGGTCTTGATATTTGTTTTTTATTGCCTCGTTTTACTACCTGTTCAGGTTATACACATATATGTTAATAAGTCTAATGGTTATGGATGAGGAAGGAATCATTTTAGCGGTAATCTACCCTCATTCGTTTGGAATGAGAGTGAAAAACAATTTTTGGGATAAAACCACCATCGGTAGACCCGACCGGTATTCGAACTCCGATCTTTCCGTCATCAGCAGGCCAGAATGACACCTTAAAACGTTCAAACCCTAGATAGGGTCATATCGAATTAACTGCTATAAACACGCATGATCCTAATTTGATTCCAAGGGGCGCTGATGATTAGATTAACTATTTTTTGTTTGTCCACCAGAGATGGGCGTTTTTTTGTTCTACGCATTCTCCTTGGTAAGCTATAGTAGGATTATGGAAGAAAGAAACTGTTAGAAAATACAAACCTAACTATTTGGTGTCAACAGTGATCATATTTGAATATATTATCGAATAGGTATTGATTATTATTATTATTATTATTATTATTATTATTATTATTATTATTATTATTAGCCCTGCGTCTTCTTACCCGTTCGGGTTATACACACTTATGCTAATGCGTAATTGTAGGGTGATTGTGATATGAAATGTAGGACCTACAGTTTAACGTGGAATCCGAATAACGGTGAAGGCCTGGCATTCCACACATTCACAAGTTGTGATTATTACACGTCTTGTCAGAGGTGACGGAAGGGTTTGGCAATTAGATTAATCTGTGCTGGGACCGAAGATTAAACCCCGGACACCCAGTACAGAAGTATGACACCTTACAATAGATAGTGATTGCTAATAGCTATCAAAAGTATCACGCATCTAATTTTACTTAATGCATACATATATTTAAAATATTTTAGTAACTTTTGCAACCGTTAAAAAAGGTTCCTTTCTATCTACACCCGATTATGACTCGCTTCGGTGGCAGCATGGTCTAAGGTGCTACTCTCGCAATAGATTAAATTGCCGAAGACGGGGATATCGTGGTTCGATCCCGGTCAGGTGTACTGAGGGTGTTATTTTACTAAATGATTTTCCATCTTCCCTCTACGCAATTGTGGGTACACTTCTTCTGAATGCAACATTCCTAATCCCTAACCCATTAGTGTAATTATTAAATAGGCGTATAGCCTGAACGGGTAGTAAGACGTGGTGCTAAATATATAGATATATGACCATAGGCGGGTGTATATAAATACATTTATACCTATATGTACACATATAAATCTATACATATTTTTATTTCGAACTCTATTACAGTGTGTTATGTTCAGAAAGCGCACTTTAAACACTGCCTTACGAACATATTTCTCGAATTAGCATTGCTTCTTACATACGCAAGTTGGCAACTTACTTTTCATTGGTGTATTTAACTAACTTTTGATCCATATCATTGGAAAGGTCGGGTATCAAATCATGGCTGGGCGTACTCAGGGGAATTTGGTCTAAATCGCTCCCTCCTTATCCTACACGCAAATTTGGTTGTATTTACTCACCTTCCTCATCTCTATTCCATATGTGGTTGGCCCGGACGGGTTGTAAGGCGTGGTGCACGTATTAAACCAATTAAATTTTTACTACTCAAATTAAAAATTAACTCTCTCTCAAACATGAGACGAATTAGAACATTAATTTATTTTGAAAAATGGCTTCATATTTAAACTCTCAAAACTTCCTTTTTCCTTTGAGTTGAACCAAACTATCGCTATTTATAATACTCATTAAATCCCTTATGTTACTAAATCGCTCGTCTCTTTGTGGCTATGTAATTAATAACCTTAGGGTAAGTAGGGGGAAACGGAAGAGGAGGCTGTTTGTGCCAAATACGAATGTCTGTCGTCATTCCCACTGAACTCATGCTAAGCGCATTACAGCAAACACTAATGCTATTACATGCTTCGTCCATAGTTTCGCTCCTTGTTCAAGGTCGTGGTCGACTTTATTAATTTATTATATGGTGGAAAACGTGCCTAATTGAAAAAAAAAAAAGTTTGGGTGTACGAATACTCTCTTTGTTTGTGTGGGGAAGGGGACGAGGGGGGACACAGAAAAAAACTTCTCCCTACTACAACGTCCATCTTTTTTTTTTTTTTTTACTTTGAGGTTTTTTAGATAATTTTAGATGCTCAAAAGCTCTCTTAATACTAAAAGCCTTCAGGCATTTGTAAGCCTTGATCATCAAACCACCCCATGATGGGATGACGCAAGAGAGAAGCGAATCATCAACCAATCCTAAGAATCGAGTAAGAAGCTACTTTTGAAGATACGAGGGCTTTGTTCAGGAGTACGAAGAATATTTCATTTGAGGCAGTATTCTTAAGAGTTTATTAAATGTTTGATAAATCAAGTTGAAAAAAAAAATAAAGATATATATGGTTTCATTTATCTTAGATGAATCATAACGCACGGTTCTCTGTATGGTGGTTGGGTGTAGCCTACCTCCCAGCCCGTCAAATGGAGTCAACCTTTGTTCTACAGACTCATTCTGTCCCCAGGCGGCCACTTCAATTGGACTGCTGATTTAATAGCGAAATGAAGGGGAAAAGGAGATAGGAGTAGGAGAGGACAGGGTGGAGTGAAACGCTGTTGATGAAAACGGAATTGGCTTGTTATAACGGAACGAAGCCTTTCGTCCAAGGTTACATGAAATTGGTTAACGTTGCTACACGCTGGCACTCTTTGCGTCTGTACGTGTTATCCGAAAGAGAAAATGGAATGAAAAGTTAAAATGTGGTCAACTAGAACATAATAATAATTATTATTACTATCAACGCGTCTTACTACCCGTTCGGGTTATACGCACTTACGCTAATGTGTAATGGTAGGGTGATTGTGAGATGAAATGAAGGACCTACAGTTTAACGTTGGATCCGAACCACGATAAACCATAATTGTTTATTTAAGTATTTATAAAAGGCGGTTAGTAATCTTTCCAAATTTAGAAGGTGGTTATTATTCTTACCGACATTGTTTTTAACCAATATTTCAATTTAATTGATTATTATATAATTTATATTTTAATTAGCACAAATGTTGTCGTAAAAACATGTACTAGCAGCTCTGGTCACGTCGTTAAAGGCGTCAATTTCGCAAAAGACCTAATTTCTGGTGTCAGGGCTCGAGTTTGAAATCTCGGTTGGGAGCACTGGGACTTATTTTCCACATATGCTTCACCACTGTAGTTTTCTCATTCTCTATCCACGCTAATGAGACTTCACTTACATTAAACAATCATTCTCTAACCCGTTAATAGCTTTTGTTTTGAACTTAATAATGATAAAATATTATGAACATATCTTAATGCACTTTAAATTTTCCTATACTAACAGTTGTTTGATTACTGGTGTGAATTTAATAGCATTTGATTTTGAAGTAACCATCACATCTGTTGCCAGACGTGTCTAACCCACCCTCCGTGACTGTTCAGGACTTTTCTTTTCTACTAGTTTTTTTTTTAGCCACACTTAAGGTGACATATCTCTTCTCGAAACAACAGTTAACTTACAAAAGTAATGGCCCGAACCCCTATCCCCACCCCCCGCCAGCCTCCTTCCCCACACCCACGATTTCTTCTACCAGCAAAACCCACTCTTGGGTGTTAGATGTTTCTTCCCTCTCCCTCCACTTATTTTTAATGACTTTTGTTTTTCATTATTTGATCGCTCTAACTACCCAATCTTTTTAGAATCTACTCTTCGGAGGCAGAGTTGGGTGAGTGCTAGCGATCTTTACTCTGACGAGATTGGTTGCTGTTCAATCCCCGAATGAATATAATTGGGGATAGCTCTTTTTTTAATTGTGGTTTATCATCTCTCTAGAAATAAATGCTGTTGCATTCCTTAAAATTACAGTCTTCTCTTTTGTATTCATTGAATTTAATTCATATTTTGCTGGTGGACGGAATACTGGTACTAAATCATTATATTAAAAAAAAAAAAAGGTGACCCGCATTCGTGGACACGTGGACTAAACGTCAATTTCATCTAGTCTGGTTTTTTGGAGTTGGAGAGATTGTGGTTACAATCTCAGCTGGGTGTACTGAGGCTTTTTTCCCCCATATATGTTTCCCACTCTCTCTCCTCTCTACCTACACAAATGCGAGTATTTTGCCTATAAACTATACCTCACGAATTCATACTCTATTAGTGTTATTAAAAATGCTGATAGCCCTGATGAGCAGTAAGACCGGTGCGAAATTTCACTTAAAAAAAGAGCAGGAGAAACATATTATCGTTTTGCGTCCGACCGGCCGATGTAAGGTTTTTTTCTTTCTTGAAATCTATGCACGTGATTCGGCCGTGGGCTTCTGCCTGGTGCCAATGGACACAAAGTCGCTACTTGGCTCTTAAAATATATTTTCAGTGTTCCCTGCCTACATATTTAATTAAACCTTCAGAGCTATGGCTATTTTTGTTTAAATAACCATTTTAAGTCGGTTACTTGCTGTTTTTCTTAAATGATGTTTCTATTAGTACCCTTTATCACATATGAAATTATTATAATCCGAAAATTAGAGCATGTTGAATAGATTCACATCTTTACGATCTTCATTTAATATATCTAATCTTATTGTGCAACCCAAACTGTGACCAACCTTTGAAAATATCCAGCTCCAATCAAATCAATTGTAGTCTTCTAGATCAGTAAGCTAATTTGGAAGGACACTCCAATATTGTTTTTCGAATAACGCGTTACGTAGTATTTCAAAAAAATAATGTAGTGGTGTGAACATTTAAAAAGATGTGAGCCACGTTTGTTCTGCTTTGCTGGTAACGGGAATGTAGGGGTTGAAATTGCAAAAGAGATGGCTCTGGGGGGCTTTTTCTTAAATAGTTTGTGGATACATTTACTTTAAATTCTACCTTTCTAATTACTATAAAATTAGTGTAGCTGTGTGAATAGCTCAAACAAGGGTTAAGCCTTGGACATAAATATTATTTGTCTGTGACCTTGGAGCATATTAAACATGTTATTAAGTATTCCAAGTGCTATTTTCTTCATAAAATATGTCATCTCTTTAAAAGGTTTTGTGGAAAACATATTTTTATTTTAGTAATGAAAGTAAAATGTAATAAAATAATAGAAAATTATACATATTTTAAAATAATTATTACAGCTTGGTGTATTAAAAAATGGTTTGACCGCTATAAAGCATTCACTGACAATATAGTAAGGTAATCACATGTTAAATACAAAAGAATGTGTAGTTTTTGGGGCAAATAAATCCTAAAATGAGGCAAATAAGTCATCGAACAAAATTAAATTAAAGTTAATGGTGATTTAACAAATTAAAACTTTTACATAAGAATAGGGAAAAATGAAGGAAAATCTTTTCCTGGCTATAAATTGATAAGGCAAGCTATGAATTAAAAATTTTTAAATTGAAAAATTAAATATTTATGAAATTCATTTCCAAACCGTATATGGATGTAGGTTCCCTTTCTATTTTTGGATGACAGATGGTTTGTCTCTTAGCTGAATCGACTAGTTTCAGTGCATTATTAGATTATCACGAGGATTAATTTGTAAGGTGTAAAGGACGTTCTCAAGACTCTCGTAACAGAATAGTAACAATTATTTTTAAGTTGTATTTTGGTATTGACAAGATTTGGAGCTTTTGTATATTTTTACAATTTTTTTAAACTTATTTAACCATACATTTAAATTACCAGTTTTTTTTTTAAATTCTTTTACTTATTTTTTTATCAAAAATATCATTAGCTGAAATATGTATGTTATCATTTCATATTAGAATCGCAGTCCTATTCATTTTATTGAAAAATAATTACCTGAACACGAGTATTTAAACCGGGGATCTTTGAACTTCATTTGCTTGACTATGATCATACTTAAGGTTTTAATGAAAAAAATATATAATATTGAAGAAAATTAAATCGTTAGTTCTCCTTCATTTCGCCTCGTCTTAAGATGGGAATGTAGAAAAACGCGAAGAAAGGTATATTTTTGTAATTTTTTTAATCAATTTTTCTTTCTCTATCAAATCAAATCCAATATTGTTTCAGGACAAACACAGAGTTTAAATTGTCTTCCCATGATGACCTTAACATTTTAGGAATATCTGTTACTTGTATCTTTGAATTTAATGAAAACTTTTTCTCTCCATTTAAAAAGTTTGCTATCTAATTCCACTAATTCCGCAGATTTTCAACAACTGTTGATATCACCATGTGAAGAAAACTAAACTCTATATGTTTATACTGAAACAATATATTTTGTTTTTGGCAAAGAAAAAAGTTTTTCTCTAAGAACTGCAAAAACACTGGTCTTTTCTCTCGTTCCCTACATCCACACCTGAATACCCGTCCGGTTTCTACGTACATAATATATTAATACTAGGGGATTATACAGCGAATGCTGAAATTTATGTTATTATTATTATTATTATTATTATTAGCACCGCGTCTTACTACCCGTTCGGGTTATACGCACTTACGCTAATGTATAATGGTAGGGTGATTGTGAGATGAAATGGAGGACCTACAGTTTAACGTGGAATCCGAACCACGGTGGAGGCCTGGCATTCCCCACATTCACAAGATGTCTTGTCAGAGGTGAAGGAAGGGTTTGGAAATCAGATAAATCTGTGCCGGGACCGAGGATTGAACCCCGGCCGCCAGCATAGAAGTCTGACACCTTACCCCTAGACCACCAGGTCACCTATGTGGGCCTATAAAAGGATTTATATATATATATATATATTATGTTTATATAATGATTTATAAATATACATAAATTATATATAATTATGTGTATATATAATGATTTATATATATATTATGTATATTTAATGATTTATATATATATAAATTATATATACATATAAGCTAAGTTTATCGTTTTTTAATATATAATACATGCGCGAAGCAAAATTAAATAAAATATTTTCATGAAATTGACTACTTAACATTTTAAATTATAATTATGATAAAGTTGTTGATTTAAATGCAAATTAACGATAGTACCTTTCCCATGACCAAAACTGTTTCCCCAGTTTAGGAAAAATCAAATAATAATATTAAAATATGTCCTAGGACCGTGTATTATAATGAAAATTTTGTAATAAAAGGCAAATATTTAAAGACAGATAAGAAAAATAAGAAAAACAATACGAACAAATTGGCAAAAAGAGAAAAAATTATATTTCCAAAATCCGATCTTACGATTTTGATTAAATTTTACTGTTTATCTAGACAGTGTTTAACATTATAAATAAAATAGAAATTTTCATTTTTTCATGAAAATTTCTTTTAAGGTTCTATATATATGCATACATTTCTAATTTTGATATTATTTACGTAATTATTTGAGACACGAAATAATTTAGCATTGTAAAGATGTAGTACCTACTATGTAAAACCTAAGATAAAACTCTTTTGGGAAAAATATATTTTTATAATATCAATCGTTTGTAAGCTATAAGCAAATATATATAATTTTTATATGCTACTTAGAAATATGTAAATTATTGTTATACTCTTGGGTGGACAGAGATGCTCTTCTTTTTTTATTGTTTCTGTAGTAGTTTATATTATAACATTTGTGCTCTTTGGTATAGTGTATCTGCAACAGTGTATATTATTTCGTATAGCAAATTATACGAGTTTTTAGTAAATGTCTCTATTTTAGGATTAAAGAGAGAGAGAAAGTCTATGCGGTGCACCGTACCATTTATTATATTTGTTTCATCTTACTTTTATAGTAAGGATGAAGTTTTTATTATTTGTGACCAGAGATAAGTATGTTATAGAGGTTACCGATATACAATCATACACAAATCAGGGTTTCCATAGTGATATAAACAAATAATGATCTTACAGATGAGCCACCGTGCACGAAACAGAAGAAGCTGGGACATTCACTATAAATATCTGGTTTTTGTTGGAAGCTATTATTTTAATGACACCATGAACTTATAACTTTTAAAAAGAGTGTTCCTTTTTTAAATTTAAATATTTTCTCGTAATTTCATTTACCAAAATGTGCTTTTCAAATTAGGTATAAGATTACGATAGTGTGGCAAACAAGAATAAGGTGGAATTTAAAGGAGGTTTGGCCGAATTTTTGTTTCAGGGAAGTGGGAAACCATTTGGAGAACACCAACCCGGGTGTACCCAGCTGGGGTTCGAAACCCAATCTCTTCCCTACCAGCAAACCTTAGCTAAATGAGCTTGACATAATATATAGACCATGTGACCACCGCTTGTAGCTTTCAACTAAACTCTTTCCTGTATATCTCTTAATTGTGTCGGTAAAGCAGTTTTTATGGTCCATGCGCCTCTCTTCCAAGCTATGGCGGACAGCCCTTGGCTGAGACAAGCTGTCATATTCAGCTGAGACTTGCACCCACCCATCCACCCACGCTCGTCCTGTCAATTAGTGGGTCTGCTCGTCACGTGACCCTGGGGGACAACAGCGACCTATATCAGGCACCACAGCAAGGTCACACCCGCGTCCTACTACCCATCTCGTTCACCCGAATTTAATTACACTCTTGGGGATACGGACGAGAAAGGTAGAACTTAGAGGAAGAATATTAGCATTTGCCAGGGAGAGAGAAGGAAAACCCATATAAAAAAATACACCTTCAGTGCACCCTATCGGGATTCAAACTCAGAACTAGATGGGCTTGAAGTTTATCTGCAACTCACAGATATGGGTTTCAGTTGTCTTTCACGCACTTGCTGACTAGAGTGTGTGTGTGTGTGTATGGTGTGTGTGTGTGTGTGTGTGTGTGTGTGGTGTACCCATGGAAGTACAAACAAGCCTACAATATTATTTGTCAGGTCAGACACTCCTAGATATTCATTTAAAAATAAATCTTTAAAGCCATTTTCGAAAAATTTGGATTTTTCAATAAAACATTTGTCAGTAGGCTACCCTAACTCTAAAGGCTAGGTCTAAAATAAAAATCAAACTTCCTGTGGAATAGATATATAACACCTAAATATTAAGTTTGAAAAATTTCTATCAAATCGTTTCGGATCCAAACCCAAGAACAAACAGACATACACATTTAGCATAGGGACAAACATCATTGCAAAATCCACTCTTTTGAGTTTGACTGAACATAAAACATAAAGATTTGTTATAATCCCGAGGAAGAAAATTTTCACAATTACAATACTTTCACATTATGTGAGAAAGTAAAATTTTAACTCATCCTTTATGTAAGAATTATATCTATAAGAAAACAATAAATAAGGTGAAACAAAGTGACTACAAAACCTCCTTGTAGAAAAAATACTAAAAACTTTTTAGAAACAAAACACAGTATTAAAATCGTTTTCCAAAGATAACATTTTTTTTTAATGAATCGATCGATTTATATTCGTATGTGTGTGTGTGTAACTTGCTCCAAAAGGTTTTTAACTTTTTTTAAGTATATAAATTGTATAGAAACTAAAAGTTTATATTAACTTAATTATTTATTTAAAGGAAATATCACTTTTGTGGACAAATGAAGTATTTTATTCAGTGTCTATGATAGGTAACATTAGTAATTTTTTTACTAACAAATCAATCCAAGTAGTATTGCAATTTATTTTAAAATATATATATTTTTAGACAGCCAGTCCAAGAGATTGCTTTTAAAATTAATAAAACACATTCTAAATAGATTTAGTCTGGCTAGAATCTCTTGCCTACCAAAATCGCGTCCAACATACGATACGTTTGGCCAAATATGCCGTGATACCTATTTAAATTATCAAACAATTTCGGTCATAGGTTTTTAGTGGATTTGAATTTCATTGGCCAACATTTCCATACGAATGTAAACTTACCAAGTAAGCTCTGACGTCATAGAAAACGAGTTGGCATGTAAAAGAACAGAAAAGTTAAGGTTGGGAATTAGCGACGATGGGCGTTGCAATGGTTAATTCCCGCCCCTCTGACCCACCACTTCCCCCCGTTACCCCTTTACCCTCACTCACTCTAAAACTGCTTTAATTAGAATGCGATGAATTGGAACATTAGCGAGTTCAGATTTCTAATTGCAAAGTGCAGAGTCGGTGGCGCGGTGGGGGGAAAGAGGGAGAACTAGGTAAGTCTATTAATTTCATTAAATGGAACCGTCTTGCTTTTCAAGAATTGTCTTACCTTGTGCCTACCTTTAAAAAAATAAACGTTACTTCTCCATAATGGTCGCTACACAAAGCCGCGTAACCCAACAGGAAGAATTAATTTTAAAACTCAGTTTAAAAGTATGGACAAGCCAAGTCTTTGTAAGTAGTAGAAATAATAATAATAATGAGGATGATAATGAGGAAAACTGATAAAAATAAAACTCCGGGAAAGATTCGAGAAAACTAATGCACCAAACTTTTGTCTTAAAAGAAAAGTTGGATCTCAAGCATAAAAATGTTTACAAAAAAGTTTTTAATGTTCGAGGTAATTACTCTTTTTTAAAAGATATTCATTGAACCTATTTTAAGTTGAAATAATCTTTTATTCTATTTCATGATCATTTCGCTGTTACATTTTGTTCGCACAGAAACTAAATACTTTAGTATGTTTTTTTTTTTCCTTTTCACGAACTTGTGAATATTATAACTTGACAATTTAAACTTGAATAAAATGACTAGGACTATTCGCAAGACGTTTGCTTTATTGTTAACACTTATGAAACAAATATTTGCACAAAACACTTTTTTGATTATTTCTTAGTAATCTATTTTCATTAAATATATTATTTCTAATAATGTACCAAGCTATGTGATAATATTTTGTTGCAATGGTTTAATTAAAGACATAGGAAACTCGTAGACTAAAATAGAAAATACAGCCCAAATAAAATAATGTAAGCTACCCTAATTACTTTTTTTCATAATTGATATATTACGCGATCCAAATAGTAAACGTCTAGGTTATTGATTTGGATATCAGGAGTATAATCTTCAAGTTAAATATAGTTTGTGAGTCGTATGCTTATATATTATTATTACCCGTTCGGGTTATACGCACTTATGCTAATGTGTTATGGTAGGATGATTGTGAGCTAAAATGGAGGACCTACAGTTTAACGTGGGATCCGAACCACGGTAGAGTCCTGGCATTCCACACATTCACAAGTTGTGATTAATACACGTCTTTTCAGAGGTGAAGGAAGTGTTTGGTAATCAGATAAATCTGTGCTGGGATCTAGGATTGAACCCCGGACCCCCAGCACAGAAGTCTGACACCCTAGACCGCTAGGTCACCGTGTGTTTATATAATTCGTGTTTAAAATGAGGAGTCCTACGTTAAAGAGGGCCTACCTCAACACAAAATCATTATTTTCTTACTATCCGTTCGGGAAATACGTCTTGTTGATTCCTAATTACTCTAATGCTTTAGGGATTAGGAACGTTGAATTTAGAGGAAGTGTACCCGCATGTGCATGGAGAGAGAGTGGAAAACCATTTAAGAAAAACCCTCAGTACACCCTACCCTGAACTCCCCATCATCAACAGTCTAGTCTATTGCGAGAGTAGTGCCCTAGACCATGCGGCCACCGAAGCGGGTAAGACACAAATTAACAGCACTGGTTGGGGGCCACGCCGTTGCGAAGAGGTTGGGCTCTTAGTTCCGTTCGGGTGTTCATTTGGGTTTTTACTAAATGGTTTTTACCACCCTATATCCGCAAAAATTTTGTTAAATTTTAAAAAATTTTACCTTCCTAATCTCCTACCCTCTTCGTGTAAATATGCGGATAGTCCGCGCGGATATAAGAGTAAGGGCACAACAAATTAATAACAATGTTTATAGTTTTCAAACACTTGCTCTTATCCCTTTACAGAAGGCGGTGGGAAATAAAAGCAGGTGAACATGAGACTTTTTTAAAAAGTTGTTTTGGGAGACACCCCTCCTTTGCACTCGTTGTCTTGGATCCAACGTCAGCACTACGTAGCTTTAGATCCACTCACTAAGTAGTTGTCGTCTGAACCCTTATTTCTTCCGCGAGTTGAATTAATTTAGCCGGAAGAAAGGGAAGAGTCGGGTACACTCTTTTCGTCCCGCACAATTGTCCCGTTGTCATCCCGAGGGCTAAGGCAGCATTTCGTAAACGTACGAGTCAAGCCCCTTTTTTACTCTGATGATCTGTCTTCGCATTAATTACAATGCCAAGCGTTGCAGTTACCTTGTGGCGTTATATCTGCGCGTCGTTACTTTGCAAATTTGTAGCTGTAGCGATAAGGAAATTATAGCTCGCAGACAGAGAAACCTTAGAAGAGAAAAGAAGGAAAAATAATGACGTACATTCGCAGAAAATAAATTAGTCGCGAGTTGAGAAAGTGCCTCGGTAGGGGGAATGACTGATTCATAGTTCATTACTAAGTGAAGTTCCTTTCGATATAAACCCAACTGTGCGTTTAATAGCAACAAAAAAGTTATCAACTAGAGAAAGGGTGAAAGGGAGGTAAATAATATTTGTGAAGAGAACGTGACTGGGGTAAATAATGAATCTCTTAGATGATGAAGATCAAACAAACCAGTGGATTGACAAGTTCCGTGTACCTGGCCAAAATCGTCCAATATGTGGAAACCCGCCTCGGAGGCATAGTTGGCTAGCGCGTTAGTTTCGTGTTGAGCCAGACTGCCGAGGATGGGAAGATCGAGGTTCGAATCTTTGTCAGGTGAACTGGGAGTGGTTTTTTCTAAATGTTTTGCCACTCTCTCTCTCTCTCTCCACGATAAAATGGGTTCACTTCCTCTAAATTTAACCTTCCCATTCCTAATCCACTAACGTGATTACAACAGAAGCGTACAACCCGAACGGGTAGTAAGACGCGGTGCTAAAAAAATACATATGTGGAAAATGGACGCGTTTTGTTGATACAAGCTCTAAGGTAACTTCCCAGGTAAATCTTGTATTCCCCCGCATGGTCAGCAGTAAAACTGAGGAAACCAGCCATATCGGAAACTTTACCTTCTCTAGACGCAAGAGTAAACTTTGCTGAAACATTCGTGATTTCTTTTCTTTTTTTCACCCTATTTTCCCGAGGAGAAACTGTGCCGCCTTGTCTTGTGTGTTCTATGAGGATCAGGCAGTCTGTGTACACACGGAGGAGGTCTTACTTATGTAAATGTTTGGCCTCCCTTTTAATCTCGTGCACAGTTGGCTCGCAAGGAGCCGAAAGTGTTTCATCTCTTCCTCCTCTGTTGTGAAGCACCTCCCACTTGCCGCTAAACTTATAGACATCACAGGCCCCTTGTTACGAAAGAAGAGAGCTGCATTATAGGGAAGTGTGTGGGACAGGCCAGACAGAAATACGCGTCACAGGGACTCTTATACCAGACACAATTATAACACATATTTGTTTATTTTTAGGTAAACAATACTAACGATTTTGTTTGAATTTTGGGTAGTTTTTAGATAAAAATAACTTCCGATAAACTCAACAATTTTTTTCTCGCCTTATTTTATTACTCATCCGAGCTATCCTTGTACTTGAATTATCGGAGTAGAAATAGAGAAGGTAGGAATCTATATGAAATGTATCCATGTTAGCGGTGAGAGAGAAAGAGTAATAAGTACCCTAAGAATACCAGGCTTAGATTTGAACCAGGACCTCCCTGTCTCAAGAAAACTATTCCAGACATGTTTACCCATTAGCCCGCGTACCCACCAATGTGGGTGTCAGATATTTTAAAAGTGTATCAGAGGAATATGATTTAAAAATGTTTTTTTTAAAAATCTCAATTGAAACTGTCATTATATTATCATTTACAAAAATGTTCACGGCAAGCGTCAAAATTAAAAGTTCTAGGTTTTTCACATAATCGCTGCATTAAAAAAAATTAATGTTTTATACGCTTTTTTGACGTAGAATAAACATTTTCTACGCAGAATAATTGAGTGTGAGTAGAACCTAATAAACCCTCTACACGATGGCATCGTCGGCCATTTTTTCAAGATGGCTATGGGGAGTTTTAGTAGGTTAAGATGGTTGTTTTGTGTCTCCTGTACTCCTATATAATTTGCTTGGTGGAAAATATTTTTTTTTGTCACCATACGCTGACAACATCAGCGATACAACTGTTCAAAGGGCTTTAGGTTTTAATTGGGTTTAGTTCAAACCATTTTCACACTCTCAACATAGTATTTATATTTAGGATTAAATTCAAGTTTTTACTTAGTTGAGATTTGGATACGATGGAGGTATAAAAAACACTTCTATTAATGTTACGTATAGTTATTATTATATCATCATTCATCATCATCATCATCACCGCGTCTTACTACACGTTCAGGTTATACGCACTTGTAATGAATAATGGTAGGGTGATTGTGAAATGAAATGGAGGACCTACAGTTTAACGTGGGATCCGAACCACGGTGGAGGCCAGGCATTTCTCACATTCACAAGTTGTGATTAATACACTTCTTGTCAGAGGTGAAGGAAGGGTCAGTTAATCAGTACATCTGTGCCGGGACCGAGGATTGAACCCCGGACCCCCAGCACAGAAATCCGACACCTTACCCCTAGACCACTAGGTCACCTATAAAGTATAGTTGATTAATGAGCACTAAGGACTTTCCTCAAGGTTATAGCTATAACATGGAGTTTGGTATCATCCGCCTCGTTCAACATATCTCTGGAAGGTGAATTAGATTCACTTCATCTTCCGAAAAGAAAACGTAACATGTCTGTCATGAGGATGCACCTTTTAGTGATTGTTCAGCCGGTAATAATGGACAAAGTTTCCGGGAACGGACATTATATTCACCCATAGATTCGCTTCAATGGTCTAGCAATGGAACTCCCGTAAAAAAACACACACTAAAGAACACAACAACAACGCTGTAGTGTTTTGTCCAATGAACCTAACTGTTTGAGATTAAAAATAAAAATAAAATTCGAGTACAAAAACCCGCCCAACATTTCAGCCCATATCTGTTTTAAATTCTCTCCTGTAACAATTGAGAATTCATGGAAACAGCTTGTATCGGGTTGTGTATGTTTGGGAGGAGGAATAGGGCGGTCGTAGCCGAGTTGACAAATGAGCGCGCATTGTTCAATTGCAAATCTTCTGGCAGTGTGTGGGTGGGGGGTCTGGGTTGGGTGGGGGACGTTAGGGGGGGGGGGGGATAAGCACAGTACAACTGGGACAAAACATTGTGAGTAATCTACAGCTATGTTCATAGAGGAAGAGCTTATCCTATCTCGACAAGCCAAAGTTTTGTTTTCCAAGAGTTTTTGTTTTAAATTTATATGAAAAACTATGAAACACTTATGACGGTAATATAACTTCACCTAGGAGACCCATTTCAGGACTGATTAACCGTGATACCATTAGATACAAGATTACATACGGACCATAAAGTATCGAATGTGGTTTTTTTGAAACCCTTACATAGCAACAGCGACATTTTTATAGAAGTAAATTAGGTCTTTCATCATTAAATAATAATTTGATAATTTTGTTGCTTTTTTTATGTGTGATAATTTTTTTTACTGTTATTAATTCCATTGTTTTCTAATTTATTATTATTATTATATTATTATTTAGCACCGCGTCTTACTACCCGTTCGGGTTATACACTTTAAGTACTAATTACGCTAATGGATTAGGAATTGGGAAGGTTGAATTAGAGGAAGTGAATCCGCATTTACGTGGAGGGAGAGTGGAAAACCATTTAGGAAAAACCACCCCCAGTTCACCCGACCGAGACATTGTTTTCTAATTCTAGCTGTGCGCTGTATGAACTTACGATTCGTCTTGTGATGTGCTCCTGTTTGTTCGTTCTTCTACACTTAGATTTCTAATTTTGTACTTTTAACAACAAAGTAGACCCACATCAGTGGTTGAATTGTCTAAGGTGTCACTTTCGCAATATACTGTAAAATAAATGACAGGGAGATTTGGGTTCAAATCTTAATTGGATTTACTGAGGGTGTTTTTTTCTTAAATGATTTTCCACTTTCCCTCAACGCAAATTTAAGTACACTTCCTCTATATTCAACCTTCCTTACCTCTAACACATTAGCCTAATTCGTACGTGTTTGTACAACCATAACGGTTTGTAAGGCATGGTGCCAAAATACTAATCAAAAAGCTATCACCGTGGTCATATAGACCAAGGCGTCATTCTCGTCTGGTTTATGTGTGGTAACGGATCAAATACCAGCCTAAAGTCCTGTTTTTTTATAAATGGTTTCCCAATCTTCCTTCACGAAAATACTGGTGCAATAATTACTCTAAATTCTATCATCCTCATCCCCACCTAATTAGTGTAAATATGTGGATGGTCTGGACGGGTATTGTATTTCTTACAACTGTAAGAAAAATATACTTATCTTAAGCTAATAATGAGAATTGTACATTTAATTTTTGGCACTATAACTTAGTATTCTTTAATATGTGGCATAGTTGACCTCAGTGGTCTTGGGGTCAAGTTCTCGCCTCAATGTTTGTGGGTTCAAACTCAGCCGGGGTCGATGGATTTTTAATGATCGATAAAAATCCACAGCACAACTTCCTATGGATGGGGGAAGTAAAACCCTCTGTCCCATCTCGATTATTGCATGTAAAATAACCCTAGAAGGTATGGAAAATACCTTTCCCGGAAAAATTGACAAGTCCTTTCGCTCTCGCTCATAGACATTCTCTTGTGCCGATATAATCAGTCGGTTAAGGAGTGGTAGTTGGCTAACGCGCTTGTCGTGTTGAGCTCGACTGCTGAGGACGGGGAGATCGAGGTTCCAATCTCGGTCGGGTGAACTGGGGGTGGTTTTCCCTAAATGGATTTCCACTCTACCTCCACGCAAATGCGGGTTCACTTCCTCTAATTAAACCTTCCCAATTCCTAATCCATTAGCGTAATTAGTACTTAAAGCGTATGACCCGAACGGGTAGTAAGACGCGGTGCTAAATATTATTATTACTATTATTATTACTATTTATTATTAAGGAGTGCACATCGAATACCTCAAATAAATCAAATACAATTTGTGACATAGACTTTTTCTTTAAAAGCTGAAGACACTTTAAACCAAGACTCAACATTAATAAAAATAAAATGCGTATAACCCGAACGGTTAGTAAGACGCGGTGCTAATAAATAATAATAATAATAATAATAATAATAATAATAATAATAAAAGACTGGGTTAAAACTGCACATTAATTGTAATTGCACTGAAGTAAAATTCCACGCTCTAGCTCTGTAAATGTTGGTATTTAAAATTTAAAAATATGTATTATACTTTCAATTAATGTAAACAAAGTTTTCGTGCCAGATGGTAAACTACGCTCCAAGCTGTCGCCAGGAAATGTGTTGTTTATTTTTAGATTTAAATGAAATTGCATTTAGTTTGCGCAGTTATACTATAACAAAGAATACGAGTTATTTTGGTGCATAGCATGAAACCAGATGGTAAGAAATAACTTTTATACTTAGCATGATAAACTTATTACAATCAATTACTCCTTAGCAGTAATTATGACGTTCTAATGTCTCACTAACGATTAGGTTATGTAGAGCTAAATATCAGCACAGTACAAACTTTAGTTGTCACTATATGAAAATATAATATATGTGTAAAAACAATGACAAACAATTAACAAAATGATCAGACTTCTGTGCTGGCGGCCGGGGTTCAATCCTCGGTCCCGGCACAGATGTATCTGATTGACAAACCCTTCCTTCACCTCTGACAAGACCTCTTGTGAATGTGGGGAATGCCAGGCCGCCACCATGGTTCAGATCCCACGTTAAACTGTAGGTCCTTCATTTCATCTCACAATCACCCTACCATTACACATTAGCGTAAGTGCGTATAACCCGAACGGGTAGTAAGACGCGGTCCTAATAATAATAATAATAATAATAATAACAAAATGATATCACAATGACTTCGAATGATATGCTTAATCAAACTATTTTTTTTTTCTTTAGCGCCGCGTTTTACTACCCATTCGGGCTATATGCATTTAATCGACTAAATGAACTATATTGTCGTTTCACTAGTCCACCATTACATTTGTTTCAATATAATTTATATAATTTTATGTTGACGTCAATTAATTAATTACACATTCTATTCAGGAAACGCTTTACGAACAGACAACTTGGGATAGCACGCCAATTTTTTTTTCTAGCGACGCGTCATACTACCCGTTTGGGTCACAAACTTATGTACTAATTACGCTAACGTGTTAGGGTTGAGGAAGGTTTAATGTAGAGGACCTGAGTTTGTGTTGAGGGAGAGTGGAAAGTCGTTCGGAGAAAAACACCCTCAATTCACCCAAACGGAATTCTAGATACGATCTCTTAGTAATAGGCAGTCCATTCTATTGCGAGAGTGATGCCTTCAATCAGGGGTGTCAAATTCGTTTGATCATTAGGGCCACTTTGAACATTAAAAATACTGAGAAGGCCACGTTAAAAAAAAAAACTGTATTGTAACTATCTCAAGTAAAAGTAATTCTAACTGGTTATCTTATTATTACAAAAAGAAAAAAAGTATGCCCTATTTATAAAAACAAGAGATTAACCCTTTATACTTCTTACAAAAAATTTGAAATCCTATATGGATGCAATAATGATTTTATCATCGAGCTTGAAATCTAATACCAAGAGTAACTTTCATGAATGTTGACAAATGTGTGTCAGAGAGACAAAATCTCTCGGGGTTTCGGTTTTATTTCATGTGAGAAAACAACCCGTCTACATATGTATGTGCTGCCAAACATTGCACATATTTGGTGCGTAAATTCAACCATTTTTTGGGGGATTTGATCCTTTTCGAAGAAGGAGTACATATATATTAGGTGCAACTTCACATATCAAAATTTTCAAAATTACGCTAAATTTCCAAATATAACATACTAAAACGTTGTAACGTTTATAAAATTAAAATAGGGTCGCATTGCGTGGTGGTTCATCATCAGGACCGCGGACCGCAAGTTTGATATTCCTACCTTAGATAATTCGGACACTGAAGTGAATCAATATATTGATTAATATTTATGGTTAAAGTGCCAACCCACTAAAACAATACAATTACATTCATTCCCTGCCAAGGGCGTAGAAATTGTGTGTTTTGGGTGGGGTGGGGATTATCGGACCCCCTCTGGAATGTTGATGGGTCCTTTTATACGTATTTTGCCTAAATATATAGTAACATTTTTTAGCGGATCGACCCCCGTCTCACTAGAAAAACTAGCAGAGGGGAGCTATATTATATAATTTTCCCCTAGATATATATTTATTTGAGTGTTTTTTCTGTTTACATTTAGTTAAATTAGAAAATTTTGAGTGCTACCCTTTTGTAATATGGCCTGTGGCCAATTGTCCTCCTACCCCTTTGCCCCGCAGATGAAAGGCAGCCTTGTTGCAGCTGTCACAGCGCCGTAATGGAATGTGAGCGTCGGTCTTATACACTTGAAGGGGAATGAATTATTGGATCTCTTTCAAACTATTGATGTGATTGATTAATGTGAATGTGTTTGTGTGTGTTTGTGTGTGTGTGTGTGTGTGTGTGTGTGTGTAGTATAGTTCAGAAGAAAGAGAAGGGATCGGAATTTGAATTGAACATAATGAAACTTGCCATACGACCTACATAACCTTTAATTTTTTTTTTTCATTTACGTTTATTTGTTTCAACTGAATGGTGATACAGGTGCACTGAGGATTACATTCTCTAAAACGTAAAGCTTTATTTGGTTTGAAATGGATGTAGTGTAATAAATAATTTAGTTGGAAAGCTTAATGTTACACTCTTATACGTTTACAAGTTGTGCATTCTTATATCGCACAACTTTACTGCCTAGCCGCTTCTAAATTAAGATTATTATTATTATTATTATTATTATTGAATGTGTGAATCAGGTCGCCACCGTGGTTCGGATTCCACGTTAAACTGTAGGTCCTTCATTTCATCTCACTATCACCTACATTACACATTAGCGTAAGTGCGTATAACCCGACGGTAGTAAGACGCGGTGCTAATAATATAATAATTATTATTATTTTGTGTTCATATAACCGATCAATGCAGCATACTGTATTTAAATTGTTTTATACATTTGTAGGATTTTTTAATAACTTACACACGTGCACATACATATAATTGATAATAGTAGATATATAGTATATATATTCTATATAATACTTTATAATAATAATACTTGGCACCGCGTCTTAAGACCCGTTCGGGTTATACGTTTAAATACTCATTAAGCTAATGTGTTAGGAATTGTGAACGTTGAATATAGAGGAATTGTACCCGAACTTGCGTGTAGGGAGAGTGGAAAACCCTTTAGGGGAAAACCACCCCAGTTTACCCGAATGGTATAAAAACCTCGATCTCCCCGTCCTTGGAAGTCTAGCTCAACATGAAACTAACGCGCTAGCTAACTACGCCACCAAGGCGGTTTTATATAGTACTTAGTAACCAATGTAAATATATAGGTTATTAGATTGTACCTGTATGTGTGCGTGTATGTACGTTATAAAAAAGAGCCTAAAATTGATTAAACAATTATTTCAATACGCACTCCAAGGACCCATATCTAATAATATCCCTCTCTTTTTGTATATACATATTATATATATCGCCAGATAAATAAAGGCCAATAATGTAAATATAATATATATATTTTTTTTATTGGTTACGGCTCCTTGGAATATTTGAATCCCTCGAATCCTGAAGAATATTTGTTGTTTGAATATTAAAATTTATTTTTTTCTCTTTCAAATATTTTTACTTGGTGTTGATATGCTGCTTTTTTTTAAGTTTATAGTAAAAAATAAGATGGTCTTGGCTTACCCTAACATAATAATAGCACCATGATCACCATCATATCCCAGATCACTAATTTATCACTTTACATTTGGGATAATTGGGAGTTTTCTAGAATTAATATTTGATATGTGGGGGTTGTTTGTGAAATAAAGATTTATATTGAAAGAAAATATTGAGCTTGGTGCATTTATAATATATCATATCATCCAATTTATGTCTAGAAGAGCTTATAAGTTAATAAAGTAAACTTTCGATACAGTTTTTAACTTTATTTATTCCATACCCGAAACTAATGTTATCAATGTGAATAGTGTAGACCATATTTCTTATACATAACACGAGAACTGGTAGTTTGAATCTCCTGTGAATCCTGATGTATGCGCGTCATCAACATTTCCGTTTGGATTTTCTCCTATTTTCTAAAAGCATTTTATCAACTGTATTTGTTCAAAAATACATTTGGATACATAGCATGAAATATATCATTCTCATATTTACGTGGAAGTTATATAAAGTTTTAAGATCATCATTCATAAGATATATAATTCAAACTATTCTCGAAACTTTCACATGAGTTATGCATAGTGAGTGATGTTTTTATTTGTGTTCTGGATTAGGTTGGTCTCAATCCACCTCAGGAGGGAAATCGGGATGCAAGGTTGCAGTTCACCTTGGGGGTGAAATGTGGGTGGTAGCCTGGGGTAAAAAAAAACTAAGTCCACCTACGCCCTTTTTTTTTCTTTCCCCACGTCTTACTTTGGTGGAGTTTGGGAAAGAATCATTTCCGAACAATGCCGTTGCATGCATTTTAATGTCCTGCGTGTTGATAATACACATACCGATTTATTTTTTCCCCCCTTGGCGTTCACAACAATTTGAGATTTTCACTCTTTTTCTTTAATGTCCTGTTGAATTGCTTTTGGTTCCTTCTATTCTAGATCTGAATCAATATCTTTGTGTGAGGTATGTTTGTTGGGCCGTGCTAGTATGTACGTGTGTGTGTGGTGTATGTATGTGTGTGAGTGTGGAGAGAGAGAGAGAGAGAGAGAGAGAGAGAGAGGGTAACGTTTGTAGCGTGCTCCAGATAGCAACACTGTTTTTATTCCACTCAGAGTTATGACTCGGGAGAAAGTGGGGTCCGTTCAGCTCAATGCACCAATAAAATACATTCTCGATTGAGGGAAGTTGTTTGGGTCTCTCGTGCGTTCCTAGAGACCAAATTTTATGGCATTCGTTTCTCCTACTTCTTATTCCCCAACTTTCTCCCCCATTTCTTTTCTTTTCAGCTCGTCTATAACCTTGGCTACTACTACCCCTTTACCTTCCTACCATTTCACCATAAAGCCATTCACCGTGTCACAATTTTACCATTTCAGCCTTTAACAGTGTCAGCATTTCATCGTTATACTATTTTATCATATCAGCATTTCACCTTGTCACCATATCACCGTGATACCATTTCAACGTGTTATCGTCCCACCGTTATAAGTGATTTAAACCGACTCATCAAATTGTGGGGTGACCTGGTGGTCTAGGGGTAAGGTGTCGGACTTCTGTGCTGGGGTCTGGGGTTCAACCCTTGGTCCAGGGATAGATTTATCTGATTACCAAACCCTTCCTTCACCTCTGACAAGACATCTTGTGAATGTGGGGAATGCCAGGCCTCCACCGTGGTTCGGATTCCACGTTAAACTGTAAGTCCTCCATTTCGTCTCACAATCGCCCTACCATTACACATTAGCGTAAGTGCGTGTAAACCGAATGGGTAGTAAGACGGGGTACTAATAATAATGCTAATATTAATAATCAAATTGTAAAAGCGCAAGGCAGATAAATACAACACAAATTGTTAGTACATTTTTAGCTCTCAGGAACGGGTAAAGCTATCGCGAAACAACTTTATCTGGTTAGATGCAATATTCCGTTTGTTTAACCTACTTGGCATATTCTTAACCTGGAACGCGGCAAACCTTCCCTAAGAGCTACTCATGTTAACCTCGCTTATGTCAGGAAAATATGGGGCCTCTACTCTGACTTTAGTTGTGTCAGGCTTTAAGTGCCCATATCACAAACAATTGGCCGGGTCATCATATCTAGCATACGTGAGGCCATCTTAGCCCCATTGTAGGCCACAGACAACTAATATATCCAGACACTCGGCTTCCAAGTTAAAACGGCTGCGCTCCTTTTGCCAGCTTTAGTCCTTCATCACTAGGATCGCTGCGGTTAGTCCTATTATCATCCAGCAGTGACACTAGCGAAGCCCAGTGTTGAAGGACTCAAGCTGGCAAAAGGAGCGCAACCATTTTAACCTGGAGGCTGAGTGTCTGGGTAGATTATATGTCTGTGCCCATGGGCAAAGCAATGCACTGGGCCCCTACCAAACTTACCTACTCACGGGAATACAATTTTAAACAGTACTTTCAATACTTTGTTACATTACGAGTCTTGGCGAGCGTTAATAGTCGCCTATTAACCCCCACATTGTGTCGCCATTTGTTATATTACATAACAGAGTCATTTATAAGTCACTCCGTAAATCATTATTTCTATTACGCAACTATGTGATTTACTTATTATGCCTCGTTCCTTATCATTAGACTTTAATAAATGATAATATATCACATAAAGTTTGATATCTGTTTATTCTTTAAATTTAAATCATATTGTTATTAATATTTTCTAATCGAAACACGATCATGTCGAGGGCCTAACAATTATAATCACTGATCGCTTAAAGCACGTCCATTCAAGACCACGACCGATTGCACAGTGAAAATACGGAGTTTCAAAAAGTCACATATATCTGAGTTCAATAGAAGCTTCTCGAAGGAATCTTCCTAACGGTAAATTACACACCTACAAACCCAGAAAGAAAAATACCTATTGCGTTTGGAAGCTTCTCGAAGGAAATACTTTAAAAGATCTTAACTTGTCTTAAATTTAGCTCCAGTAGATGCTGCCATCTTACCACGAGGCGTGAACTAACTAGTAAATAATTTAGAGGAAGACGTGATTTAAGCGCCACGTAATAGGTTGTACAATTTAAATAAAGTAAATATGTTTAATTATATGTAAAATATTTTTGAATATATGAATAATTAGAATGATAAATGGTCAATGCTTTCAAATACTCCTTAGGGTCAATCTATTGCATTACAATACCCCCCAAAGTGTATCGGAAAGTAGAGACTGGTCTTATACTTTTTGATACGCTTTGCCAAAATAAAAAAAGAAGACATGATCACCTTTCGTACACCCTGTATAAGTTTTACAAATTTTACAAAAATTTCACTATTTTGAAACATCCTGTATAGTTTCACAAAATTTACTTAAAGTTCAATATTTTTAAACATCCTGTATAGAATTAACAAAATTGCATCAAGTTCAATATTTTGAAGTGGAAGTTATATGAATTAAGCATTAAAATAAAATGTATCAGTTATAATTAGGATTAACTAAAATAAGATAATCTAAGTAAAACATTTAGTATAATTATGATTAAATGAAATAAAATATCTAAGTAAGATGCCAGCCTAATTATAATTAACTGACATAACATAGTCTAAGTTTATTATATTAAGAAATTTTAATTTAATTGTCACAGATCGAAGTGTCTTTTAATTAATTTTTGCCAAGCAATTTGCATTTTTGTCTTTTTCTTAATTCTATACAATCTTCTTTAAATAATTGTTGTACTTCGTTTCATGATCCTTCACGGATCCACTTTTGTGATTTTTTTCACACACTTAACAAAGGCTCTTAACACTTTGTTACACTTACTCTTAAAAGTCTCTTGGCCAAACTTGCTATATGATCACAAACATTTACAACTTTATGTACCAAACGGTCAACTAAAATTTGCTATATGAGCACCACATTTGCTGAAAATAGCTTAACTTAACATAAAAAATTAAAATAAACATAATTAACTAGTAAAACATATAAGTACATTGTTTAAATAATAGAAATGGCAATATCATACACATACATTGTCTAACAGCAGAAAAATACAGTATCATTGATTTAATTAGGATGACACTTAACCCCTAGTAAAACAAAATGAAAAACAACAACTCGATGCTGAATCTCTCCACAGCACAGAGAACCATATTATATACAATCTCTAACAAGACCTTAGTGGTGTAATACAAGCTCACATTTTGAAATATTCTTATAATTAATTATTATGATTATTATTCCTTTAAAAATTTTATTTAAAAGAAAGTTGCTTTAAACTTGTGACATAATATTGATTTATTTTTATAACAGGCTCAATAAAGGCTAACTCCCAAAAACTGGAACGTATCCTCAGGATACTTCCCGGCATACAGTGACCGACAATCCCATTTCTCAGGCCTTCAAAACACACAAGAGGCGTTCTCTTAACGGTCCAAACCTCGTTCAAATGTCTGGTAACCACAGGCGGTTCAGAACTCTGCTGACCCCTTGGCCCAGAAAAACTCTCAAAACTCTAATACGGGTGGTCCAGGTTCAATGCCTGCCCCCTAAAACTCACAATACTTAACTCGGGTGGCCCAGGTTCAATGCCTGCCCCCTAACACTTACAAAATTCCCATAACTCGGGTGGCCCAGGTTCAATTCCTGCCCCCTAAAACTCACAAGGTAGTCAGACCTCTGCGACAAAACTACTCTCTTGCCAAACGTCGAAGAATCCAAGTCCTGACATCACAACATGTCACTGTATAGCAGAAATTACCTGCCTCAACTCAATTTTTATTATAAGCTTGTCTTAAATTACTTGTCTGACCTGGTGCTTTCCGAGTACACCCCCACCCTCAACTGACTATACTTTGTAATAAATCCATTTCTACTCCTTCCTTCACCAAGCACTTCAGAGGATGCTTCCCTCCCTCAACTGACTATACTTTGTAATAAATCCATTTCTACTCCTTCCTTCACCAAGCACTTCAGAGGATGCTTCCCTCCCTTGAATTTGTCATTAATAATGAAAACAAAATGAGGTACTTGTCCTTATTTTCCAGAGTTGGACTGTATTGAAATATTAAGGAGGGTCACCTTCCATACTAATCTTTACAATGAAATGGCCCTTATTTACAAGGTTAAGAAGATAAAATTACATAATATACTAAGAGCTTGTTGTTTAATAATTCTAATTACATTATTATTATTTCTCACCCCTCTCCGATTCCTTAACTACCTATTGTCAAATCCTATCAATACTCTTTCCATCTCCTTCACATTTTGGGCACTAACACTTAACAATACATTTTGTACCTGAAGAGGAAAGTGATTTGTTAGATGTTTCACCAACCTGTGTTCTTCCAATGGATAATTTAAATACCTAGCCTGAGAAACAAAACCATGAAAATACTCATTCATTGTGCCTTTCTTGGAATCATATCTATTATTAAATATTAACTGCAGAAAGTCGTCCTGCATCTCTTGAGACCAAAAGTGATCCAAAAATGCGCGCTTAGCCTGTTCATAGGTCTCCCATTCATCCTCTAAATAACTGGCCCAGTTCCTAGCCTCCCCTTCTAAACATGAGAGCAAAATTTCAATTTTGTTCCTTTCCCTTAAATCCTCTTCTTTCCAAACTCTCTCAATTTTTTGCAAATATTGAGCCACAGATATTTTGCCCTTTGCTCCCGTATACCTAGGAATGAGTGACAAAGTAAGGTCATTGACATTTTTGGTTAAGAGATTGTGACTACACCCATTTTTGTTATCTGTCCCCCTACCTTTGTTAAGTTGTACTTGATCAGCTAAGTTGTTTATTTTCTGATCTAAAGTGCCAACCGTTTTTTTGTTTTCATTTACAATTTCTTTTATCTCCACAATTTCTTTCCTTTTTATTTGAATCTCCTCATTAATATTTTCCTTAATAAATTGCCTATTAGCATCCTCTTGCCCTTCAATTTCTAACCTCACCTTTTCTATTTGAATTTCCAAATTGGATTACACTACCTGAACAGCTGATTTGTTGTGTGCTATCTGTATATCCTGTGTTTGTATTTGTTTTTCTAATTTACTGGTTTCTTTATCTAATTTTTTCTCCAAACCCTCTGTTTTGTTTGTCACTGAAGATATTTGATCAATTAACTTAAACTGTTCCTTTCTTAGATTTTCCTGCCTAACCTCTAAATTTCCTTGTTTTTTTTCTCCTTCTGAAACCCTGTCATTAATTTCATTAATTTGTTGGATAAAATTTTGATTAATTAATTCTAATTTCTCAAATTTTTTTATTTATATTCTTTGATTGTTCGTCGACCTTTTGGTTGAGTTTAGTTTCTAAAGTTTTAAAATCCTGTTTATTTTCTGATGCAATTCGATCAATTTTACATCCGAGTTCTCTCATATTTTCTAATATAACATTTAAAAGATCTACTTGTTCTACTGGTTTAGCCACCCTATCTTCCACTAAGGTTATTGTTCCCCCTACACTTTGATTCAGCGTTTGCAGGATTACTTCGTTACTTGCTACCTCCCCAGAGCTAGCCCCTACTTCCTCCTCACTCCCTTCTTGTTCCTGTTCAAAATTTGCCCTCCTGAATTGACCTGCCCTTTCATCCTCCTCATAAATAAATGGCATTGTGTCTTCATCATCATACTCTTCAGGTTCTCTTATCACCTTGTCTGCCATGTTGAAAATTTAAATAAATTTTTCTTAAGTTGATCTATGAATTAATTTTGTGTTAGGCCTTGACAAATTTCAAGTACTATTGATCTAAGAATTACTTTTTATAGTGAGAAATTTAATTTAAAATTAGGCCCATACACTTTTATATTGTTAGTTTTAATTTAATTTGTGAAATCCCAACATATAGAAACAAAATTTTACTACCCCCAAAATACACAATTGAAATTAGATAAAAATATTTTTTTTTTTTTTTTTTTTTTTTTTAAATTAGAGTTACAGCTTCTGTTGACCACTTATCTGTCCTCGACGCTGTTTCTTGACTGCATGCCGTCTCCAAAAGGTCCTCCGTCCCGTTCCTTGATGGTGTGCCGTTGGTGTGCCGTCTCTTGCAGGTGTGCCGTCGGCGTGTCGTCTCTTGCAGGTGTGCCGTCTCCAACAGTCCTTTGCGCTGTTTCTTGACTATGCCGTCTCCTTGGTGTGGTGTGCCGTCTCCTGGTGTGCCGTCTCTTCCTTTAGCTCAGTTGACGCACCTCTGTCTCAGTTCGCGGTGTTCGTGCCCCTAAGTTGTAGCGCCATTTGTTACATTACGAGTCTTGGCGAGCGTTAATAGTCGCCTATTAACCCCACATTGTGTCGCCATTTGTTATATTACATAACAGAGTCATTTATAAGTCACTCCGTAAATCATTATTTCTATTACGCAACTATGTGATTTACTTATTATGCCTCGTTCCTTATCATTAGACTTTAATAAATGATAATATATCACATAAAGTTTGATATCTGTTTATTCTTTAAATTTAAATCATATTGTTATTAATATTTTCTAATCGAAACACGATCATGTCGAGGGCCTAACAATTATAATCACTGATCGCTTAAAGCACGTCCATTCAAAACCACGACCGATTGCACAGTGAAAATACGGAGTTTCAAAAAGTCACATATATCTGAGTTCAATAGAAGCTTCTCGAAGGAATCTTCCTAACGGTAAATTACACACCTACAAACCCAGAAAGAAAAATACCTATTGCGTTTGGAAGCTTCTCGAAGGAAATACTTTAAAAGATCTTAACTTGTCTTAAATTTAGCTCCAGTAGATGCTGCCATCTTACCACGAGGCGTGAACTAACTAGTAAATAATTTAGAGGAAGACGTGATTTAAGCGCCACGTAATAGGTTGTACAATTTAAATAAAGTAAATATGTTTAATTATATGTAAAATATTTTTGAATATATGAATAATTAGAATGATAAATGGTCAATGCTTTCAAATACTCCTTAGGGTCAATCTATTGCATTACAACTTCTTTTTTTTTTACAAAAATCAATGTTTAAACATAAACAGATATGCTGTATGCATAGCGAGAATTACCCACCTCGGTGGCGTAGTTAACTAACGCGCTAGTTTCGTGATAAGCTTGACTGCCTAGGACAGGGAGATAGAGGTTCGAATCTCGGTCGGGTGAACTGAGGTGGGGATTTCCTAAATGGTCTTCCACACTCTCTCCACGCAAATAAGGGTTCAATTCCTCTAAATTCAACCTTCCCAATTCCTAATATATTAGCGTAATTAGTACTTAAGCGTATAACCTGAACAGTTAGTAAAACGTGGTGCTAAATAAATAAATAAATCAAATAAAAAATATAGTGAGGCTTAATCAACACAACCTTTAACAATATAAAATAAACCTTTAATAACACAAGCGAGAGGGGCCCCTAGAATCGTGGGGCTCCTAGGCACTATATAATGTACTCATGCCTAAAGATTGCATTGAAGATATGCTCGAACGAGAAATCGCATCGAATTGCGATTTTTTGTATTATTCACTTGATATCAGAGAAACTGGGACCAGTGAAACAGTTTTTTTTTTCTTTTAGTTTTAAATCGCTATCGCATATCTATGACATTACTCTTCTGCGTATTTCCTTTCGGTATGCCCACTCAATGTGCGTTATTGGCGATGTGCGTCAATTAAATGAGCTCAGCTGCTCAAATTTTCCTTGCAGCCCGCATATAAACTTAGATTTTTTGAAGGAGAAAATTGAGATATACACGTAATACAAATTTGATTAGTTAGAACTTCACCTATATGTAAACATTTGACCGTTGGTCTATATGTATATACTTGAACTCTTTAAAAGTCACAAATAGTAATGAATTGGCCCCAATATTTTCGTATTCATTTCTTATTCACTTCGTATATTTATCATGGTAGGAACCCCAGTGAAATTTGCTACGGATATTCTGGTAGTGTATTTGCTATCAACAATACATTTTGGAACAAACCATTTAAAATCATTCGTTTTCATTTCTATCATTATATTTGGGGGACATAAGTCAAAATTATTCTAATGATTTTTTATATAGCATACTGCCAATAATTTCAAAGATATATTTTTCATTTTAAAATTTTTTAGTTGTTGTTTTGTTGTCCAATATTGTTCAAGTAATACCACTCGTATCATAAGATTTTGAGAATATTTAGCTATATTTTTTTGATTAAAATGTTTTTCTTTCATAATTGTTTAGCTCTCAAATTTTTCTGTCAATTTGAACTAAAAAAACACACATTTATTTTCAATCTAGAACTCCTACATACAAATAATTTGGAAATAAAATAAAGTTTTTTAAATGAATATAGCTTTTCTATATAAAGAGTTTTGTATAAATCCAAGTTACATTAAAAAAAAACTATCAACGGTATGTATACTTGTGGTTTAGTCAAGTAGTTTTAATTTTTTTTACGTGGTAAATTGGTTTGAAACTTCTCAGTTCCACTGTTTTCTAATAAATATTCCAGGTCACCACTTAAGAATTCTACATTTGGTTCAAGCTGTATTTTCTACCTAGACTACACGTTATTAGTGGGGTGAGATAGGCTCTTAAGGGTCCTTTATCTAAATACTGTCTCAACTTGCTTACGACAGTGTTTCTACGGTAATAGATTTCCAAAGTCGGCTAACCTAACTTTGGAGGAGGGATCTAAAAACGAGACCTCCAATATAAAACCTCATTTTTTAAAAAACCATAAATAAATTTCTGTAAATAAAAACACCTTGATGGTGCTGTCAATCATTAGACTTGAATAGAGTTTCATTTTTATAGTGTTAATATATGAACAGATCAATATGTTAACATTTCTTTTCTTGAATCTGCGCCCCAAACTTCAAATAACGCCACTTTAAACCTGCTTCCTCTATTTCGTTTAAAGACTGCACGTTCCCTTGGTTTATATATATATTATATATATATATATTATTGAACACAAATTATTCTTAGTATTCACTCAACAACCATAAGATTCGTTCAATGTGATTTCAATCCATCCAGCGCTGGACATGCATTCATCCCATTAAGCTGGTTAGTGCTGCCTGCACCATCTGGTAGAAATACCATCTACTAGAGGAGTTCAAGATGTGTGGAGGTTCCCCATTGCCTTCTACACTGAATTTATATGAGCGAGCGCGAAAGTATTTATCAATTTTGCCGGAAAAGGCATTTTACCATACCTTCTATGGGATCTTTTACATCCCACAATGAACATGGGACCGATGGCGTTACTTACTTCCCTTTCGAAGTAAGTTTTGCTACGGATTTTTTATCGTTCAAGGTAAAACCGTCGCTCTTGGTTGGGTTCGAACCCACGAAAATCGTGTCCTGAGGTGCGCACCTTACCTCAAGACAACCGCGGTCGACTGAACACCAATTACTGCTCCTTTTGTACACAACAAGTACATACAACAATTTAGCTTGTTAAACAGTACACTATCAACTTCTATATTGTTATACATATACTATATTTATCTAATATATTAATGTACATATTTATATAATATATTAATTATGCTAATGGGGCAGGGATGAGTAAGATCTAATTTAGATAAAATGTATATGAATTTCTGTTAAGTAAGAGTCGGGGAAATATTTAGGAAAAAATCCTTAAGGTACATCCAACTGGGATTTGAACCTTTACCTCTCGTCACTGGCAAAACCAGACTACATTATATTATGAGCTTGACATCGAATCGTGTTCCCACCGGCACAAGTCACAAAATCGAGTTGGTAAAATTATTTACACAGGCCATTGAAATTAACACTTTGTACATATAATTGCTGTTAAAAACTATCCTATCCTATATATTATTTCTGTTGTCAACATCCCTTTTTCTCAACTAAAACAAATCCTACAGCGATGACTAAGGTATTAGTGGATAGGATTTTTTACCGACTTCTGACATAGCATACTCAGTTTACGTTAAAACACATTGTTTGTTTAAAATTTAAGTTAAAAGAAAAACCTATATATGATTTCTGTTGTCAACATCCCTTTTTATCAACTAAAACAAATCCTACAGCTGCGTATTTAATTTCAACAACCCAAAATAAGACTAAATCATTTTTTTTGGGGGGGGGGGAGGGGGGGGGGGGCATGGTTGAATGTACGAAAGTTTCGCGCAAGTCAGTTTTGCTACACACCTGAAAGACAGAGAAAATACAAGCTAAGGAAAAGTCAGGAAACTTTTAAATGGTCACTTTAATCTTCAGATATTTTTGTTATCATTTTCTAAGTTAAAAATAGACGATTATTACGCACTGACAACCATTAGATCTATCTACGATTTATGTAATTATTTGACGATATTTTCATCTTTAGCTTTGTTTATAAAGTAAAATAATGGGGAAAATAAAAAATATTTGGTCTGAAAATCGTGTAAAAATAGCGTAATTTTGAACCTTAAAAAGTAAAATAACGCTTATACTTCCTGTATTAATAGTTAATTGATATTTTCAGGTTTTTGGGTGAGTACCTGTTTGTCTTCTACATCGTCTTGGTAAGCAATTTTTCTCTAAACAATATATAAAACAATTAGTATTACAGAGCTACTCTAGTATTTTATGAACTTCTTTAATTGTTTAAATATGGAAAATTTAAAGTTAATTATAAGCACAATTATTATGTAAGAACTTCACTAGATACTAGCTTAATACTAGAATATATATGGCGCTCTAGTCAATAGTAATTAGTTTATTTGTCCAGGAAGAGAAGTGTGAAGTAGGAAGTATGTTCTTCTCATTGTTCAACCGGTATTTTGTTTGCATTTATTTGTATTTCTTTTTTGTTTTGTGTATGTTTGCATTGCACTGCACTACCATTTCAGCTATCTGAATATTTTCAATAATGGTAAGGATGATCAAAGTAGAGGAAATATATTCACATAAGCGCGGTGGTAGAGTGGGAAACCAATTAGGAAAAAACAAACTCAGTCAGTATACTCTGCCAGGATTCGAACCCTGACCGGCAATCCAGTCCGTCTCAAACCCTAGCAGAGTGCTAACGTCCATTGTCATATCCTTGAAAACCATGTCCGACTCTATTTAGCTGGTGTGACGTGATGTGTGTTGATACGGTTGATATAGAAACCCTTTATACAGCAAAGGGAGTGTTTGTCTCTTGGGCTAGTTGATATAGAAACCCTTTCAACCCCTCAGGGAGGTGGTTTATTTGACCACATAGTGTTAATGTGGGAGTGCACGTGACAGAATGTCAGCGTTTTTTCAATTTTGATAGCAAAACATATTTTGGCCAAAATAAATTAAGTATTGCTCTAGTAGAATCACAGAGTTTAATTTTCTTCACATGGTGACCTCATGTCAAGGGTCTCTTGGAATATAATGAACCATTTTTCTCTTAATTAAATTTTTTTGCCATCTAATGCTGCCTCGTGAAAGATATTCAACAACCTTTGGTATTACAATGGGGAAAAAAAATCTTGTTTGTACTGAAGCAATAATTATTTATTTTGGTGAACAAAATGTTTTGCTATAAATACTGCCTTTTCTCGCATTCTCTACACCCCACCTTAAACATATGTTTTCATTTTAAAGGAATTACACCTTGCTTAAGCATTTAAACAATTTTGTACGTGATGAGAATGGTTACATTTAGATAAATGCACCAAAGATCTCTTGGAGAATATATTGAAAATCAGATGGTTAAAAGAACCATACATATTATTAAATTTTGACGGAATCACAGAGTATTGACTTCAAAAAACAATATAAATTAGCTTGTTTGATCATTATTTAAAACTAATTGAAGTAGCCAGCGTTTTCAGGAGAAATGTTTTTAATTTACTAACTCTACGAGGAAGGTAACTTTTAAGTTAGTGCCTTTAAGGCATTATCCTTGGCCTTTTTGCTTCCAACGCGGTTTCTAATTGATAAAAAAAATCTAATCACAATTTTAAAATTCCGGCCTCGAGGTGCACACGCTTGTGTACAAGGATTAATTTTTTTTAAAATTATTATTGCAGACTTCTGCGTGTGGTAGATATCGCGCAATGCTCATGATAGACAAACTCTTCATTCTATTAATATCACAATTTAATTTTCAAATGATTTATAATAATAATATAATAATAATTATTATTATTATTATTATTATTATTATTATTATTATTAGCATCGCGTCTTACTACCCGTTAGGGTTATACGCACTTACGCTAATATGTAATGTTAGGATGATTGTGAGATGAAATTGAGGAACTACAGTTTAACGTGAGATCCGAACCACGGTGGAGACCTGGCATTCCACACATTCACAAGTTTTGATTAATATACATCTTGTCAGAGGGGAAGGAAAGGTTTGGAAATCAGATAAATATGTGCCGGGACCGAGGATGGAAACCCGGACCCCCAGCACAGAAGTCTGACACCCTACCGCCAGGTCACCCTGATTTATAATTAAAATTAACCTACTGCGCGGTTAACTCACATACAAAAAGTTGTTAGTGACTCAATTTAAGTGTATTTTAGGAGAAATACACCCGCTTTAGCATGTAGGGTTGATTGCGTAACCACAGTAAAATTTCATGCTTTTGGGGTTCGAACTTTGACCTCCCCATCAAAGGCGACACAGAACAGATTTTCCACCACTATTAAGAAACCGAAATGAACTTTCATGTTTTTTTTGGGCTTAAGGGTAATTTATTGACCATTTAAAAACAAAATTAATACCTAAAACAATGCCCTAACAATCTGTTTCACAAGGGCTATTGAAGGACTATTTTACATGCATAATAGTAATATAGGTTTTGTACCTAAAAATAGAATAATTTAAGGTTACTTACAACAAATTTAAAAAAAAAAATTGAAATTATAAAGGTTGTTTATTATGATTAACAAGAGTATGTGTTTGTTTTTATGAAGAAGGATAGTTTACTAAAACCCTATGTATTTTCATATTTATTTAAACACTGAAAATTATATAGATTTAACCAAATCATAGTATACTTATGTATATCGCGTCTCTGCTATGTGTTGGAACTTGGAAAGTATGATAGATAGTATTGTATGATTGATAGTTTGAGAAATAATGTCATTTGTTCTTCTTCTAGTAAAACATTAAATCCCAGCATGAGTGAAGATAACACATTTTTTTGTTTCTTTCGATACCGGAGTGTGAGTAGCCTACTAATATCAGTAAAAATAGCTAGTAAAAAATACTAGTATAGAAAGGAAAATATCTATATTAGTAAGGTATCGATACTTTTCTCACATTCCTACCTACACGCCTCAGAAAACATTTGCTAGTTATGGCCTTAAACTGCAATAGCCTGTGGTAAAGCCCATATAGATTCGTTGACCATGAACCCTTCTAAAGTGCTTTATATCATATTAATCATAGCCTACGCTTTTTTTTGTTTAAAAATATATATATATATGTTAATTTGTTGCAAAAAGATTTTAAATAAGCACATTCAATCACTTTAATATAATATGTGCTACTTTAAGTAGGTCATTGAGAAAGGGATGAAAATGGGTAAGGAGGTATTGTTTCTTTAATTGAAAGGTTACGATCTATGATTGTAATCGGTTGGTTATAATTATGAAATATTAATGTCCTACGCAGTGGTAATTTGTAATTGCGCGGTGGTTTGTAGTTGCGCGGTATCTAGCACTCACTTTAATGCTAGTAACTGGAAAATATTCGCACACCTAGTGAGGGTTTCACTTACTATATTAATAAAAAGTATATATATAATTTATTTCAATACTTGTATACTATTTATTAAACTGATTACACACTCCTAAGATTGTACAGTTTATTTTCCAGCACTTGTTAACGGCTGCCCCCTCCCTTTGCTGTTGGAAGTAAAACCTGGCCACGTTGGCAGTTTTTTTTTAGATATATAATGAAATTGAATCTTTTTCTGCGTATATTGTAATCGTTGAGATTTCTAACTTTCCTTTTTGAAACAACAACAAAAAAAAAACATTATGTATGTTTAAATCACGTTAAAATAAATAATAATTGATCAAAATGATACTAATAATAAAATATAAACTGAATTTAGAATTTAGTATTGAAAATATTACGTTTCAAATTTGCCTAGTCATTCATGGATGAAGCATAAAAGGATGATTTATTTACTGTTCTTTAGTTTAAAAGATAAAAAAACTATACTTCATCCATGATCTTCAGATAAACAAGAGGGGCCCAAAACAGTATCATTACATGCTACTTTAAGTAGGTCATTGAGAAGGGGATGAAAATGGGTAAAGAGGTATTGTTTCTTTAAATTAAGAATATAAACTTTAGATAAAATGTTTGTGTTTGTAATTGCAGTTTTTAAAATCTCTTCAACGTAATAGGGGCCATCAATTATCTTCTGGTAGATACTGATTACAGTTGTAGTTGAGATTAAACACGTCGTATCCTCTCAAATGAATCCATGCGTTAAGGTGGGAGTGAAGGGAACGCGATAAAAGGTCACAGTGTTTACTGTTTTTATATTGCAATTTTTTTTAGACAAAATAAATAAAAAACATTCCACTCTAGTGAGTGATATCAAAAGTTCTTGAATATCTGTCAAGGATGTTCTAGAAAATCTAATTATAACTTTTTCTCCTTATTTATAAAGTTTCTGATGAAATGTTTACATAACCACGCAAAAACACTATTTTAATGTAGGCTACATTACCTTGGTAATATATAATATTAATAATAATAATAATAATAATAATAATATAATAATGAAAACTAAAAATACCTTTGAAACAGATGAAACATGAAAAATAAATAAATATAATTATAAATTGGATAGGAATAACTATCACGTTACTCATAGAGTGAGGGAGGCTGGTTGCGACGATTCGAAAAGTTGGAAATTTGGATACTCGAGACTCGATTAATCGGTGTTCTTTAGTATCTTCTAAATTTCCACTGAACTAATTTGTTAGGTCTTCTTTTAAAGTGCAGCTTGAACTTCCGAGAGACGACACCGGTCTGTGAGGGGTTGCATATTTTATAAGTTTGACCACGACGTTGGTCTTCCCCCTAGTGTCCAGAGAGGGGGTGATGAAAGGTTTAGGTGACCGAAGGAAAGGACAGGGGGGTTACTCTAGGAGGAAATCAGCGAGCACAAAAGAAATGATGTCTAAGGCGTCAGGGACCGAGCTCATGGGACTGGAAAAGCAAATCATGGAGAAGGTGAACGAGAAAGAGAGACGAAAGAAAGGATTCTTCATGGGAAATAAAAATAATAAAAGAAAGTCTGAGAGTTGTTGAAGAAAGGAAGGGTGAGAGAAAGGAGAGTTTTTTTTTAGAGCTTGGGCTAGAGGTCAAGCCATTTGCCTGGAGTTTTCCTTCTTTCTCGTGACCACCCCCTCTTGTTCCTTCTCCCACTGAGCCCCAGTAAGGCAAGCTCGCCCACTCTTTTTGAACATTGAGCAAAGATCGTGGCGAACTCGTTCAAGTGAACCGAACTTGAAGTAACGCTAGGATGGGAGAAATGTCACATGGCCTCTTCCCCCCGCGTGGTAGACTTCTAGGTGACTCGACTCGCTCGATAGGTTACTTTTTTTTTAAAAAAGTTTATTTTATTTGAGAGAAGGTTTATATTACTTCTTGATCGAAGAAAACATAAAGAATCGTTGAACGTATTACAGTCCACTTGTTTTATTTCCCACTTCCCTCTACCTTAAACTGCCCGTTGAACTTTTCAAGCGTGTCTGCCTTCTGTCTCCTTAAATTTTGTTGAGCTGTATTCTTTTAAACTTATCAATTCGGTTTTAAAAACTTTACCATGTTTTTTTTTTTTTTTGCTTAGGGTACTTGTATTTGATTATTCTTTGGTACTTGCCAACACATCCGTTTATATTTTAAATTTAAGTAATAGAGAGTTCTTTCAGAATTAAAATACCCCTATCGGTGCTCACATACTCTATGACGTCACTCTCGAAATATACTGGATTTCCGGTAACGGGAAATATTGAATTTTAATATGAGCCTGGTACACTAGGGGTGATTTTCCACATGTGATTTTTCATTTTGGTTCGTTCTTCTCCTCTTCATACTGAAGCGGGAGCAGTTTCCCATATTACCTTCCTTGTTCTTACCCCATGGATTAAACCTATAAGTAACCTGCATGTTAAAACGTGGGAATTAAAAATTATATATAAACAACATTTATTAGACTAAAGTCGGTGGGCGGCAAATTCGTCTGGTCTGATTTTTCAATAACGGGGAGGTCGTGGTTTTGAGTCCAAGTCGGGTGTATTGAGTAAATAGTTTCCCTAAATAGTGTTCCTTTCTCTCCATGAAAATGTTGATACATTTTCTCTCACTTCTATATACCTTATATTTACCACATTTTGCCGCCATCCCGGATGAATAAAAAGACGTGATACACAACAAAAACACAGTTACGGTATAATTTTCATAAGAAGGGCCTTTCATAAAATACAAAGATAACTTTTGTGTCCGAAATCTATAACATTTTACTATTTTATTAATATTATTTTAAAGTTGATTATATTATATATATATATATATATATATATATATATTATATAAAATTATATAATAGATTATATAAAATACAGTTGAAAATCACTCTCATCAGTGGTCGAATGATTCAAGGCGTCACCATCGTGGTAGACTGGCCTATTTATGACGAGCGTATCAGGGTTCGAATCCTGGTCAGGTGTACTGAGAGTGGTTTTTTCCTCAATGGTTTCCCACTTTACTTCCACGTAAATGCGGATATATTAAAACGCTTCCTTTCCCATCTCTGCCCCTTTATAGTTAAAATGTTATATGCGAGTAACCTGAACAGGTAGTAAGACGCGGTGATAAAAAAAATATAAAGCTAAATATCACATTAATTGACGTATGAATACGTTAAGGTAGATCTAATAACTTTTTTTAGCTGTCAGATAAGCCCCTTGTTAAGAAAATTTAACTATAATAAAAACATAATAAATAGGCCTACTGTGTATCAGAAATATGGTATCAAAAGTAGTTTCCAAGTGTGAAGGCCTATATTGGCTGTGTATTAACTTAAGGTATAGGTATTGCAGAAAATCACTTGTTTAAAGGAATCTCTGACATGGACAGTAATTAATACCAAGTTTCATTAATATTCGCCAATTCTTAAACAAACTGTTCAATTGAAATCCTGGTCGGCTACTATATATATTTTTTTCCAAATGGTATTTTCTTCTAAATTTGCTATCACCTCTTCATATTAGTTTTTTTTTTCAACAAACGGGCAGTAGGGCATGTAGCACCCAAAAGTGTGTGCATATGTACTCGTATAAATACATGTATAATATATATATAAATATATATAGTATTTAAAATTAATCATAGATATATACTTTTAAATATAAACACTCGCTTGGAGTGATTGCAGATAAATATATAAAATCAACTCCATTGGATTCTGATGAGATTTTAGTTCAAGCTTCTAGGCTCTTAGTTTTCCCAAATGATATTTAACGTGACCCATATTCGTGAGCACGCGGACTGTTAAAATGCCAGGTCCACTGGTCCATAGACTGGGATCTAATTCCCGTCTGGGTTTACGGGACATTTTTGTTTGTTTTACCAAACGGTTCCCCACTCTTCATCCCTACCTTATTAACGTAAATAGTACGGACGAGTAATAGGATGCGGCAGGAAATAAAAAATTATTGTGGAATTTTTAAACCTGATAATTATATCAGCTCATACTTTTAAGTTCAAACAAATATGAGATTTTTCGGACTTACTGGGAATCGAACTTGGGACCCTTAACTCATTATAAAGGTAGTCCGTCGATAAAGCCAAGATATCAAACCTGATTAGGACTCAAAACACGCCGGTACTTAGCTGACTTTCGACACTGGGTTGGGTAACAGTCAGTCACTCCATTTTCTGTCACCCGAGTTCTCGAGTGCATCTGTTCACCGTTTAGTGCCGGCATGCTCCCCTCCACCTCTTTAATAAATAAAGAGGGGGGTAGGGGTGTCTCTTACTACCCCTCTTATGACCTGCCACATTTACATGTAGATTGACCGAGTATGAAGTTACAAACTGTGACGTCATTACAAGAAGGGAAGAAAGGAGTGACGGCGGTGCTAAGTTTAATTAAGGCATGCACCTCGGGCAACGTGTTATTACATTACAGCACGACAAAACACACACACACACACACACATACTCACTCTGCAGGATTATTATTGCTTTTTCTAATGGAGTATTGTATTTCAACCCTCTAAACACAAACACACACGAAGCTGGGTAGGATTATTATGTTTCTTGTAGCAAGTTAATACTTTGAGTGTTTTGTGTGGCCTATAATTAATTTGTATTTTATTTCATTAATATGTTTTAAGCCAAGGTTATTAATGGTACTACATAAAGCCGGGTCCAAACTGGAACATAACATGTTCGCGAACATTTCTAAATAAAAAGTTCGTTGTCCTTTTCGCTTTGGCCGGAGTGTTCAAAATTGAACAGAACGTGTTATCGAACATTTTCGTAACGTGTTCCCATAGCTGGTAGGCAACCTCATAATTTTATTTGGCATCTAGCTCAGTTGTACTTCAATATCGGCGCTGCATCCTCTTCGGTGGCCGCATGGTATAAGGCGCTACTTTCGCAGTAGAGTAGACTGCCGATTGCGGGTACATCTAGGTTCGAATTTCGGTTGAATGTACTGAGGGTAGTTTTTACAAAATTGTTCTCCACTCTCCCTTCACGCTTATGCGGGTACAATTACTATAAATATAACCTTCCTCGGCCCTTAAACCACTATCGTAATAAGTAAATAAACGGATAACCCAAACGGGTAGTAAGACGCAGAGATAAAAAAATAAAAACAATATCGGTGGAGGAATACGCGTAATAATATATATAGAATGTCTAACCTTTTCCTTTACCCATGATATCTGTAATTTTCTTTTTATCTCTTCTAAGGGCGGCCAACAAACTTTTTTTTTTTTAGCATTCATTGAAATCCCATCCGTAGAACAACTTTGGTGTCTACACACTTTTATATGCTTCCATCTATGTTTCTTTCGATATTACGTAATTCGTTTAAAAACTTCATTCATTTGACTAAGGAGAAGTATTCAATATTTGTTTGAATACGCTTTGGTAGTCGAGAAGTCTAAGGCGTCACTCTCGCAATAAATGGGACTGCCAATGATGGGTAGACTGAACTTTGAACTCCGTTCGGGTGTATTGAGGATGTTTTTGTCTAAATTGTTTTCCATTCTCCCTCTACATAAACGCTGGTATCCTACTCTAAATATAACCTTTCGCATCCCTAATAATTTAGCGTGGTTAGAACATATGCGTGTAGCTCGAATGAGTAATTATTATTATTATTATTATTATTATTATTATTAGCACCGCGTCTTACTACCCGTTCGGGTTGTACGCACTTACGCTAATGTGTAATGGTAGGGTGATTGTGAGATGAAATGGAAGACCTACAGTTTAACGTGGAATCCGAACCACGGTGGAGGCCTGGCATTCCCCACATTCACAAGATGTCTTGTCAGAGGTGAGGGAAGGGTTTGGTAATCAGATAAATTTGTGCCGGGACCGAGGATTGAACCCCGGACCCCTGGCACAGAAGTCCGACACCTTACCCCTAGACCACCAGGTCACCTGAATGAGTAATGAAACGCGCTGCCAACAAAATAAAATTAAACTATTCAAACATTCGAGACAAGCGTTTACGAATGAGGAGGTTGGTGACCTTATACCGGTTGGAAACCACTCCACTATATAATAGTATGTCAATATCTGGTCGCAAAAGTGCAGACATACCCTCCGCTATCTAAAATAGAACCTGTATCCCCGCAAATAGTCTGTCGAACAAACAGGAGGTACTCTGTCGCGATCTAGATTGGATCCAGCCTTGTAAATTACGTAACTAACTTTCTCTATTATTCTCTTTGTCGATTATGCGAAGCTTTGCTTGACCACAGAAGGTGGAGAGTTTCTGGTTGACGTTCAATCTCCGCCATCGGTCTTTCGCCTCCGCGGTGCGGTACTCTTTTGTTATCAGGAATCGACTGGTAGGCCTATGGATGAACCGGTGCGTTCACGCGGAGGAAAATCTTATTTCCCACCAAGAAGAAGCCTTTGATGCGGCCCCTAGTTATCACGTAATCAACTTTTGTTGGAAATTCAAATAATGGGCGTCCGGCTTCCTGGTGAAAATGAAATTTATTTTCTAATTTATTCCTCGTTTTTGTGTGCTTTGAACCACTAGGGAGATTGTAGGTTTCGTAAAAAGTTCGTTGGAGTAGTCATATTTGAAACTTTGAGGAATTTGTGGGCGTTACAATTGCCTTAGCTTTTCTGTTATTATTATTATAAATATTATTAGCACTGAGTCTTACTATCCGTTCGGGTTATACGCATTTTATGTTTTTACTTTCAAATAAAAACTATATTTTTTTTAGCCCCGTGTCTTACTACCCATTCGAGCTGTACGATTATATACTAACTACATTGGTGGGCTAGGAATGAGGAAAGTTGAATTTAGAGAAAATGTGCCCGCACTTACGTGGAGAGAAAGTGAGAAACAATTATTGTAGGAAAAACCATTCTCAGTACACCCGAGCAGCATCAAATCACGATCTCCCCGTCATCGGCAGATTAGTCTTAGAGTAGTGCCTTAGACCATTAGGCCACTGAAATTTGTACAAAGTATTTTAATTGTTAATATTTTCTACCTCATGATTATATTGGGTCTTCACGTTTATGTGCCAAAGAGCTAAATAAAGTTCAATCCCCGGTCCCGGTACAGGTTTATCTGATTGCTAAACCTTTCCTCCACCACTGACAAGACGTGTATTAATCACAACTTGTGAATGTGGTTCGGATTCCACGTTAAACTGTAGGTCCTTCATTTCATCTCACAATCACCCTACCATTACACATTAGCGTAAGTGCGTGTAACCCGAACGGGTAGTAAGACGCGGTGCTAATAATAATAATAATAATAATAATAATAATAATAATAATAATAATAATAATAATAATAATAATAATAATAATAATAACAATAACAACTAAACAAAGTGTTCGGTCCCTTTGTCTGTCCGTTGGCTACCTGGGACCAGAGCTTAAACTGTTCGAGCATAGAGTTCTCTATGGTTCGAGTAAATTCTTTTTAACTCTATATTTGTTACGTGGTCATAAACTCGAGTTGAAATTGTGTGATTGTAGTTTTAGCTTTAAAATTAAAGGTAGCTTGCGGATGACTTATTTTGAAAAGTAGTAATTTTTCGTAAATGGCTCTAACGATTTTGTTAGAAGTTTATATTTGAGGAGTGCTCTGTATTACAAATAACACTGTATATTTGTTGTTGGAAGTTTATTCACAACCGATGCTGTAATTCATCCCACACAATTAAAAGACTAACCAATTATCATCGACAAATTTCACAATATAGGCTATTATGCTGTGGGCTGGTCGAATGGATTAATAAAAAAAAAAAGCTACGGGTCCAGGGCCTAAGGTTTAATTTACGTCGTCCTTTATGAGTACACCCTTTCACAATCGGGGTATCGTGAGTGGAATACGGGTAAGGTTGACACGGAAGTCGAAACGTTTGTCGGTCGGCAAATACGCGACGAGAATTTGTGGGAGATTAAATATTGATCCACCTCGTACCAAAGAGGGGGGAAGCGAGGTGTGTGTGTTTTTTTTTTTTTTTTTTGCAGGAAGGGTTTTTGTGTTAGTGTCGTTTTCTTCGACGACGTCTTTCAAAACCGCCCACATTCACCTGCGCCCCCTTCCTTTTCCCCTTCTCCATGTGAAAGTTCATTCTTAACTTGGATACTAGACAAAATATTTATTTTTTTAATTTGAGATTGCGGTGAATGTAAATTTGGATCGCCATATAAATAACCCTTTACCAAATAAATTTTTTAAGATTAATTTTAATAATAATAATAATATTTAGCACCGCGTCTTACTAAGCGTTCGGGTTATACGCTTTAAGTACTAATTACGCTAATGGATTAGGAATTGGGAATGTTTTTAATTAGAGGAAGTGAACCCGCATTTACGTGAAGGTAGAGTGGAAAACCATTTAGGAAAAACTACCCCCAGTTCACCCGACCGAGATTTAAGATTAATTAACATCGATATTAATCATGATACATTTTATTTTATTTCATGTTATGTGGGAACGTAGACCAAGTGTCAGTCTCGTCTTTCCCTTGTTTGTAGTCGTTACGGGGGGGTTGGTGCTCGAATTCATCTAGTTGTTTCTGGGGTGTGTAATTCCCGAAATTGTTTCAACTCTCACTCCACCTATGTGCAGCTTTACACTTCCTCATTCCTACCCCATTAGTGTAAATATGAAAATAATCCGGACGGGATTCACGTTTTAAATATATTATCGGTTTCAGGCCATCAATAATTATTTATCAAAAATTGAAAACATAGCTTTTTAGTGTCTTACCTACCGTTCACTCACGTGGTCAAATATTTAAGTTGGTATCAATTTTAAAACTTGGAGAACTGAACTTTAATTTTAAAATTTGGATTTGCCCTGCTTCATTTTACGACCGTCATGTAATACTATTTGGTGCAAAACTTGGCGTGAATTTGACTTTAATTTGTTTTACTGAGTGGGAGACGGAAAAGGGAGGTGTAATGTTCAGTGACGCCTCTTATCCCTCGTTCGTCCATGACCCCCGACGGTGCGGGGGTGGTTCGGCTATTCTCTCGCCTCCCTTCTATCTAATATACACTTCAATCAGCCTTGACATCGGGATTAACGTTAGTTCCCCCTCTCAAACACACACGGCTCAAAGCTGTCTAAACGTTGACTTCAACAATTTTAGATGAGACTTATCTCGCTTGACGTAATTAATATCGCCCTTTCTATACCGCCAACACGAACACCGGTTTTACCGCAGACACGATCCGTTAACAGCCCGCTGCGCCTTTTCTGTCGTACCTCATAATTTCACGGGGCAGCAATGAATGCGTAGCTTTTTAGTTGTTTTACAGTCAATTTGTTTTGACATTTTTCTTAAATAAACACCAAATATTAAGAAAGTTTAGTCATGCTAAACATTATTAATAGCCCGTTTCACCACAAGGATGACACCAAATTAAGGTAGTCAATACATCTCAAATCAAACGTCGCATCGTGTTATAATTTTCTGTATTCTACTCTAAAAGCAGTTGAATTAAAATAACTTTACCGTATTTTAAAAAATACATCAAAATTGAAAAAATAACCATTAACGACCAAACACGAAAAGTGACACTAATCTTTTTGTTTCTGAAAAGGGTAAAGTTAATCCCTCTTTTGTAAAGTGAAGGTTTTTTCTTTATTGGTAACATGAACAATATCTTTCTAGTCTCAGTAGTCAACAACATTCATTGTCATTCCTACATAGCACTTAATAAAGTTGGTCATCTATTGTCATTCCTACATCGCAAAGTTAAGACGACACACACAGACAAGGTAACTATTATTATTTAAACGTAGTACGATGTTAAAAGCATAATTTTTACATATAAATAGAAATTTAAAGAAACCATTAATGACCATAACTACGGAGAAGCGACCCTAATATTTTTTTTTGAAAAAGGTAAAAGGTTTTTATTGTTAAAGTGTACGCCTTAAAACAAGTTGTCAAAATCTAATGTTATTTTGCTACGACTCCATAACAAGATAAAGGTAAAATTATATTGTTCAAAAGAAGAGAGGAAGTAGTACAATGACAGTTACTTAAAGGGGAAAAAAATAATTTTAAATATTTTATAATTGTGTGATGTATGATTTCATACTGATTTCAAACGTAGTTTATGATTCCAAGATTATCGCCTATATATTTCAAGTATTTTAAACTTGTTTTGAGATTAGGTATTCTCATAAATAAAGATTTTGGTAAGGTGATTCAGATGTTCTGTTATTATCCTTTCTCTGTCCGAAACAATGTAATTATATTTTTATTTTAAGTAATTGGGTTTATTTTGTAAATTCTTTTTGTGTCTTTAAGCTAATTATTTTATAAATGTATTTTAAGTGATAGCTCACATAGCGAATTTGGCCTTCAGGCTTTTAAGAATATAGTAGTGGCTCATATAGCGAATTTGGCCGTCAGGCTTTTAAGGGTATATGTAGCATTAAGAGTGTTTGTTAAGTATGTTAATATAATAATAGTAAAAGTGGATCCGTGAAGGATCATCATAATAATACTAATAATTAAAAGTGGATCCGTGAAGGATCATTGAAATAAATAAAGTATAACGAAGTGTTAAACCAATAAATGATTAAAAGACACTTTGATTAGTGACAATTAAATTCCATTTTTTTTATTAAAAAGTTTAATGTATTTTAATCAATCTTAAGGACGTTATAGCAACGAATTTTGGTTTAAAAAAAAACTTTGATTAGTTATGATTAAATTCAAATTTTTATATAATAAACTTAGATTATTTTATTTCAATTAATTGTAATTATACTTAACAATTTTATATATTTATATTTGATTTATATAATTTCAACTTTTGATTAAAATTTTATATTTTAATGTTTGATTTGTATAACTTCCAACTTTTTTGTAAAAGAATTTCATGTAAACCTACAGAAGAGATTATCATTCAAGAACCATACTATACAGGTTGTTCCAAAATATTATGATTTATCAACTTTGTAAATTTTGCGAAACATTATACAGGATGTTCCAAATTATTGGAATTTATGCAAAATATTGTAATTTCTGTAACTTTGTAAATTTTGTGAAACTTTATACAGGGTGTGCGAAAAATAATCATGTCGTCTTTTCTTTTTTATGCAAAGCGTATCAAAAATTATATGACTAGGTCTCTACTTTCAGATACACTTTGGGGGGTATTGTAATGTAATTGATTTGCCCCTGAAAAGTATGTGAAAGCATTGACAATAATATCGTCCTAATTTTATAAACGTATCTTATTTCATTTAAATTATAGTCTATTACATGGCGCTTAAAGCACTTCTTCTTTTAAGAAGGTACACGCTACTGTAAGTGACGTCAGAGTATACCAGCCAAGTCAAGTTGACAATATAAATAAGGTTTTTAAATAATAACTTCCTCTTCTCGAAGGTTCTAATAGAGATTTTAAAATGTAACTTGAGTCAGTTTCCGGCTCTCGGACGTTCTAGTAAAACCAAGATGTTTTTGTCTTGTATTTTAATTTTTTATAACACGACCTTCTCGAAGCTTCCATGAGCAATGGATATATATACGAAAGAATGATGCATTTGAACTTCACTTGGGCACTTGGCGTCTTGGCGTCCAGAACTGCTCACTACTCAGTCACTAGCACAGCTTCTGTCCTCGATCCCTACAATAGGCCGCGTATATATTTCGACGACATGATCTATTTTCTCCTTAAATAAACTGAGATTCAGAAATAAAAAACATGTTAAAATAATAAGTGTGTATTAATTATAACTCTTTAATTGGCGCTCGATCACGGGGCCTATAAATACCAATTAACTCACAACATCAAAAAACCGGACCGCTTTAATTAGTGTTCAAACCACGGGCAATTACCAGCTAATTAAACGGTGTAACTTCAATCGACGCTCAACACGACGAACCAGAACACTTCAGTTGGCGCCCATCGTGGTAGAGTAATATTCCAGAACATTTCAACTGGAACGCTGAGGGTGGGATAACGTAGTTTGAATATGAACATTTAGGGCTCTTCCCTAAATCGTTTCCTAGTCTTTCTCCACGCAAATTCGGTTACATTTACTCTAAATTCCACCTTAATCTTCCCAACTCTATTAGTGGTCATATACAGATAGTACGGATGCGTAATTTACTATACGTGGTACACAAAATACAACACTTTTCGCTTATACCGAAGGAAAGTCATCGGGTAGTTGACTTGCCTCCTCTCTCTCTCTCTCTCTCTCTCTCTCTCTCTCTATATATATATATATATATATATTTTAATATATAATTAAATTTATAATAAATATTATATATATTAAATATATATAATATAAATATATATATATAATTTTCTGTGAAGCAGTGGGTCTGGAACGGGCTCAGCTCAACCTTGTGAGAACAAATGAGGAGCTACTTAAATGAAAAAGTAACGTCTATCGTCTAGAAAACTGAGACTAATGCCGGAAAGTTCATTGTGATGACCAAATGATACCCTCTAGCCCCCAAAGTTAACACTAAGATTGCAAACAGAGGGTGGATGCTTGGTCATTATGGTCAGTATATAACCATACTTGATTCGTTAAAATATATACCACACAGACCAAGCATCCACCCTCTGTTGGCAATGTTAGTGTTAACTTTGGGGGTATAGTGTGTCATGTGGTCATAACAAAGAACTCTCCGGTCGATAGTCTCAGTTTTTTAGACGATAGCCGTTACTTTTTCATGTAAGTAGCTAATTTGTCCTCACAAGGCTGAGATGACACACTGCTTCACAGAAAAATCTGGAAGCGTTGGAGCTCGAACCCGGGACATCTGGATCTGTAGCCAGGAACTCTAACCACTAGAGCGTGGAGGTGGACATATATAATATAAAAAATAGAACCATGCAATAATTTTAACATTCAATTGAAAATCGTGGGACTTGGGCAAGTGGTTGGATGGTGGAAAATTGCTCATTATACAGATATCAAACCTTAGAGACCGGGGTAAAATTAAAGTATTCCCTAACCTGCACTCATTTGTCCGGACAAATTATATAAGCTCACTCTTTTTTAAAAAAACAAGACGCTAGGGCATACCTATCTTTGCCTATACTTTGACCCAAGCCATATATGGATAAGTAAGTCACCCTCCTCTAACCCTTTCCACTCGATACCTGCGCAAGGCAGGACACGAAGGGACAAAATCTGTCCAATAAAAAGTTTGGAATCAGTTTTAGCGCGATAATGTGCAGCCAACTCTGTAACGATCCAATATTTGGTGGTATATTGTCTGGGGTAGGTTTTAATAATTAATACGGCTCCTTAACTAGTTTGACGCAACTTGTGAATGTGTAGAATGCCAGGCCTCCACCGTGGTTCGGATCCCACGGTAAACTGTAGGTCCTTCATTTCATCTCACAATCACTCAACCATTATACATTAGCGTAAGTGCGTACAACCCGAACGGGTAGTAAGACGCGGTGCTAATCATAATAATAATAATAATAATAATAATAATAATAATAATAACTAGTTTGAATAGACCATGCATTTTTTTTCACCCAACTACAAGCAGTTTACCTGAACTGAAAATACAATCTATAATATCTTCGCATAACGTAATCCATATTACCTGATCATTTCGCCTTTGATCAATGTGTATTTGGTAATGTTCCCTCTAACCATTTGCGATAGATAGCATCAAAGACAGGAAATTGAAATTGCCCTTGCTCTTGTGATACGGTATGCCCTAGAGGGTCCGATAGTTGGCCTCAGTTTATAAGATTTGAGGGAACGACTTGGGGAGTCGAGCACGGTGAGGGGGGGGGGGTGGAGAGGGTTGTGTCTGTTGCTCCTAAGCCCAAGAGTATGAATCGTATGAGCCAATGTTTGTTTGAAAGCAAACCATGTGCTGAGGCAGCAACTCCCAATCATTAGACTGGGAAGGGAAGACTTGCTTCAATATTGACGTACTTCTTGATCTTCTTCCTCTCTTTTTTCGTAAAAACTGGAGATGGGGCAAAAATTGAGGAACTCTATGATTATCATCCTAATGATATGATTTTTCAATCATGGACGACAATGATTCTTGGTCTCAAACTACGCAAAATAAATAAATATATAGACCTAACCTCTTTGGTGCCCACATGGTCTAAGGCGTCAATCTCACAAAAGACTAGACTGCCGATGATGGGGAGAATGGGGCTCGAATCCCGGCTGGGTGTACTGAGGGTGGGTCTTCCTAAATGTTTTTCTACTCTCCCTCCGCGTGAATACGGGTACTTTTCCTATAAATTCAACCTTCCTCCATACTATATTAGCATAATTAGTACATAGGTGTTTTGATAGATAGGGTACCCACATTAACCTTGAGAGTAGATGGGAAAACCACAGAGGTAAATCACACGAGGACTATTACCCTCAATGCACGTATCTGAAATTTTAACCTTGACCCACCCACCGATAATAAGCCAGCACATTATGAGCCAAGTGCCATAAACCACGCGAACAACATTAAAGGTTTTGACGGCTTGTTATTTTTATTACGAAATATCGTTAACAGTTTTATAAAGAATAAAATAATTTGGATTATGTATTGCTTAGATTTATATTTGTTTAATGTGGCTAAACATTTTGAATTCCGTGTGTGACAGTCGATATTTTAGGTTAATTCCAAATATACTTCAGATACATTATGACCTTTAAGCGTACAACTAATCAAAATTGATATCTAACTTATTACGTTATGTAGTAAAAGAAGCTTTAAAATATCCTTAATTCAAATAATAATAAAAAATAACTGAATGAATAAGTTAAAGTTGAAACAATCCTCTTTATAAAAAAAAACCTCACCTTATCCATTTCATTATTGTATTGTTTATTTCGCGTTTTCCGCCTCCCTTCTCTAATTTCTTCTTTCTACTCCTGAATATAAATGTGATGCAACAGTGAAGTCCTGTCCATTTATTATACGGCCTTTTGAAGCAGATCAGTCCCACATACATGGGTCATGTGTTATCTATTGGAATGGACACAGCTACTGATTTTTTTTTCCCTACCCATAGCAACGCTTGTTTCACTATTCATAAAATAACGCTCTTTGAGGAATTTATATACATGTATTCACATTCTTTCATAAGCCGGAATTAGTATGTATCGTTTAGAATATGGTGCGTATCAATATTACGTTGACTTTGATAGGTTTAATATTGGAAAAATGTGTATAATGGGATACGTGTGCAGTTTGGCGGGCAGAACACTAATTAAATTGGTTTTTAAAATAAATTAAATCCCAAAGTTGTATCATTACAGTTAGGCTACTACCTGTATTTACTATAACTATATTTTTTTATGTAGTAATTAAAGGAAAATATTGGCCCTTTATTTAGTTTTGAAATAACGATATATAAAAATTGTGTTCTACCATATTTGTACCCTAATCACTAAACATATAAACGGGAAGAGGTGCCAGTCTCGTCCTAACGTGTTTTCTGGTGATGTATGGCTTGGCTCGAATCCCGATCACATGTTTCTCACTTTCCAAACACGTGGTATTGGTTGTTAGTGAGATCTAAGGCGTCGTGCTCGCGAAAAAAAATGGGAGTTCTAGTGATGTGGATGTACAGTTTCGAATCTCAACAAGATGCACTGGGGAGGAGAGTTTTTTTTTTAACAGCATCACGATTTATCATCCCACCGACACCGGTGGACATAATGAACTTAAAGGCGTCATGCTCACAATATACCGAGTGGCTGGTGATGGTAGGTCAAGATGCATAGTCAACTCTCGATTCTACGACCTTTCAAGGTTCCCTGGAAAATTGTTGTTATTTCGAAGGGTCGTTATTAGAATTTTAACAGATTTTGTTCCACCCCTGACCTTCATACGAAAAAGTTGCATTTTTTAGTCAACAAATAGCGTGGGTCATCAAAAATCGTTCACAAAATCCAACCAAAAACGTAACCAAATCAAAATAACAATGTTAAACAATAGCATGGGTCGTCAAAAATTGTTCACAAAATCAAACCAAAATAGTAACCAAATCGAGAATCGAAATAACAATGACAAAAGCAAGCCTGGCGCGTAATGTAGCGGTAGTCGCGCTCGGGGAAACAATGTCTTGCTTGTGGGAGGGGGTGGACATAGTCAAGTGATATTGGCTGGCAATGATGAGGTGGTGTCTATTTTTATACCTGACCCGCCCCAGTTACTAGTAATACAGCGCTCACAAAGATAATTGCAACTCAGCGACCTAAATAAATGCAACAAACACATTTTACAGCCGATTTCCTTAAACTTTTCAACCTTTTTTCCCACATTTTTCACGGTTCCCCAAAAAAAGGGTCGTTACTTTGAGAGGGACGCTATTCCCGGGGTCGTAGAATCGAATGTTGACTGTACTTATCTAATCACGCCGTTCCCTTACGGGGTAGGCAAGAATCTCTGCATATAGCTAAAAAAAACTCCATATTTATATTCATATTATTTTATTTTAAAATTTTGTGAAACTAAAATAATGAATTTTAATTAATGGAGGCTTCAGGGGAAATAGGAGGTAAGTCACAATTCACACATTTTCCAAGACGAATTTTTATAGATATCAAACCTCATAAGGAGCCAAGCAAATAATTTTATTTTAATATTTTTAATACGACTTTATATTAAAGCTCTCGTGATTGTCTAACAGATGAAAGCATTATCTCAAATATAATTGAAATGTGACTTTTCTTCTTTTATCCCTGTACCTTTCAGTTGTTATTTTGTAAAACCTCAATGAGTAAACATTCAACACCCATTTCCTCTTAACTGTTTCCTTTCTTGGTAAGTAAGCTATGTCTTCTTTAAAAAAAGATGGTTATAAGTCTTAATACCCATCCAGACTACTTGTAAATTTACGTTCACCGGGTAGGGATGTTCATGGCAGAGAAATTGTAATCGTATTAGCGCGGAGAGAATAATAATAAAAATACAGTTATGAATCACATGTTGAAAACCACTCTCACCGTATCTAGCAGGGATTATAACTTTGACCTACGTTCAGTGGCAATCCAATATATTATGGTGGTGTTGACGCCTTAAGCGTTATGTCCACGAGTGTGGTTGTTTTGAGACGGGATGATACATCGCATCGCTGTGAAAACTCACCCCTTCTTGGTGCACCTGGTTATAGTATCCCTGGTTCAAGATTCTGTCTCACTGAAGCCGTTGGGCCACCTGCCCCTGTATGAAACCCCCTTTTCGTCCTCCTCACCCCAAACCACCCCGGGATGGGAGGACGCCTCGACTAGCGTTGTCTGAATCGGGGGACATGGTTGAGGTGGGTCCATGGGATCGGAGAGGAGGCCATGCGTCACGCAACATGTCTGCCTTCTTCTTGTTTTCAGGGACTACCCGCTGATTTAATGTCCTACGAGAGACCATACACATCCAAAACCAGCCGGCAGTCATCAGAGCATATTAGGGCGCTGTTCCACCCAGTACCCAATAGCCGGCAGTCATCAGAGCGTGTTAGGGCGCTGTTCCACCTACGACCCAATAGCCGGCAGTCATCAGAACGTGTTAGGGCGCTGTTTCCACCCGAGGGTCAACAGCCGGCAGTCATCAGAGCGTGTTAGGGGGCGCTGTTCCACCGAGGTTCAACAGCTAGCAGTCATCAGAGCGTGTTAGGGGGGCGCTGTTCCACCGAGGTCTCAACAGCTAGCAGTCATCAGAGCGTGTTAGGGCGCTGTTCCACTTACGACCCAATAGCCGGCAGTCATCAGAACGTGTTAGGGCGCTGTTCCACCGAGGGCTCAACAGCCGGCAGTCATCAGAGCGTGTTAGGGGGGCGCTGTTCCACCGAGGACTCAACAGCTAGCAGTCATCAGATCGTGTTGGGGGGGTGCTGTTCCACCGAGGGCTCAACCGCCGGCAGTCATCAGATCGTGTTAGGGGGGGGGGGGCGCCTGTTCCACCGAGGTCTCAACAGCTAGCAGTCATCAATACATGATTAATTTGCCCCTGCGACTCATTTTTAATAGGACTATGATTCCCACAATTTTTTTTAATTATGAAAAACAATGAGAGCATAAAAATAAAATGTTGTCATATTTATAAATTAAATAGGATTAAATTGTAAATCTACTTAATTGGAAAAAAAATTTAAAAAAATTGTTACTAAGTATACTAAGATTTTGAAATGAACTATTTTCAAATAGTTCCAACCAATTTTGGTAAGACTATTATATAGTCCAATCGACATAAGAGGACTGGTAATTGACCTTTATCAGAATGTGGAGAAAGAAAAACATAATTAAAAACCCATTATTATTGTGAAAGTTCTAACTGCACAAGGTGACAACAAATCAAAATAAGGTTGTGCAGATCATATGGTTTGGTGAATGGATACATGAGAGTGGATTTGGTAATTTTTGCTGTCAGTTACCACCCCTCCTATATCGAATGGACTCGACATACATATATACACTCTGAGAGCATTATTACTATTTTACTGAAGCACTTATTAGCTAAGAAGTGATTTTCATTCATTTTCACTCTGATTTGACAGTTATTCATTCGCCTATTGTTGTCTATTAGACTTCATTAATATAAACTATATTCCTGTGAGCAGAATCAACCTCACCAAAAGAATAAACATCCTGCTACCAAATGAGTGGTGACCTTTAGGGCTCGTTATTTTGTACCCTTTGAAACACTTATTTTTCTCACTGAAAACCCTAGTGCAGTTAAATAAGTAATATCAAGCATGTTTTATATGCTCTAATTAGCATGTTCATTTCCATAAAACAGATAATCCCAAACCAAATACAAATGAGCAATATTTTTGCACTACACATCAACCAACTTGTATGGTATCTATTTCCAAAATAAGTTTCAGAACTATGAAATAAAATAATAAAGTTTTTATTCAGTCGTAAAATTACTTGAATTATTATTATAAAATTCATCAATCTTTCTATGGTAAGAAACTTAATTTTAATTTTTATATAATAGAAAAAGGTAAAATTTAGAGGATAATATTCGCGTTAGCGTGGGAGGGGGGGGGAGGCTTGAGGGGAGGGGGCAATACATTCCAGGGAAAACTCACAACACACTGGGGCAGTATTCAAACCAATATATCCTCATTGTGAGAAAATCAAACCAGTTGAGGGAAACAACCTAGCCCGCCTATCCACTGATAAAGGGGTAGGGGGTGTTTTTGTCATTATTTGAATTCAAATAAATTAAGTAACTTTAAATTTTATTTAAAGGTATCAACTTTTAGATAATATTTTGATCTTAACTATTCAATAAACTTATGAAATAATGAATAGGTCACAATTTCACCAGGTTGCTGACGTTTTGTACTGATTCTTTGTAATATTGTAGTTTAGAAATAAGAGTAGTAAATAAGAACCGCAACGGTTTGCTTACTAGCAAATTAAAAAAACTTGGATATAATAAATATATTTAGTCTTATGCTGAATATATCAGTAACTTAGATATCCTTCATAAATATGTAACGCTGTTGAAGAAAGGGAGAGGAGAGCTCTAATGTTAAATGTTGATATATGGGGTAGGGGGAGGTGTACATCACAGTGTTATGTTAAACATTTATTATAATTTGTTTAATTATTTAGCCAAGTAAGGGTCGGTTCACACTGATAGCAGTTTATCGGAGCTATAGTTTGTCATCGTTGAATCTGAATGTGTTCACGATAACGACACTTTTTGCTGAGGGAGAGTGTAAAACAATTTATAAAAAACCTAAAATATATAGAGCTGGCCTAAACTCGATGCTCGACCTCCTCTAGTAATCCAACAAACCAAACAAGAGGAACATAGCATATAGCCGCATGCCCACTACTACTGGTTTTGATGTCGGAAGAAAAGAGTTTAAAGAGATATATTGACATTTACATAGAGAGAGACAAAACGGGAAATCACAATGTTAAAAAATTACACCTCTAAACGTGATCGGGTGGTTCTCAGTTTAAAGTCCGCTATGCACTGCTCTTACGGCCAAACCTTTGCCGCCATCGCGAAGCAACAATCCCACCCCTGAGTAACACGAGGAAAGAGTTGAGGGTTTGGCTGCCCTTACACGCAGACGTCATGAGGCACCGGTGTAGTAATTACTATTAAAAACGTTGAGTGGGGGGAGGTAGAGAAGGGGGGTGGATGCTCTTAACGCTTCTTCAACGCGGCCTTTATTAGATTATACCGCCACCGTGAATTGCCGGGATCATGCTCAGGTAGCCCTAATTGGAGTAGCTCCATCGTGACCGCCACGTAGCCTCCTTCTTAGCTCAATATCGATACCAGAACACACCTAGTTCCCTCAGGCACTTTCAGTGGACCTGGAAAGGGGAAGTGCGTTAACATTAAGGTGGGGCTGAAGCAAACGAAAGTTTAAGGTCCTTATTTTCCAGTTTTTAGGACACATTTTTTATAGACTAAACATATCTAAAGAATCTAGAACCTTGTTCAGGGTATTGATTGGTAAACCCAATTGGAAGAGACCATCGGGAAGACCCATACGCAGGTGGGAGATTTAAATTATAACTACCCACTTCGGTGGCCGCATAATCTAAGGCGCTAGTCTCGCCGTAGACTTGACTGCCAATGACGGGGAGATTGAGGTTCGAATATCGGTTGGGTGTACTGAAGGTGGTTTCTCCAAATTAGTTTTCCACTCTACCTTCACTTACTCTAAATATAATCTTCCTTATTCTTAAAATAATTGGTGTAATTAGTACATAAGCGCTCTAACCTGAACAGGTAGTAAGACGCGGTGTTAAAAAACCATTAGAATGAACCTGAAAGAGATGGTTGTAATGAGGTGGACTGGATATAACTAGCTCAAGATAGGGATAGGTAGTGTACATTTGGAAGTGCGGCAATGAACTTTCCTAATGCCATATATAAGTTATATTAGGGTCGGGCCTATCTCCGAAGGAGCAATTTCGGATTTCGCGCGAAGTCTGCGCCCTGATTTGATCCATTTCTATATTTTTTTTGACAGGAAGTAGCACGATTTGTGTCCATGGTTTTTTCCAGGTTATCGTGGTGTGTGAAAAAAACACACAAAAACAACAATGTGTGTTGCGTTCGTCATCTCGGATTTTTCAAATATCTTTTTTCTTTTAACAAATAGCGGCATTCTCATAGTTTTTATACCAAATTCTAGCTTTCCAGGTAATCGGAAATCGGGAGAAAGAGCCTGAGAAGAACACAATATACCACATAGATTTTATATGGTATATAGTTTTCTTCAATGATACATTTAGTTCACCTCTCTATATTAAGTATTCTCAACAGTTTTTAAATATCTGTCACGGGCATTGCGTAATTTGACCAGGAATTTTTCTTTTAACTTAAAACATTTCTGGTTGAATGGTTTGATAGTAAAAACAAAGATTCATGTGCAACTGAGATTACAATATATAGAAAATTAAACCTTAATTTCACGGCGTCTTAGTACCTGTTCGGGTTAGGGATGAGTAAGGTATAATACTAGAGAAAAAGTACCTGAATTGGTGGGGTGGTCTATTGGAAAATATTTAGGAAAAAATAAACTTCATTACACCCAATGGGATTCAAACCTCAATCCAGTCTAATACGAGAGTAATGTTATTCAATAATTATGATATCTTCGCTGGTGGTACACGCAGAAAACGCTAGTCTCATCTTAGTTGGTTTGTTGGGAACTATATTAGATAGAAGTTCTGCTTCCGACTGGGTGTACTGATGATGCTATCTTATAGAGGATTTCTCACTCCCTTTCTTGTGGATGTGGGTATACATTTCTCTAAGCTATACCTTCCTAATCCTTATCCCGTTACTGTAGATGTGAGGATAGCCCGGACAATACAAATATAAATATTATAATCTAAGTTTCAGTCCGCAACTCTTCTTTTTGATCTCAACTGTTTTTAAACCCATAAAGATTATACAAACCATTTCAAGAAATACTATTCGATTATGATTCATTTATATAAAACACTAGATAGCTGTTGCCCGCGGCTTTGCTCGCGTGGAAGTTGATTATATACAAATACGAAAATATACATATGTATTTACAGATTAATTAAAAATATTACGTTACGTTGATGACCATAACTTGACCTCAGATCAAAAATAATGCATGTCCGATAGAAACTTTCACCCCCTTTTCATCCTTATTAAATAAAATTTCCAAAATTCCTGAAACACGTATTTATTGTTTTACGTCAATAACCGAAATACATAATTTTGTTTATGTAACTTTCAAAATGACGGACTTTCATACATATTATCATCCCTATTTTGACCCCTTTGGGCTGGAATTTTCTAAAATCCTTTCTTAGTGGGTGCCTACATAACAAAATGAATATACAGTCGAATTTCATGCTTGTAGCCTTGATAGTTTGCGCTCGGCGATGATGAATCAGTCAGTCAGTCCGATACAATTCACCCGTTTTACTATAATAAATTTCAAATTCCTGAAACACGTATTATTGTTTACGTCAATAACGAAATACAAAATTTATTTATGTAACTTTCAAAATGACGGACTTTCATACATATATATACATATTATCATCCCTATTTTGACCCCTTTGGGTGGAATTTTCTAAAATCCTTTCTTAGTGGGTGCCTACATAACAAAATGAATATACAGTCCGAATTTCATGCTTGTAGCCTTGATAGTTTGCGCTCGGCGATGATGAATCAGTCAGTCAGTCAGTCAGTCAGTCAGTCAATCAATCAGGACATGTTATTTTATAAGTATAGATATAGTTGTGGTTCAGAGGGTGTGGATCAAAAGGAAGGGTTAGGCCATGTAAGATGTGGCTAAATGTTCTAGAAGAATGTGTAAAAAAAAGATAAACATTTAGTGTTTTAAGAATAAAAGAGCTTGTTTGACTCGGTGTATGGATGTTTTATTATTATTAGCACCGCGTCTTACTACCCGTTCGGGTTATACGCACTTACGCTAATGTGTAATGGTAGGGTGATTGTGAGATGAAATGAAGGACCTACAGTTTAACGTGGAATCCGAACCACGGTGGAGACCTGGCATTCCTTGTATGGATGTTGTTGAAGCTATATGCACAATTTCTTACTTACCCCGTGAGGGAACGGCGTGATTAGGTAAGTATGTTTAGTTATTTTTGTTGATATAAACTATTATTTTTTGTTATCAACGTGCATTTAATGATCCAACTAATAATTTTCTCTCATGACCTATCAACTGGCTTAGTTATAGAACAGACACAACAACCCTGATCCCTTTCTCACCATCTCATCATTGTTGAAGGGGAGGCCCCAATTTTATCAATTCTAAATCGTATAGAATTGCCGTGCTAGGAATCAAACCCAGGACCTTTGGATCACTGGAAAGATACGTTACCGATCCAACTAAGGGTGTGATGAATTCATTGCCTTAAAATAATTCACTATTTTTGTATAGGTTTATTTCTAGGCTCAGTTATTCATACTTGTGACACTAGGGTTGGTTGTCTTAGGGTTAGCTGCGTTGTCCTAGATCAATTTAGTTTAAAAGTAAATGTGTGTTTATGAAAGCCTGTGTTTAGAACGTGCACGTTAGAATCCTCCTTTTCCTTTCATGCCACAAATAATTTTTAACCTGGAAAACTGATAAACGAGAAAAAAAAGTGTTTATTGTTGTTCATTCAGGTTCTCAACAGTCGCCAAAGATTTTCAACGCCTTGGACTTTACTATTAGCTAACTTCCTGCTAGTTATCTATATCTCCACTTCAAAACTGTTGTCATTAGAACTAGCTTTTCACTCGTACCTCACCAGCTTTCAAGCCCCCTGACTACTAACAAACTTAAATCTCGTTCACATTCAAGCTACAAAGTAAATTATATATATGTGTGTTTATATATATATGTTGTGTGTTTATATATATATGTGTGTGTGTTTATATATATATATATATATATATATATATATATATATATATTTACATAAAAATCTTTGACTCACCGTCTTGCCTTTTCTCTGTGGCCCATCCTTAATCAGCTCTATCTCCCCTTAATCTACATACAAATACGAATTTCTAATCTGTACCGGTTGTCACACAATCTAAGGCGCCAGACTCTAAATATACTGGTTTGTTGGTAACGGGAGGGTAAGATTTTAATCTCAACCTGATATACTGGAGCTTGGGTGGGAGGTGCACACATGCGATTTACACTTTTGGTTTTCCCATACCTTCACCAATCTAATGAAGTAATTACTCTAGACAACCTTCTTATATACCTATCCCTTGGTTAAAACCGTTAATAATCTTTTTGTTGAAACGTGATTATTAAATATATATATTTAAAAACTAAACTTGCCCTTACATTTACGCCCAGCGTATAGAATCGTATGTAGACCTACTCAGTTTACTAAAAGGTAGAATTCTTACGTTGGCCGAGAACAGTATGCCTCTATCTTTTAAGCTAGAAGAAAGCAACTATACTATACAGTTATTATTATTAGCACCGCGTCTTACTACCCGTTCGGGTTATACGCACTTACGCTAATGTGTAATGGTAGGGTGATTGTGAGATGAAATGAAGGACCTACAGTTTAACGTGGAATCCGAACCACGGTGGCGGCATGGCATTCCCCACATTCACAAGATGTCTTGTCAGAGGTGAAGGAAGGGTTTGGAAATCAGATAAATCTGTGCGGGACCGAGGATTGAACCCCGGCCGCCAGCATAGAAGTCTGACACCTTACCCCTAGACCACCAGGTCACCCCTACTATACAGTTAAGTAGTTTATATATGAAAGACCTAGCTTGGGGGACATATGATTATAATCATGAAAATCACCGTAAACTGAGTCATAAATTGAAAAATGACAGGGACACGGGACTCAAACCCAGGACCATTGGCTTAGTGCGCCAAAGCTCTACAACTGAGCTATCCAGGGAACTTCCCATGCTCAAGGTCCACTCATATTTTAAGGCAGAGTCTGTGATGGACGTGGTGTATACCATCTATCTAATAGCTGATAGATGAATTAAGTTTACGCTCTATGTATGATATTGTTTACGGTCTTAACTCGATGGGCTCCACTATGACTATCATATTAGCTTCACCATAGTGGAAATAAGCAAGATTTCAGAGTTTACAAACTATAAATACACTTTATATCAGTAACTATACTATTAATCCAGCATTAGTGTGTCCTGAAATTCTTGCACCATTGGTATGTGGGGTGTTTGTACACCCCATCCATATAAAAAAAAATAGCTCACGATTTTTTTAAAGTGAGTTTATTATATTAATTTTCATTCATTTTTAACTCTGTTAGTGAAAAAGTGACCAAGTTTAATTCGTTTTTCTAGTGAAATCTTTTATAATTCTTCATTTTTACTTTTGAAATTCGCTGCAATTTATAAAAAAAAAGTTGTTATTTAAAATAGCTTTAGGTGTAAAGTACTTTTTTTTAATGCATTTAATAAATATTATTGAATATATTTATGAAATTTAGGAAGACATAATAAGTTTGTTCTACACAAAAAGTTCTGAGCAACGGTTTATTTGTACATCCATTACAGAAAATTATTGCTGAAAAAAATATTAAATTTAACTAACTTATTTTTTTTTTTTTTTTGCAATAGTTAACTATTCAAATAATATTTTTTAGTTAAAAAAATATGTTTTAGAAACGTTTAAGAGTAAATAATGTCAAATATTTACTACATTATTATTTTTTATTACATCATAAGAAGGGATTTATTCAGAACATGTCAGGGAAATATGCTATTCAACAACATCTTCCTCTGGCTGGCGTTTTCCAACACAGCACCTCACATGCTTTTATTACCTGATCCATACACAAGTGCACATCACAGATGTAACATGTTATTTTAATTTTTATATAATTTTTTTGGGGCAATTCACGGCCCTCTTCATCCTCTGAATAAAACATATCCTCTGCAAAAACCTCGTCAAAAAAGGAAACTTTTATCCTTTCTGCTTCAATCTCGTAGCTGTCCATCTATAACATTCATGTCATTTAGTCCAAGAATATGCAATAAAATCAATTACAAGCATAATACAGGAACAAAAATTATTTTATTTGGTTGAAATTATAGTGATACAATAAAAATATAGAAATACGATTTTATGACTACTCCCACCTTGTTAAAAACAGTAACGTCAGTAGTGTGGTGGAGTGTGTGGTACAACCCAGGTGACTTTAACTTCTCGAGGCAACGCAACGGTCAGCTAGCAACTAAAAACGGGTCTTGATAAGCACTACTCTCTATGAACTATAAGAGGCAGCTAGCTATACTGTGAGTCACACCACTCCCGGGCTAAAAACGGGTCTTGATAAGCACTACTCTCTATGGACTATAAGAGGCAGCTAGCTATACTGTGAGTCACACCACTCCCGGGCTAAAAACGGGTCTTGATAAGCACTACTCTCTATGAACTATAAGAGGCAGCTAGCTATACTGTGAGTCACACCACTCCCGGGCTAAAAACGGGTCTTGATAAGCACTACTCTCTATGGACTATAAGAGGCCGCTAGCTATACTGTGAGTCACACCACTCCCGGGCTAAAAACGGGTCTTGATAAGCACTACTCTCTATGGACTATAAGGCAGCTAGCTATACTGTGAGTCACACACCACTCCCGGGCTAAAAATACGCTGATATGTATATTAATTTAGTAACTTGAATACTAATGTATTTATTTAATTTGAATCAAATCTGCTCAGCGCGAGATTATACATAGCTCGCATAACAATTTAGTCTACTCTTGCAAGAAATCTAATTGTTTCTTGTATTGAGATAATAATAATGAGGTAAATGATTGTAAAGAATTAACAGAGTTTTAAATAGATAGCCTATGCTAGATATAGGTTTGTTGTTTGAACTTAAAAACCTTTTTATTTATGACAATAATATTCCAGTCGTATACGTCTGTGATGTATGATCTTTTCAACTGAAGTTTATGACTCTTGGTTCTATTTTATACTGTACGTACTTAAAACTCAAACTTTTCCCAAGGATGATGTTATTAAACTTACTTCATCTCTAGTTTCATAATAACTCAAAAGTTAAAAAGATACCTCCCTCCCCCAAGCCCTGTGGTACTCACTTATTATGTCTGCGGGCAGGTGAGGATAAAACTGGGGTAAGGGGGGTGGGGGGTGGGGTGGAGGTTTGTTGAATGTTTGTCGTGCGCTTCGCCTGGGGTAACATGTGTAGGGAATGGCTACAGTTCCATTGAGCCGAAATGTTGTAGAAGCCATTGGCGTTGTTAAATGTGTCTCTCTAGTTTAAGGTAGGTCCTTAGTACAATCTGGTTGCTAACCACCCTTCTCCCCTCATCAACCTTTCCTTGTATCTCTAAAGCACCATCCCCCAATTTTCTTCTTGTCTCTAAAACATCTTAAATTGTTTTTGTTTACTATTAAGACCTTCCTCCCTCCAAAAAAAAACAGCTTTTCTTTACAGAAGTTCTAAACGATATATTATACAAATAGCCTCAAATACTAATTTGCTTATATTTTTATGGTAAATATACAGTCGTATTTCCAAGACGCTAATTCATGATAGCAAAATATGTCTGCCTTCAACTCACTAAACAGATTCACTACTTAAATAAAAACCTGTTGTAAAATAAGTTTTTTGAGATCCCCAAATTCTAAGAAACCAAAAACTCTATGTTATTTTTTTATATAAACATGTATATTATATACTGTGCACTCCACCTAGATGAAACCTCGATGAAATTTGGTTTCTACAAATTCTGAAATGTCAAACTTATTTTCTAATAGGGTTGAATTCAGCTAGTACATCTATCTTGTGAGTTGAAGCCAGAAAACATTTTAGTACTGTGAACTCGTGACTTAGAAAACGCTGTACTGGAATAAAAGCAACCATGTTCGACCAACGAGAAAGCAGGTGGCGAGTTAATTAATATTGTTAGATGTGGTAAACAGTCCCATCATCACGGATAGAGCATTTTAGACCCGCACCAGTGAGCATGCTGACAAAGGCGTCAGCCACTTCTCATCTACTTAGCCGGCAGTGGCGGCTCGTAGCTAAAATTAGTGGGGGTACTGCTTCAGAATTTTTTTTGCCTTTGTTTTAAAATTGTGTAAATGGAAAAAAAATGTATAAAAAGGAAATTTATTCAGGAACTTGATAAAATCTTAACAAAAATAACACATTTTTTACTTACTTTAACTTAAATTGTTACAGTTCAAGCTTGATCTATTCATTTAAAAATGAAATCCATTCTTCTTGTTTTAACTAGCGCAAAAAGTTCAATAATTTTCTCCTTGATCTCTGGACGAAAATTGAGGAAATTTTTCTCCATTGAAAGTACTGCAAGCGCATTTAGTCTTTATGTTAAATGAAAGAACTGAAAAAAAAAATGAATCAAATAGAATAGCTGGAATCAGAATAATAATCTAACTCTACACTCTTCTACACTTTATCACATTCAAGAATATGGTACACGGTTTTTAGCACAACACACGCCGAGTAAAAAAAATAATTCCTTCCACCATCAAGCCAGAACCGGCACTGCGAGAGCAACAGTGCTTTCTCTACCGGGCAGTCCCGCCTTCCTCCCCACCCCCTCCTATGTGCGCATGCGCACAACAGTAAAACACCACGTCGCTGGAACTGTGAAGCGCACAGTTCCATACAAAGATTTTTGTATATTTTTCATAAACTGGGGATGGTTACTGAAGTACTGACATTAAGCTTAAGGAATGTATATAGTACTACAAAAATAAAGAAAGAATTAAAGAAAAAAGGACTCATTATATTAAATGTTATCGATAATACCAAGTTGAAATAGGGGCTGCTGCATTTCAACAGTGCTTATACATGAGCCGCCACTGTTAGCTGGTGATGGGAGTTTGGGGTTCGAATTTTGGGCTGGGTGTAGTAAGGGGATTATTATTATTATTCATCACTCCCTTTACACTCAAAATGCTGGTAAATTTGCTCCAAATTATACTTACCTAATCTACACATACATTTGTTAAAATATATGGATACAGTTTCAAAGTAATAGTGCCTAGAAAACTACCCTTAAATCAATTTTTCTTTCAAAAAAAAAAATCTTACATCAACTTTATAAAACACTCCTCATATAGTAATTTTTAACAAAATATTTACACCCATTTTCAAAAAATTTCAAATTCTCGATATTAAGTTATTGGTGAGACACTCATAATTTTAAGACTAAAATCAAAATCGCTATATATCCTCGACGTATGACCATATAAATATAAAAGTTTGAATGAAATTCATATTGCTTCGGCTAAGTTCCAAGTACAGACAAACATAGGGACAAATCCACTATTGAACCACGATCTTCCTGGAATCCAATCTAACACGAGAATGAAGCGTTAGACCACTAGACCACCGATGCAGGTCAAAAGGGCTATTAACAAAGCTGTTAATCAAGGAATTTGGGATGAGTATGGTAGCATAGAGGTAGTTCCCCTTTGAAGAGAGGCTGAGGGAGTCACATTCTCAGGGCACTACACCGAGAATAAAACTCTGACCTCCCTTGAAAACAGATACAAAGTCCCGACATGAATCGAACACCTTAGACCGCTTGGACCACCGCTGCAGGATGGTATTCAATTATATTTGGTGTTATATTTAGAATTAAAACCTCAACGCTAAAAGCAAATTCACTATCATCCATCAATATATTTATATATATTTTTAAATTTTTTTATGTTCAAAATATTATGTAAAAGCAACACATTTGGGTTTTCACAATAGAGTTTTGCATTGATTAAAGGGGGAAGGGGGGAAAAAAAAAAAGAAGATTGGAAATGAAATGTAAATGTATCCTAGGCTGCAGGTGGAATGGGTCCATGGCAATGCAGAATCCGAGCTAGTAAATCATGTTCCGAGGCATCATTTTTTTTTTGTCAGTGCGTTTAATTTACCGGGCGTTATGGCTTTATGCGACTTCGTGAATAAAACAAGCCAATCACGTTGTGCAAAGAGATGGCTATCGATCCAACAGACCGTGGTCTGTTGAGTGCTTTCACTACAGTTGCTAGATGTTCTAGCTCGGACTGGATGCTACACATATTCAATTTTATTATATTTTGCTTTGGAAACTTTTGTTTTATCTAAGTCATTCTATATATATATATATATATATATATATATATATATATATATATCCCGCCTGTGCCTTCTAGACTCACTACCTATCCTGGTCTCCCACATTCAACTACACAAAATAAAGGTATATTTTTTAAATAGAAAATGTACCCTTATTTGCGTAGAACTAGACTGCTAAATAATTTAGGAAACACCTGTCCAGGATTCTAGCCCACTGATAAACTAGACCAGATGATTATGACTATTTTGTCCGCGTGCCTATCGAGGCCACTCTTTGCGTCTTACTACCTCCTGGCTTATCCACATATTTACTATAGTGAACTAATGATGCAAGGATGATATAATTTTTTTTTAATGAAATATACCTGAGTTTATTTAGAGGAAGGGGAAATGGAAACTATTTAGAAAAATAATATAGTTCGTTGGTTTTGGCTACCGGCCAAGACAGAAAATGTATCACCGTAAAATTGAGTCTACTCATTTGGTTGGATGAGTATGAGATCTGGTTCTTGTATTTTTGTTGATAAAAAAACTCATTAGTTTAGGCTGTTATCGTTATGACCATCCATTGAATACAAAAATATATATATTTACACATCTATGTAAAATAATGTTAAGTCGAGAGTCAAATTCAGGAATCTTATTTCAATATGCCTGCTGTAATAATACTTTATATTTTTTCTGGGTATTTGTTTCTACTAACAATACAAGGGTTGTATTTTACAATCGAAGCCCCACCCAACCCGATGCTGCATAGACTATCGTCTGATTCATACTACCCACTCCAAGAAACGTCGACATTTATTTAAATCGCTTACAATAGTTTTCTTCACTATTGTAGTTCCATGTCACTTCAAGCAATATACAAACAATATCATTCAATATAAACTCATTATCAACTCTCTACAATGTAAACTGTTCATATACTTACCCTCTGGATAAACTGGCTTGCACAGCCTAGTAACCTGGTTGACTTCAAAACGTCCTAAATCGAGGAGCGGGGCAACCTTGCCTTGATGTATCAACACTTGATGTTCCGACCAGCTCGGTTTAGTAGACATATCTGATGGGTGATTTTCTGCACACCTGGCGAAGAGTGCATGCGGAAATGGCTGCCCTCTTTCGGATGGTTTGTGCAACCATCACCTGATCTCTGACGTCAGCGGCCAAGCAGTTAAAAAGATTTTTGACAACAAACTCGAATATCGTCTATAGGGAGCGGGATGACCAATCAGCGACCAACAAGCACGATGACCTACGTGAAAAAGACAGCGTGATCCTCCCAAAATGTTACGTCACCGACTTAGGCCCAATCTTACAATGCCACGTTAAAGTCCTCGTAACTTAACCGTTTGTAAAGTATAACCGTTGGTTAAACTTAGCTTTGCGTTTTACAAAACTATTTTTATGTGCGCGTCAAATTACGGATAGGTGCCTTCCATTAGTTCTTAGCGTTAACTTTATCGGAGCGCTAGATTTGTGTCAAAGCCTTTGATTGGCTTAACTTGACCATAGAGAGTATAACCAAGTCATTACAAAGTCTATGGAACTGTTATGAAAAATTCAATCAAAACGAGTTCAATTCTCAAATTTGTTGTGGTTATCTGCTATATTGTATCGTATTTATTTTCATGCTAAAATGTCTGTTGAGAATCATAAACGCGAACGAAGAGTAAATTTTAGCAAAGCAGATGAAATGTTGCAGATTGAAATAACAGTTAAATACAAACAAACCATTGAAAATAAACAATTTTATTGGTGTTCAATCCATTCAAGAATTTCTAACATTTTATTTTTGTTTGGACAAAAACGTTTAAAAAAATATTCCTCGTCATAAAATTCCAGGAAATTCTTTCGTTTCATTATCATCTCGTTGTTCTTCTAAGTCTTGAGTTTGATAGAAAGCGTAACTCATCTTCAAAGTCGTCATTATCATACAATAAATAATCCATTTCTTAAATAAAAGTAACCTCACTTTAATAATAACAACAATCGCCTTGAAAACAATATGGCGGAGTGTTTAACGTTGTTAATGTGGACGTTATGTTTGCTAATCGGAAGGTAGACCTCGCGTTAACTTTACGAGCACATTTACGTGAACATTAGCGCTAACCAAACATTGTAAAATCAAAAGTAGTGGTCGTTATCGCTTAACCTCATGTTAAGCCCTAACGAATAGAATAACATGATATTGTAAAATTGGGCCTTAGTTTGAACTATTCCCCCCTACCATAACTACGCAGTAAGACCACTATATATTATGAACGTGTGGAAGATGTAAGCTGACTTTTGAATTCGGCACCATCGAGGATGGACCTCAGTAATATTTATTTATATTGTACTTTTGAAATCGACGCCATGATGGATGGACTGTGGTTATTATTTGATATCGTCAGGAGACGACTTCCAAAAATCTGGACTCTGTGAAGGGAAGTTATAAATATTTATAGTTCTTCTTAACAATTTGAATTATGGAACTTTAAATATTTTAATTTAATTTTGTTATAGTCGAGATAGGCTGATATTTGTTTATTAAGTTTGGGCATTATTTAATATTATTTAAAACTAAAAGTAACTTCAGTTTCGTGTCGCCACTTAAATGGTTGTTTCTTAAAGATGTTAGTGAATTCTCAATGTTTGCTGTTCTAACTTAACCAAATGTTAGTTAAAATATATTAAATTTATTTATCTTAATAATCTGGATATTTAGACTATCCGTATTATCCTAGATTTTGTTGTATACTTAAAATCATTTATATACATTTTAATATTTTGTGTAACGTAAATTTGGCTATTCTTGGCATATATTTGAAATGTGGCAAACTCCTAAATATACTTTAACTTAGTATCAATTGTTAGACTTTGTTCAGTATTTGAATGATGCCGATTCAAGTAGTCCCGCGTGAGTTTACATTAGGTTTGAGGTGTGAAACTCTCGTGTTTGATAACGTAATGTTTGTAGTATAAATGTATATTGTAGTACTTGAAGGTACTTTCGTTTTGGGTAAAATTTGAATAATCTCGTGATATGTGAAGTAAAAGTATGGAATATAAAGATATAACTTTACATTGGAAGAGTATATGTTTTCGTAATGTCTGTAGATGTTCAGACGCTTTTATAACAGTTTAGAAAGGTTCTTCTAGCTTTTTATTTTTCTTGATTAAATTAGGTTATTAATTGTTTTAATAGCTTTATTTACATAAAGCTAACCTGGTCTAATTGAATTAATCTTGCTTAAGCAATAATGTAATCAACTATGTTTTACTTCGTTCCACTAGATAAATTAAGGCCACTTAAATTACTGTCTGTTATTTTTGAATGATTTAAATTACTATTTACATTTAACTCTTGCTGATGCTATTTTCTCTTTATTTTATTATTATGTTAGCTTATTCCCTCTTATCCTTGTAGTATTTTCGTTAGTGGCCTATTGCTACGAGGTAAAGAAATGAGAGGGTGTAACACTTCCAATATTATCTAATTATCCTACTACCTACGTGGGCTATCTGATTTTGACTACTCAGGTAAGGTAAGAATAATTGAGGTAAAATCTAGATTAAATGTACCAGCATCTTCTTTGAAAAAAAGGGCTTGGAAACCATTTCGAGAACGCCACCCTCAAAACATTCAGTCGGTATTCGAACCCCAAACTCTCTCATCGCAAATCAAACTATAGGAGACGGGCGTTAATTTATTCCTCGTTTCCACCGATTCGGGGAATGAAAAATCCAACAAATATATCCTGAAAAATGACAACCTGAACATGGAAATCGAACTTGGGACCTTTTGGCTTTGCACACTAATGCTCTACCACTGAGCCATGCTGGTTCGTCTCATATTTTGGGCCATTTTTCACTAGTTATTGGTGTCTCGCTCGAGTGAAGCAATTGGCACCCTAAACCAAAGGTACTAGGTTTGATTATTCTGTCCAGCCTGTCTTTGTCACTTGATTGAATTTGATTCAACTATAATGAATGATCCTGTGTGTAGCCCTCATATATCAATTTGTGATACACATTAATTAATAATATTAACATACATCAACAATAGCTTATATTTTAAGATCCCTTTGGTTGAGAGTTAAGGTGGTTTAACTCTAGACGTTAGTCACCCGGTTTTAATCCCAGCCTGTTCATATATAATATCGTGTGCGTGTGTAATCTTATTACTACCCAGATACTCTATTCTTAGCGCTTGGGTTGGAGGCTTGGTGTTAAGTTTTGCTGTCTTAGGTTAAGTTAATTTACTATTCATGCACGGATACCGCTTTTGTTCAAAAATTAACGCTAACACTAATTAAGTACCTATTACTGTTTAAATTTTGTTTTCATCTTATGGCTTAAGTCTTGTTATTATTTTATTCGCTTCATTTGATGTTTATGTAAGTTGTTTTTTCCATTAATAGTTATCGTAATTATTGTGGGTTTGCGCAAACGTAATTTATATTCTTGAAAAATAAATTGGAGCAGACATGTGAAAATTCCTTGACCTTGTTTACAATTTCTACCTTAGATTATCTGAGAGACGTCTTTAAAAAGTTTTCATTTTATTTTGAAACATAGGAATACTTTCAAAAAAACACCTTAATTTCACTGCTCGTTCACAGCTTTTAAAAAATAGCTGATAAAAACTTATTATCTTTCAGAGAAATCTAGGAAAAATAGTGGGTTACGCCCACCACCCTTTGAAAAATTTGATGCTCTGGAATGATCCAAAACTAAAAAAAAAAGTAAATGTGATCCAGTAACAAAATAAACTCGTATATCACGTGACCAATACTTTTTTTATATACTTTTATTTTTTATCTCTTTCTTTCTCTCTCCTACTCTCTTTCTGCTTCTTTCTAACTTGTTTTTATTCCACTTCTCTCGATATCCGTTAGACTTCCCTTTAGATGTTGGTTTTAGCCTTCTTTCCTTTCTCAATGTATGGCTGCCTTGTTTTTCAGAGGGTTAAGGGGTACTTCTCTTCTCAACCTCCCGTCCCAATCAATCTGTCTTTTCTCGTGCCGGAGGTTTTGGTACGATTGCTGATGTTGTTGGGGGGGGGGGGGGGGCCGCAAAGGGGAGGGGGAAAGAAGGAGAAAACCCAACCCCTACTTGCCCTCGTTATGTTTGACCACGAGCGAGCCGGTAAACATGTATCAGTTCTACTCAAACATGGTTTATCTCTTCTTCGAGTTTGCTTTACAGCTCGGGAGAAAATATACCCTTCTTTTTCTTCACTGCTCATTCATTCTCGCTCGCTCGCGCGCTCTCTCTCTCTCTCTATCTCAAAACAGAATATTCTACTCCATTTGGTTTAGTGTTAAGGGATGTTTTTTAAAATTCTGTTTCGCAGCTTGGTTTTTAAGTGTGTTCGGCCGATCAGTCACGTCGTGTTCACTTTCAACCGACAAGATATGAGGTAGCTTCATGCGATGATTATTGTATCTATTCCTGTTATTCTTTATTCCGATTCTTGATTTGATTCTAATTTTAAACCTCGATTTTTTCGATTCTCGATTCACCAACATTTACACTTTCAATCTTTTTCCATGTGTTCAACCTCACATTAAAACAGGATGTTATTTATTTACCATATCGTTGTGTATTGCAAAATAAAAACACATATAAAAGTATAAATAGGGGAAAAAAAACTCAACATGGCCATTTTGATATTATCACTAGAACACTAAAGTCATCTTGAGTACTCCGGTATTAAAGTGAAACGGAAAAAAATATAATAACAATTATAATGATAAAAATGGTCATGATGAAAAATAATCCCATTCTAAATATCGCAGTCTTCTTTCTGCCAAAAATGTTATTTCATGAGATTTGAGAACTAATAATCGAGGTATAAAAAACCACGACATTAAGTTTTACTCTAGTTTTGTTCAATGCCAGAATAAATGGAGATATCAAGGAATCGAGTTTGACGTCCTTGGTTATTGATTATATAATTATATTAAATTGTTGGATAATTCTATTTGTTCAGTACCTGCATTGCTTTTCACACAGTATAAAGCGTCAGGCTCACAAGATACTGGGTCACCAGTGACGGAGTGTCTAGGATCGACTCTTTATAGAGGGGGGTGGGGTAACAAGTGTATCTTGTCACTTTGGTTTTCCCATCCCCTATTCATGCTAATGTGGGTGTACTTTCTCCTTTAAACTAATCTTCTCACGTCTAGTCCTTAGATTGAGCCGATAATAATGTTTGTCTTGTGTTGAAAACAATATTATTGTTTATTGTTTTTGATTCATAATAGTGATTATAAGTTTTTAGATGTTTATTTAAATGAAAATATGTGAAATTTTGTGTTGATATTCAAACATTGTCACTAAATTAAACCACTCATTTAAATTCAGTATTACAAATATTTATAAAACATCAAATGAAATGAATTCGTCAAGACAGCGATGTAATTATTGTAAAATTCACTTTTCTATCTCCTGTGTTGAAACTATTATTCCTCAATTTAAAAAAAATGCTATCTGTAAATAAATTGAAACTCCTTTGAGGTGGCTGAAGGTACAGTTTAATTTTCATATGTTGGCCTTTGAGGAAATACGAACATATTTTTTTAGGCCAAAATAATATTTTCCTATTAAAATTGGACTGTTGAAACAACAGAGGTAATCCAAACATAAATTACTTTCTGGACTTATCTCTAATGCTATTTTTTCAAACATTTAAATTATTTTTTAACTTTTAATATGGAAGAAAGTGTATCTTTGTGGTCGTTATTTTATCATATTAATAATAAATATTGTGTCTTACTCTGTATTTTTGTCTAGTAAAACCAAAATAACATAATATTATATATTTTTGTTGAATAGTTAGATACATAAATAATTATATTTTTATATTTCATCATCTATCCACATTTATTACACTTATGAAGTTACACCATTAAGTATATGCTGCGTGTTTGTAGTTTGTTTTGACACATTGTTTAAATACCTTTCTGGTCTACCAAAATTTAGCTACACTAATAAGGTGGTAATGAGGAAGGTGTAATTTAGTGGTAATGTACCCATATTTTGGTAAAGGAAGAGTGGGAAACTCTTTTAGAAAAATCACCATTTTCACCCTGACCTCCCCGTCACTGGCATATAAGAAAATACGATTTTGACACCTTATTATGCGTGCCCACCTTTGCAGGTATGTTGCGTATTTATACATTAAAATATCTATGCTAACATTCTAAATATTAACAGGCTATTATTGTTTAAATTTTTGTTTTAGCTAATATTTGTAATATAAGATGACGGGGAGGTCCGTGTCTCAATTCAAACTGGTAAAATAGAGGTTTATAAATAGTTTAACACTCTCCTTCCACGCAAATGCTCCTACTTTCTTCATTTAACTAGTGATTATTGTACTAAACGAATTCAAAACTTTTTATTGTGAAAGTTTTATAGAATGAACTTTCCCTCGGCTTCCCAGTTAGTCAAAGGCTATCAACTTACCATCGATTTAGAGCTTTAGGTGTGTATATCAAAGCGAATCGTATACTTTTCTCCCTTCACACCTCGACGAGAACTTCAAGACGACCACATCCTCAGATCTCTACGGCTATCTCAACTCTAACAATTATTTTGGGACAGTGAAACAGTATATTTATTGTATTAACAAATTATGTTTATAACAGAGACAAATAATATTTAAAGATAAAAAAAATTAAAAAGCAACAATTCAAACAAAACTATTATGTCCAACCTATTATCATTAGCTTGTATTTGGGTGACCTGGTGGTCTAGGGGTTAAAGTGTTGGGCTTCTGTGCTGGGGTCCAGAGTTCAATCCTCGGTCCCGGCGCAGATTTATCTGATAACCAAACCCTTCCTTTGCCTCTGACAAGACGTGTATTAATCACAGCTTGTGAATGTGGGGACTGACAGGCCTCCACCGTGGTTCGGATTCCACGTTAAACTGTAGGTCCTCCATTTCATCTCAAATCAACCTACCATTACACATTAGCGTAAGTGCGTATAACCCGAATGTGTAGTAAGACGCGGTGCTAATAATCACAATTAGCTTGTTTTATACACACATTTTTGACGTTATTAATTTCTTTCACACCATTTAAGTAAGAAATTAAGCTTTTGTTATTTTTAACCAAATATATCCCCCCCCCCTTCATATATTCTTATTGTTATTTTACACAAATCAGGGTTTCCATGGTGATGTGAACAGAGAATGATTGTTCAGATGAGTCATTGCACAAACAGAAGAAAATTTAAAAATTCACTAGGAAATTTGATTTATCGTTCTTGAAAGCTACTATTTATTCCGACATCCTGGACCACTGACTTTTAAAATGAGTGTGCGTTTGTCAAAATCGGTTCATCAGTTTTCTCGTAATTTCAATTACTGGAAATGGGAATATAAAACTATATTTAAGAAGTTCATAACCTAAACGAATACTGAAACACTTTATAAAAATATAATGAAGCTGTCATTCAAGATTGTTTAAAAATATATTCGGGAGAAAATCCTTATCTAATAACTTTATTGAAGTCATTGACTACCTTAGATGCAATTTATGAAATGAATACGTCCTGGAATCAAGTGAAACCTTTGACTCTTATATTCTCACAAGAGATAAATTCCTCCACGAAACTACGAAAAATCTGAAAAATTTGACGAAGAAGAAATTTTAGTTCACGCAACTGCGCGGAATGTTACAATACTGCGATGGTTGTGAGAAAATTGATATAAAAATATTTTGACAAGAAGCTGCAAATTGATTATCCTAACTGAGTCATGAAGTTTCATTCCATTAAGATATTACCGTAAGTGCTCAAGGTCAACATAGGGAATTATCAAGAACGTGAAGGGTGGCTTGTAATTGCCTTGAGGATGGTACGCTTTTCCCCTTAGATGCATTTTGCTTACATTTATTCAAAATAGGTCATTTGGTAAAAATATTTATAACTAGTATTATTTTAATTGCTTTAATTATTATATTTCCAAATTTTCTGTTGCCCATAATTTCAAATAAATATCAACGTATTTTTTATTGACTTATTTATTCTTAATTGTTATAGTTATATTAAATTTCTGAATTCTTTGCAAATGGTAAAATAATGTTAAATTTTCTGAAAGAAACAAAAATATCTTCTAGCACTCAAACATTATAAAAATTATAACAAATATTTCCCACAATTGGGCTATAAAAGTCTAAACTCATACGAGCATTCTGTTTTGACTAAAAAGAAAAATAAGTTAAGTTAAAAAAAATATACAAGTAAGTCCTTTTTTTTTCTTTTTACATTCTTTTTAACGAAACCTATTCATTTTGATGAGAAAGAAGTGAGAGTACGATAAAAACTTTACTACTACTTTGGCAAGTTTTCCTATTTTTGAGTAGAAAAAACGTTGGTATATATTGTGTCTAAAAAAAAGAAAGAAAGTTCCAACGACCATGATGCTTCCCTTTTTTTGTGTGTGTTTTATTTTCATCTCTCTCTCTCTTTTTTTTAGTAGAAGTTAAAACAACTTTTCCTCTGAAGAGGTATTTTCGTGTAGAACTAGTCGAAACGTCTAAGCAACATTTACAGGCGTATTGACTGGTAGGGACGGGACACTTAGTGGACTCCTGTTCTTACCCATGTTAGCAACCCAACTCACCTTTCTTTCCCCTTAGATGGTAAGAGGAGTAGAGGAGTTGAGGAAATATAAATCTCCTTTACTAGCTGAAGATCTTCCATAAATACAGTTTCAAAGCGATCTCCCCCCCCCCCTCTCCCCGTACCCCTTTGACATTTTGATCTAAATGTGTGCCACTAAAACGAACAAATAAGTGCTAGGAGCTCTCTAACGTCACCAAACAAACTAGGCCACCTGATCATTTGTATTAAGAATTGCGCGATTTTATTTTTGACCATAATATAAAAACTATTTAATATTGTAACCACCCACGCTCACTGGTGATCGCATGTTCTATGGCATCAGGCACGCAATAGGCTGGATATTCGGTGACGGAGAAGGTTGAAGCTTAAACCCAGCTGCCTGCACTTAGGGGGCTGTTTTCCAAATTTGATTTTCCTCTATGGTTTAACATATTCTATTTATACGAATATGGGTGCACTTTCTAAAAACCTACCCCTTGCACCCCTTAGAGTTACACACTAAAACAAATCATTGCGTCTTATTTTACTTGTTTGGGTTATACACTTATAACAAGATAATTACTCTAATGCAGGGATGTTCAATTAGTTATCCAAGTGGGCCACTCCAAAAATCATAATATTTGATGGATCATACATTTAATTCAATTTTGCAGTAATTTGGAACGTTATTAGATTAGATTTTTGTAGTTTAAAAGGGGGAGGGGGTGGAAGGAGTGAAACGTAATTTGATATATATATATATATTTTTTTTTTCAGTGATATTTCAGTGAAATTAATTTTCATCATCAAGCTTCGTTTTCTTACTACTCAAAGTAGAAAGTGCCATCCTAGAAATCTTATAATAAGACTAATTACAAGCAAAGCACTCCGCTATTACTATAAATAACTCACGAACAATAAGCCAGGCAAATATCAACTGGAGAGACATCGGCTGTTGTTGGGTGGAGGGGAGAAGAGGTGTGAGTCACTCTCAGCCTCTCTGTCACCTGGCCACCTGCATTGTTCAAAGTCAAAATCAAAAATATGTTATATAGCTCAACCGTTACCTGGTGGTGCTTGGGGGGAGAGATACTGGGTCTGGAGTGGGGGATGCACGCCTCTGGAAGGTAAACTTCAACTACCTTGTAAACACACAATGATGGCGACAAAGACCGAATAACACTGGGCTTGCAGCTTCACCCACCATTGATACTGAATATCTCTCTGGTTGTTCAAAGTAAGATGCCTCCACATACCATCTGAACCATCCGACTAATCTCCAGTGATAAGGGCCTACAGTAGTTGGACTTTCAATATGTGGGCCAATCTGCATAGCTTGGTGGGCCGGATGTGGCCCGCGCACCGCCAATTGAATAGCCCTGCTCTAATGGTTTAAGAATTAGGAAGGATGCGTTTAGGAGGTAGCCTACCCACATTTGCGTGGAAGGCGAGAGGTAAACCATTTAGGAAAAACCACTCTCAATAGACCCAACTTGGATTATAACCCTGATCTCCCCGTCATCAGCAGGTCAGTCTAATACTTTAGTGACGCCTTAGACCGTTTGTCAACTGAAGTGGGTGACACATTAAATAAACTGGGTATTATTGATAAAGGCGTTTATTTGTATCTTGATCGTTGAATATGTTATCTAATGTCCCTCCCACCATCTATAATGTCGTCTAATAACTTGAGCACCTCGTCACACAGCGTTAGAGGAAGGGGTTCACAACGTACTAAAGGGGTTTTGGTTTTCATCTTTTGTTACTTCAATCCCCAATCTATTGTTCATTCAATGTTTCTTTCAAATACTCGTGAAACACATTAATATTTATTAATGATATTTATATAACATATTATATGAAACAAGTTATTAACATTATTTTAAAATAAAATTAATGGCTAATTATATAAATACTCTTTGAAACTTCAAATACCCCATCCCATATGTTGAATTGATAACTAAACTCTAGTTCAGTTATTTGCAGTTATTACTGTAAAACTATTATTAAAAATATGTGATAGGAAAACAGTTTATTATTTTATTCTTATATGTTCATATTTATAAGCTCCAATTATCTAAACTTAAGGCGGGTATGAACTTGAACATTAGTTCTTGCGTGTTATGTTCGAACTGTTAGTGCGTGGCGTGATTTGGCAAGCCGAACAGAACGAGCGAACTCTACCGAACGATTGTCGATTTTTTGGGAATGCTCAAAGCAAATCAGGCGTTCGCTTGTGTTCATTAGGTACATGTCTTCGCACCAGTTTGGACCGTTTATAGTGTTTGCTGCGAATCATGGAGTGGGCTGCTGAGCATTGTTTGGGGTTATTAAATATATACGGAGAAAACCCGGTGCTATGAAAATCTCAACACGGACTTTATTATAATAAAGTAAAGCAACATGATTTGTGGGTTAATATCTCGAAACAGTATGGATGTTCTGCTCCAGAAGTGAAAATAGATAGTATGGTGTCTAGCTTCCGACTTGAAAAGGCAAGGGCGAAGAAAAGTTTCCTCTTTTTAGTTAATGTACAGAGGATCAAGACAGAACCTGCTGCCACTATCAAATCCAGTTTTAGAATGAGTTCCAGTACTAGTCTTGTTTGTGGCGAAATCGGCGGAAACAAGTCGAGCACGAGCAAATGATCCGAATGCTTGGAGTTTTCAGACGTGTCATTTCTTCGCGTTCGTTTGGGTTGTTTAGCTTGTTTTATTTGTTCGGAGTAAAATGCGCAAGTGAATACCCACCGTTACACTGAACTTATTATGTATATCAAACTGTAATACTTCATTGGTTTTCGAATAGATTGAACGAATTTAATGTTTATTTGATTATGTTGTGGGCGCCACTGTCACATAAAATATTGACAGAAAAAAAGATAAAGTTAATTTGGAATACACTCGGCAATATGACAAGAAGCGCCCCTTCCCAAGACCTGTGACCTTCACCTTCAGTTCTTAATTAATACGTATATTAAGCACTTACTATGCCGAGGACTCTCACAGTTCTCTCTTGAAGTGATAATCAATACTACATCAGTTATACACCAGTAGCTATTACAGACCACACAAATTACATCGCCATTAAGGTACAACACTTGAATAATAATGGCACAGATCAATTGTAAGAAGGGTTATAATTAGTTTAGTATAATAAAAAAAAACATTAATCACTAACCCTGCCTTTCGCATGCCTTCCTAATATAATTCTGAAGTTCCCAATCAATAAAAGGAAGTCAACAGAAATGAGTGTTCTTATAAGGATGCACTTACTACAATATATTGTTACTGTTGATAGAGTTATGCCTTTAGTATTAATACAATTTACATATTTCATTAAAATAAAATAAATATGATAATGTCCTAGGACCTAGGCACTCTCCTTTAATATCCTTAATATCTGTTAAACTGTCACTTGAGTACTTGGCCTCCTTTTTAAAACATTATAAATTCCCTAAATGAGGATTAACACTATATTCTAAAGTTTTAAATTACTCGGCGAAAGAGTATTTCCCAGCCATCTTTCTAAGAAAAAATAATGATCTGAATCTATTTTTAAAATATTCTAGATTAACAATTCAAAGGTGTTTTATTCAAGCTAAGGCTATCCGGAGCCTATAGAACAGTTGCGACAAATGCATTGTATGTGACCCTAGGTATCTGGCCACTAAACCTAGAAATAATGAAGAGAACGAACGACATTCTACTGGCTACGGAAAAGGGAGTTAAACGATGTTGCTAAGTTGACAAGGGAAGGAGTAATAGATAGTATCCAGGTGAAGGAAGCATTGCTGGATGAGTGGCATACAGAATGGAATCAAAGCACAACTGGAAGGTGAACTTACCAACTCTTTCCCGATATCAGAGATTGCCTAAAACTAAAATTTTTACAGCCTTCTCCTGGGCTAGTTCACATTATCACTGGCCATGGGCCGTAAGGGGCTGTTCTCTACCTAAGACGCTTGACAGAAGACAGGCTTTGAAAATGCGAAGGGGAGGCTACCCCCGAACACGTCGTACAGGAATGCCAACTAACGGTAAAAGAGAGAGAAACAATGCAAGTTCCATTACAGGCCAGCGCAATTTATCATATATTGCGTGACGTGGATGGTGCAGTTTTCTAGATACAATAGCGAACAACGTGTCAAAGAGAGAATAGGACATATATATATAGCAGACATGAAGACTAGGAGACAGGTTAGACAAGACGAACAAATGGAAGACACACTAGGTAATGAGACCAGTGACTACAGTGACACTACAGAAGGTGACGACTAGACATCAGAGACAGAATCAGAAGACATACTATGAAACTGGAACAAAAACTTAGATGAAACAAACATAAATCTTACCAACAGAGTGAATGGGACGAGGAACTCTAGGTCATCTGGAGCCCAGCTGAAGAAGGCTCCCTTAGGATGCCAGTAGTGGAAGTGCTGAGGGACCTGAGGCAGCCGAGCTACCAGCTGGGAATTAGAGTAATCGAATAACATCAAAGAAGGAGGAAGAAAATCCTCAACTCGCATGGTCTGGCCCACTTGGCAACAAGTGAGGTGCTGACCTGGGGTGGTGGGCTTCCGGCCCGTCAAATTTTCTTCATTGACTTTTATCAGTAGATGAAGAGACAAGTAAGAGTATTATGATGCTCTGTGGCCACAGAGTTGCAAGATATGTATTAGGTTAAGTTAGTTTTAGTTTATATTTTCTTATGTTGTTTCATGTTTAGTTTTAGGTCCAAGGTAGTGGTCTTAGCTGGAGATAGGTGGAACGAAATTTCTGGTAGGGTGCCTCCCCAGGTGGTTGATAGGGGAATGCTCGCCCCCCTTTGGGTCTCGCACTGATCCGGGGACTATTAGATCCGGAATTTGTGGGACACCCAACGGGGCAGGGTACCGGGGGCGTAAAATACCCGGGGTGGACCACCTACTAGAATAAAACTAGATGTGGAAATAAGCACATTTAGATTAAGAGCTATAATCAACGTAAAATTAAGTAATGATTGTAAATTGGATAAATTAGTAATTAGCGACGGTAGCGAAACAATGTATCATAGGTCCTGAGCTACATTCTAGGCCTCAGGACATAAAGTAATGATAAATAAATACATGTTTTATTCAAGCATAGACAAAAATCAAACATATTGATAGTAAAATAATCTTCAAATGCATAACAATGCCATTATCAAAGAAGCAACAGTGGAAATATCACAAATTGGAAGATAAAATATCTTCACAACAAATTACAATATTTACAGGTATCATATATTAAGATTAAAATTTAAATGAGTGCCATAAAAAACCGCCGCGCGAGATCTCAACTGGTAGCTAGTCAATCTTGCATTGACTAGAAAGCGTTGCTAGGCTAACATGGAAAATAATCAATCCATACCCACTAAACAGTTCCAAAAATTGGCAATCGCAAATAAGAAGCGCCACCATACGGGATTGGAAACCAAAATCGATTCATCTAAAAATAATCAATGCTTCTATAACCTTCTAATAAATCTTGCAACAGATTATTGCTCTCAAAACAGGTAAGTGATTAAAATATACCTCATAAGACATCCTTGTTTATACTAAAAACACTCTCAATGACTACAGAAATAAACAGGGATACTAGTAAAACCTAATTTACCAAAATTATTAACAGCCATCCGTCAAGATACTCTTGAAAATTATCTATGTCCTTAAGATATTCAATTGTTTTTAAAGAATCTATAATAAAAGCAGGTGAGCATATTAAATAACATCACACAACAATACACAGTGGACAAATATATATTTTTATTCTAGGATACTAACCATTTAATTCAACGTATACAACTGTGACATTTTAGTAGGGTTAAATAAAATCCTGATGGAACTTTGACTTTATTTTTGACCGGAAACACTCGTAGCTATGTCAGCAGTTTTATGTACAGTCTCGCTCACAAAATATTGCCGGTCCCCAAAGTTTTATCAGGGAGAGTACTAGTATAGTAATGCGACTCAAAGTCTTGGAGATGTATGTTAATAATACAACTTTTTTTAAATAATACTGCCATATATTGTAAGTATCACTACCTCCCAAAGAATGGTAAAACATCACATATGACCATTTCTTTCTTACCCCCACTCCAATACATCCATCCAGGATTCTAATTACAATCGCCCCGTATATGCCTCTATATTTTCAAAATTTCAAAGATTTAAAAACCTAGTAGAAGTATTACTAAATTCGAATAACCTGAACGGGTAGGAAAAGGTAGTTAAAAAAGTATTAATAACAGAGAATTTAACAATATATTGAATGTAAACATGTACCGTTAATCATCTAATTAAATTACCAAATTAAATCATATTTTCCCTTAAGTAATGGTAACGATTAGTATGTGGGTTGAGACTATTATGTATAACCGGTTACAATTATGTACCACACCTCTTTATAATAACACGTATTTAAAATGTTTGTTTTAAATCAGTTCTTCCCCATCATTTGTCCTTAGGCTTATGTTTGATTTTAATCGTGAAAACAATGGATATTAAAATTAAATTATCTTCATAATGTATATTTATTTTCGATTTTATTTCGAGTCGATTGTTGTTGCCTCGAGACTGTAATAATGTTTCAAACGAACCATCAGCTTGAATATACTCACAAGCATAACGATCGAGTACACTGTCAAATTGGTAGTGATATTTTAAAGAATTTATTTATTTAAAAACCACCTTATTCCCGATTTTTTTTTTCTCTGCGTTTAATACCCGTTCGGTGTATTCGCAAACTATCACTATTTGTGTAGGAACAAGCAAGGTAGAATTAAAAAAAAAAAGTTCCCCCATTTTTGTGGAGAAATAGTGAGATACAATATAAGAACACCCTCAATAAACTTAGCTGGGATTTGAACCCTGACATTTCCACCATTGGAAATCCAGTCTAATGCGGGAGTGACGCTTTAGATCATACGACCACCGATGTGGATAGTTGCTGTTGACTTAGAGGTTGGGGCTATAATTACAATGAGGTACACGGTACGGTATTCTCGGTATACGGTATACTTGGCGTGACCATGAATTTATCATAAAAAAAAGATAAGTGTTATGGGTGGCACATGAACAAAATGTTAAAATTTTATTGAGATAAATTTTAAAATGTAAAAGTCTAATAACTATATCGAAGACTTCAGAACTCTTGCAATCATATGAGTTTTACATATTAAGGAATTTGGGTGTGGGTGTTAAGTGGTTGATGAATAAGATTATCACGTATTAACTGGCCTCGTGTTACAGTGGTCAGAATATCTGGCTCCTGGCCTTTATGTCCTGAGTTCGATCCCCAGTTGGTACCGGGGGATTTTTCTTGAAAGGAGAATAATTCTTATGGTCACCAAGGTTTGATTAGTTAGGTTTGATTAGTTAGGTTTAAATTAGTTTAATACCTTTATTGGTTCCACTTAACTTTCATCACCTCATCATCACTTTGCGACATGGAAACAGCTTCCACGGAAAGGATGTATGATTAGTACGTTTGAGTGTCCCCTGGCATTGGTACATTAGTACTGGCTAATCTGTCCACAAACTGGGCTACATACTGATGTAATCCAGGCAAGATATTATATATTTTATTTTCAAAAGTTTTACTATGGTTATTATATTATAATTGAAAAATTTACTAAAAAGCTAGTAATGGGTTATTTTATTGAGTGAAAACTACACTTATAAAATATAAAGGGTAAGATAAAAAAAATTGTATGACACAATCGTACATACTTTCTCACGTAGTGTTATATGATTGTGGAACAAAATTTTCAAAAAATTGTTGTCAGTATAATATTTTTAAATGCTGTGTTTCTAAAAAAAAATATGTAGTGTTAATAAGAATGTAAGACATTCTCAGGTATCCATTTTGAACAAAATCGTTAAAGCCAGTTTTTAACAACCTCAAATTTACAAATATAATAAATTAATATATTATCCTTGAATTTAGAGCTAGAATTATAATTATGATTCGCCTCACCGTATGACCAAATAACATTAAATACCAAATTTGAACGAAAATTATCCAATCATTTTGGCTGTAGCTCCGGGTACAGACAAGCATTCAGTAGAAGGACATACATAATTTGAAAACCCACTCAATACTAGTTCGGGGATAAAACATAATCTGAGGTAGAACTTTTTTTTTCAAAACACTTTCTTTGAGGGAAAGAAAAACTTTATACTTTATACACGCTGCCAATTAGTCGTTTATTTTAATCTGAATAATGGTTCTTTAAAATGTTTATTCAATTTGTAAATTGGTTTATCAAAACGTTCATTTCGTTGTGAAACTTGTTGGTCTCAACTTGAAGTAGTAAGGAGATGCCACATACGGAACCCGCTTTACACAAGCGCTGGTTCGGTTGCAGGTACTCTTCATTCCACGGCGCACTATAGAATATTACTCGACTATGAGGGCAGAGAAGAAATTATTTTTCAGGGGCATGTTAACTTGAATTAATTAGAACAAGTTAGTTTATTAGCGATCGTGAACTCCAAATCATATGAAATACTCCTGTTTTAACTCCATGTGATAATCTTATAAGGAGCTGATAGTAACCTACCAGAAATTATTGTACACTGTCTTAAATTAAAAATAAAAAGGTTTTCCTAAAACACATTATTTTTAATTAGATTGTAATGCAAGTACTTTGGCTAATTATTACTTAATCATAGGGAACAGAATAAAGAGATAGAGAAGTCCAAGAAAATGTAGCAACATTTGTCTGCAACTAGAATTTAAAGCGATAGGGCGGGAAATATCACATGCAGTACATCCAGCGGCGAGTTTAATTACAACTTCACCGAATTAAGAGCCCTGCCGTCTAATGCTGAGATAAATTTACCGAGAACTTTAATATTTTAATTGCGTTAGTTTTAATGTTCTCAATAAATGATTTTGTTTATCAAACGCAACGTTGTAATTTCATTGGAAACAAAAAATTATATTCTATAACCTAATTAGTAGTAAAGCCTTTTATCTCTATAAGTCTGTTCATTATAAATATTAATATATTTGTTGGTCACTCTATGATTTCAACTTCTTAACTTATATACTTATGATGAAAAGTTTATTTGATAATATTTTCTATCTTATATAGTGTGTTATTAATAATGTTAACATTCCTTATATAATCATGTTGAACAAAATCGTTAGATAACTATTTTTGAAATTTAATTAATAGGTCATCAGTTAACTACCCTTGATTTTAGGTCTATAATGTGGCTCGAGACCAAAAAAAACGATACAATCCAACATAATATCGAGGAGGAAAATTTCATGACAATCATATATGAGAAAGTAATCACTAGATGTATTCTTTAAGAGTGACACAATCCTCTTTTTTTTTACAATTTATAACGCAACTAATTGGCATAGGGCACTGCTCGTGGTCATATTTAAATATCTCAAACAGTTTAGTTCAAGAATTAAATACTTAGGATAAAAACAAAACAAAAATGTAGCACACATAAAGTCAAATTAGAAATACAAAAACTTATTGTTCTCAAACACATCTTGAATAATAAATAACCTATTCAACGAATATCTTGACAATCTTGAATATTAGAATATAAGAACCAACACATTTAAATAATAATGACTTAAATAATGCATAAAAAGAAGTGATTCAGGGTAGAATTTAAACTGACATCTAATAAATATGCACAAGTATAAGTCATTTGAGAAAATTAGTGGGTTTTTTTTCAGGACATTCACCACTCTCCTTAAAATTTCTTTCTAAAGTTGAATGTTACTTGCAATTGAGTTTAGACTGCCTTTGTGTCATTTCATCTAAATGCTGTAGCCGCCCCGGCGGCACTTAAAAAGGTACCGTGCACTTTTTACGAACTCTTAGGAAAGTTGGCGCGGCGTTATATCACTCCGAGAGATAAAACTGACAAATGACTACGTAGATACCATTGGTTGGAAGGAAGCTTAACGCCGCGTATAGTCGTGTCAAAGATAAATTGGTCTGTAGGTAAACACTAGTGCAGTGAGATAACTTCTAGTTCTGGATGATTTAGACATGACCTTAAAATGTATAAATACCACATTTACAAGAAATGTTTTATATATTTATTTATTTACCTAATGTTGAAATATATGACGATATTTTGTTTTACTTCTTTGTTGTGTTTATTTCGACGTTGGAAATATTTTGTTCTAGGGAACGTTAAAGTTTTCAGGTATTTTTTTTTACCGCGTCTTTATATCAGTTCGGGCTATACGCATTTGCGTTAGTAAAATAGCTTTAATCTTAACCTACTTACTACTCGTCCGGACCAACCGCATATTTACATAGGGATGACTAAACTAATATTTAAAAGGAATTATTCCTTCATTTGTGTGGAAAGAGCGAGAGAGAAAGGTACATATTATTTTGGAGATGTTCCCTCATTACATTTGACTGAGATTTGGGAGTCGGGGTTTGAATCCCGGCTGGCTCTAAAAGTTTTTTTTTTTTGTTAAATAAATAGTTTCTCAATTCCCTCCACAAAAATATGGGTTATATTTTTTTCCTAATTATTCCTCTATCATCCTTATCCCATTGGTGGATGAGTATTAGAAGTGGTAGACTACTTTAAAAATGGCCTATTGCGCGCATTAGATGCTTGTGTCTGCAATTGTCGATGCTATATTTTAGTGGAATAAGGCTTTAGGGTTGAATGGATGCGGGGAAGAAAGTGGGAGTAAAGTGGGCCTAATTGCAGTCTAAGATAGTAAGTTGGTTGAAACAATGGTGAAGTGGCGGAGCTTGAAAGGGGGTGTGGAGGGGGAGGATCGGTACGTATAAAGAGGGGGCATGATCGTGCAACAGTGGCGAGGGTAATGAGGGCGGTCTGACAGGTGACGGGATAAAACAGTGGCGGCTATTGTTTCACCGAAAGTGGGGAGTGGAGGTGCTTGTAGGGTTGGAAGGGGGTTAAAGGTGGTTAGGGGGAGGGAAAATCGTAGCCCGAGTAGCAGCGGGTGGTCGTTACGCCTTGATCACTCCTATTATTGGCTTTGACAATATGTGAACAAGGGGTGGTCCAAACTTGGATATCATGCATGGTGGCCCCACCCTATGGAGAAGTAGGTAGATTGATCAATCACAATTATAACAGGTACTCGTTTGATTCAGGGTGGTTCTGACGAATATATTTTTTATTAATTACGAGTTAATCATCACACTTCTTAAAAACTAAATTATACACAGTTCCGTTCCAGCTCTAGAACCTAGATATATTTACGAAACGAAAAAGCAAGATTAACAATTAATAATACCACTCGGGATTGAATTAATGTCCTTTAGAACCGTGATAAACAACTACTTAAAAACCTGCCTCGGCGGCGTAGTTATCTAACGCGCTAGTTTCATGTTAAGCTGGACTGCGATGGACGGGTACATCGAGGTTCTAATCTCGGTTGGGTGAACTGGGGAGGGGGGTGTTCCTAAATTGTTTTCCACTCTCCCTCAACGCAAATGCGGGTTCGTTTAATCTAAATTAAGCCTTCCCATTCCCTAATCTGTTAGCGTAACTAGTACTTAATCGTATAACCCAAACGGGTAGTAATACGTGGTGCTAAATAATAAATACTACTAAAAACCATAAAATGACATTATTTAAAGTATGGTTTAATTTGGGTGTGTTACTCGTCGTATATCTTTATTCTGATATAGGTACAAGTTGTACAGATAATCCAAACATTAGATTAACAGTGAAGTGGACCTATATTTTTACCCACAATACCCTCGTATTTCAGAATAAAAGTATTCATGATTATTAGTGAACGATGATGAAGCTGAAGGAACTAACCGATCTTTCCGTCCTATTTTATATGGCGTTCTATTGAATAATTTAAATTTTTGTATTCAAAATATAGTAGTAATACGGTATGAAGGATATTATCTAATAATTACAAAAGTTAAATAATATTACTTACATATCCATACGTAAATTCATGCTACCGGTAGCTGTGACTTTTAATACATCAATACTGATAAAAACTTTAGGACTACTTAGAGTAAAATATTATTAAAATGCTTCCAACAAAAGTATGTAATTCTTTATATTGAAAAATTATATTTTGGACACGGGAATCAAACCTGATACCTTTGGTTTAATAGGCCAACTGCTCTTACCACTTAGCTATCCAGGAGTCGTCCCGTGCCCAGGGTAATTCTTCACTCATATTTAAAGGCAAAGTCTATGATGGATGTGTGCAAATCGCTCATATGATATTAATGTGTATCTATTCAATCCATATTCATTGAAGTTTTAATAGCTTAAGCGATACAGAAAAGTGTTTTATAATAAGGAAATTACAAAGAAAAAGTCTAAACAATGTTTATTTTATATTTTTTTTTTTGTATTCAAGGGAGTAGAATTTTTTTTCACCAAAGGCTCATCTATTTGTTCTATACTTTTATGTTTGTAAAATTTAACTCTTTTTTTAGCACCGCGTTTTACTACCCATTCTGGCTATACGCCAACTGTCGTTATTAAATGTTCACAATATGGTCTACAAAGTTTGGGAACCCCTGGTCTAAGGGGGAGGGTAGAAAGGAGAATTGGGAGGTGTATGCGAGGCTTGCGAGCTTGAAAATAAACAAGTGCATACACTTTTGAGGTCCGTGCGGTTGGCAGCACCCTTAGTGGCACAAATTATGAGACTTATTCCAATATTTAGGGATGATTTTGTGCCACAAAATTATCCTATTCTCATAATTTGTGCTGCTATAGTTTTCTTGTGAACTTAGAAAAACCTTGGGTGCTGCTAGCTTCAAGTAGCATCACCAATAATGGCAGAAAATTATGAGACATATGTCAATATTTAGGGCTGAACTCTTACCACAAGAATATCCAATTCTCATAATTTGTGCATCAATAGTTTTTGAGAAAACACCTAAAAACTGTTGGTGCTGGCAACACCCATAACAGCATACAAATTATGAGACCTATACCAATATTTAGTGCTGAATTCGTGCCACAAGACTATCCTATTCCCATAATTTGTGCCACCATGGTTTTCATTAAAACACCTAAAAACCCAGCTCAATCGGTAGCGTGTCTGCCTACTGAGTTAAGCATCCCGGGTTCGATTCCAGGCCTGGCCGAAAATTTATCATTGATGACAATATGGATTTACCCTTACACATTGATAAATTGACGGCCGGGAACTGGATGTTGTGCCTGTACTAGTCTTAAGATATATTACAAGGCGTATGAAGCTAGGACAAACCTAGCCAGTCGATAATGGAAAATAAATGGCTTGAATAAAAACTGACTTAGGCCACAGGTTGGAAACAAAAATGGATGTAAAATAACCTAAAAACACTTTTAACATACCTAGTCTATAGGTCAAGAGGTATTGGGTATAGGCTACTCATGCAAAAAGTTTAATGTAATAACTTGGCTGTAGTTTTAACTCGAGAACATGGTCAAATGGGACACACATTTATATGAACTTTTTTTAATTGTTTTTGTGCCTCCACTCCACCGCTGATGTGGCTCTCACATGTTACAGTACATTCTGTATAAAACACACTGTACATAGTTTTAACCCTCTTTTTCCTCCTGATTTCAGTGTCGTTTCTTTCTTGTCTGCTCTAGTGAAGCTTAGTTATGATGGTGTTCTCCAAAATGTCTTCTTTGAGTTCAGGTTAAAGTACTGAAGAAGAAAATATGCTGATCTTATCAGTTGTTTTGGAAGGTGAAAATAAATTAGGAGGTGAAGGATTGACTTTTTCAATTAGCGCTTTTCCATTTTAATACAAAAACATTTATTAAATATAAAACCTAAATAGAATATAACTTAAATACACTGAAACAAACTGAAAACAAAACTTACACTTCTTTAGTTATTTTCACCAAACCAGCACTGCGTCTGTTCAACACGGAGCCCAAGCTTAGTTATGCGCATGCGCAACGTAAGATGGCTCAAGATGGGAGATGGAAAAATTAACCGGCCAGTAATCGGGGAAAAAAATAGCGTGGTGGAGCAAGGCATAGCTTAGCTTAGCTTAGCTTATCTTAGCTTTCTGTGTGTACCGGCCTTAATTCTCGTGGACCTCAGTTTGATATCACTGTGACGTCACAGTGTTTACAGGCGGGATAAATTAGGGTCGGCCTTGAAGTGAGTACAACGTGGCGTTAACCTAAATGATCGTTTTAAGGTGTTATCATGGAAATAATGGTGGCACAAATCACGTAGAAAGATATTATTATGGCACAAAATCAGCACTAAATATTTTTATTAATAATCCCAAGTTGTGGCATTGTTGGGGCTGCTACATGAAGTTAGTGGCACCCAAAGTTTCTTGGCGATTTCTCGTAAACCATGCTGGAACGAATTATGAGAATAGGATATCCTTATAACACAGAATCAGAATTAAATATTGTTAAAGATCTCATAGCTTGGGCTGTTATTGGTGCTGTTACGTGAAGTTAGCAGCACTTAGAGTGTCTCAATATTTTCACGAAATTGAAGCGGTACATATTATTATAGTAGGGTATTTTATTTTTATTATTTATTTATTTAAGGTACTGGTATTTAACGTGCACTTTCTGAACCTACTGATTATTTCAATCACTACACGAGAATTTCTATGAAAGGCAGTGATAGAGCGGGCCTACAACTTTTTGCGGGAAAGTATTTTCCCATACCGTCCAGGGTTATCTTACATGCCACAATCAACATAGGACCGATAGCTTTACTTCCCATCCGAAGGAAGTTGTGCAATAGATTTTAATCGCCCAGGAAAAAATCCATTAGCCCCGGCTGGGTTTGAACCCACGAATATAGGATCCTGCCTGAGGTGATCACTTTACTCAAAGACCACTGAAGTCAACAATATTACTTATTATTAGCACAGCGTCTTACTACCCGTTTGGATTATAAGCACTTACGCTAATGTGTAATGGTAGGGTGATTGTGAGATGAAATGGAGGACCTACAGTTTAACGTGGAATCCGAACCACGGTGGAGGCCTGGCATTCCCCACATTCACAAGATGTCTTGTCAGAGGTGAAGGAAGGGTTTGGTGATCAGATAAATCTGTGCCGGGACCGAGGATTGAACCCGGATCCCAGCAAAGAAGTCCGACACCTTACCCCTAGACCGCCATGTCACCGTATAACACACAATATTACTTTCTTGTGGTACAAGTCCAGCACTAAATATTAGTATGGATTTCATAATTTGTGCCGTTACGGGTGCTTCCAGCACCACAAACTGTTTTTAAAACCACAAACGGTCTTTTTAGGGTTATTTTGGGGTCTTTGCGCATACTTAGTCAGTTATATAGTTCATTGTTTCTAAATTACATTCTAAAATGCTGTATTTAATCAATTAAAATAAATAAATGTTATTTATAAAGCATAATGCTAGAAAATTAACCTTTCTTATTGATCTATTTCTCTGTGTAGGGTTGATTCACTATCATAATTTGACAAAATTTAAATTTGAAGAATCATCGAAGTGAGAGAAAGAAAAAAAAGAGATGCACTAGCCCTCAAACGAGGGATGATGAGTATAGCGTGACCTTGTAGGTGTTTTAATGAAAACTATAGTGGTACAAATTACGGGAATAGGATATTTTTATGGCACAAATTCAGCACCAAAAATTAACCTAAGTTTAAGAACTTGTGCTACCACTGTCTTTTGGTGTTTTCATGAAAACTAGATCGACACAAATTATGAGAATAGAATATTATTGTGGCACAAATTCAGCACTAAATATTGGCATAGGTCTCATAATTTGTGTCGTTATGGGTGCTTTCATCTTCAAGGACCTACATTTTCAATTGGTCACCGAATTTATTACAACTGGTAGGCAGTATTGCCAATGCCGCAAGAAATAATTACCTCAATGGCTTTGGAAAAGTGATTTAGATAAAAATATATTCAATTTTTGGAACTGTTTACGCCCCCCTTCTCACCCTCCCAGGCTGGTAAACACTGCTAGAGGGTAAATTGTACACATCTGCTCTCTTCTGAATGTCCTTGGTGCTATGTTGACCGAGTGTACTGGGGTATTTTACCTTCTTCTCCGTCATTATGTCATTGTTGGTTGCTGTTTGCCAGAAGGTTGGTGTTCGAATCCTGGCTAGATGCTTTTACATTGGTTTCCCTATACTTCACCACCTTGGTATGGATGCACTTTCTTTAATTCACCATCTTCATCCATAACTTTAGTATATGCGTATACTAGGGCCTATCACATCTTCTCGAATCGCTCTGTGCTCGGAAAGTAATCCCGAGTTTAGTTTTCCTCCTTATTAATACATATTAATGTGAAAATAAGCCGATTTGATGCTATACGGACAAATGTGTGCGGGCCTTTAGTCATTAACTCTTTTAAAGTGCATTAAAAAGTGCTTACGTAAAATATAGCCCTAATGGCAGATATTTTGACAGAAGCTTAATGGGATGAACTCATACACAACCACTATATTATTTTAATCTCCGTCCGGAATCGAACTGGGTCCTTCCTTGGTTTGACCTCTCTGGCCATGGGATTTATATGCACGGGAGGCCCACTCTTGAATGATGATGGTGTGTATCCGCAGGCTTATCTTCCTAGTTTTGTTTGTAAGGTCCAGGAAATTACCGCTAGATGTCACCCAAGTTGTGCGTGTGACGGTGGAGAGTGATCTGACGATCCTGTGTGTCAATACTAGTGAGAGAGTTGACAATCTCCCGCTCAGCGCCGAGGGGACGTCCCGCGGGGATGGTGGAGTGGGTAGGAAGACATTAAACAAGATACGACGCTAATGTAATTAGCCCAGTGTTTTGATGGGGTGTGTTGGTTTGCTGTGGGGTAAGGGGGGGGGGGGCACACATTGACAACAATGCTACGTCGCATTATGTCCACTTGAATGACGCAGGGATGGATGCTCCGGACAGCCGGCTCTTAATGTGTTTACCTTGGCAGACAAAGCGTCGGCGGCGGATATGCGGCTGAGAGTGTAATCAGCGACAGGAAATGCCGCCCCATCCACCTCTACACCCCCGACAATGGCTTCTCGCGGAAACATTAATCAGGGTTGATTTGTGTGCGGTGTGTTAAGGACGAAAGCTACACGAACCCGTACACGGTGTGATCGCCTATCTTTACACAGAGGGAAATTGATAGCTCTGAATAGACGGCGGGGATTAGCTGCTCTATTCCATGTGCAAAGAAAGCGTTATTTGTTGGGGCATTAGGGGGGATATTTTAGGGGTGCTGGTACCGCCTAAGCCTGGTCATTTTATTTGAAACTAACTTGGTATATATTTATCAACTTGTTTTTTTTCAATCCATATTAAAACATTATAACTAACTCCAAAACTTTAATTTCATCTTTGAGAAATGTTCTCTCTTTATTTCATCTTCTTTGACTTGATTGTCCTTAACTACCCTCGCCCGAATCTCTGTGGTGTTGGTAAACACACTGTATAGCTACAATAATTCATGGTTTATATTATATTATATTATTATTATTATTATTATTATTAATGATATATCTAATCTTATCACAACTCGCTCAAAGGTTTAACCATTCATTCAGCTGTTTAGTATTATATTTGATATTGAAACATAGCTTAATCTAGAGGCATCTAATGTAGATACCTTTTCAAGGTGGACCTACCTTCACACACCCCTTTCCCCTTTGGGCCCGGTTAGTATTGTTTTCACCCTTAACATCTATTCTTAGTTTTGTGTTGTCCAACTACGGAAGAGCGTTTGTCTGGTAATCTCGGTCTGATCATTAACAAATTCGGTTCAGACTCAAGTCACAGCCATTTAAAACGTATTTTCATCAGGTTTTTTTACTCCTCAGCCTATTACTCGTCCGGGCTACCCGAATTTAATTACATTAATGGTATAGATATGAGAAAGGTAGTACCTATATAAAATGTGAAAAAATAATAATGAAAAATTACCCTCAATGCACCCAAATAAGATTCGAACCCTGAACTGATCGTCACTGGCAATCCAGACTATGGCAAGCTTAAGTTTTAGGTTTACCAATGCGTAAATGTTTATATAGTTTTTAGTAATTATGATTATTATTTGGTGTTCCATCCTACGATAGGTTCATCCCTTTTGTCATTGTGTTTAGACCGCCATTGCGTCCTGTCCTCTACCTCCCCCTTCAGCTCTCAGAATGTTATTTGTTCTTCCTTTTTACTAAGCTCCTCTTTCCCTCAACCATTCCTTCTATGGCGTGCAGAAGACAATTCCTTCTAAAGATTTGTGTCCGATTCATTTGTTTTTATACCGAGGAATCACATCCAAAATGTTTCTCTTCTCCCCCACTCTTCTTAGGACTTCTTCATTTGTCACCCTCTCTCTTCACCTGGTATTCTCAAATCTTTTCCAGAATAACATTTCAAAGCTCTCTAAGTTTAGTAATTAATACATACATATTTTAGTTTCACTATAATTAGGCCTATGTATATTTTTAAAACGTGCCCATGATCATATTTGAACCCCATACTTATTTTTAACGCACCACTGCTATTATAATTGAGTCGTTTGGTGATTTATCAATGCCTTGATACAGTTCTCCATAAAACCCTCCCAATATCTCACAGCCACGGGTTCAAACCACGGCTAATAGTCACCGATGAAAACCCCATTAACCTTTCTGTTATTCTTCTGTGAACAGTGACGCGTTCAATCCAAGGGTCTGGGATCAAATCCTTAATGTAAACGATAAAAAAAGTATTAAAAACTCATCAAGAAATAACTATTACTTGTGAATATTTTCTTTTTTCTTTTTCTTATTAATCACACCGTATTAATCTCTATTATGACACGATATATCTTGAGCTCATCACAAAAGCTAAGTTATTATTTAATATATCTTTTTAACACCGCGTCTTTCTACCCGTGCTGGTTATACGCCTATATACTAATTGTGCTAATGGTTTAAGGGATTAAGAAGGTTATATTTAAAGGAAGTGTACCCACATTTGCGTGGAGGTAAAGTGGAAAATCATTATGGAAAAAACTCAGTACTCCCGACCGAGATTCAAGACTCAATCTCCCCATCACTGGCAGTCTAGTCTACTTCAAGAGAATCGCATCATAATATTTGACCACTAAAACGGGTTTTATTTATATTAATATGTTTAATATATTATCAGCAAACTAAACAAATCACACAAATTTGATTATAAAACACCAAACTAACAAGTTATCTTAGGTACTGTACATACAAAATTATCGATTTTTCTTATTGAACTAAAAACATCTTAGTTGCTAATTGGAAGTAAATACGATGTGACCAACACCCTTTAAATAAAGGTTTGATTTCTATTTTCTGTTGGCATTTAAATTCTCATGGTTAGAGATATTTCAACTGCCACTTGATGACCATATTTTTTTTAGTTAAAGCAGGACGGAAATTATATTAAACATGGCCATCTATAGGAAAAATATTGCTGAAACACAAAACTATTTATTAACTATCCTTATTGTTTCAAATTCAAGGTAATATTGAGCTTCATCAAATTAAATATACTTAAACGAGCATTAGTTTTTTCGTCAATTTCAAGAAACAAATATGAATGTTAAGACAGAAACGTAAATAAATTTTTTTTTTCAACCCTCGATATATAAATTTAAGATCTTGGTTGATAATCACTTCAACAAATACTTCAACAAAAAAGCTATACTAATATGTAGCATTAAAAGCAAAAACAACTCTAAGAACAAAATTAGGTAACATCAAGAAACATATTTGAGAGATGTATGTAACATATAAGTAAAACTTAGCTTTCCTCTTATTTTGGTAAGAAGTCCATTCTGAAAGGTCCTTTGGCAAAATAACATGTAAATACAACTCCTGAAAAAAATGAAACTCAGCGTAAGGTAAGTGCTTTGCTCTAGCGATGTTCAATTCGAAATATTGTTTTATATAAATTCCAAAAGTACTTTTGGAAGTACCAGTGCTTATGGTTGTAATACCGCCTGTTATATAGGTCAATATGACATTACGCCTAAAAACAATACTATCCTGTAAAAAAAAAAGTACGTATGGTCACCCAATTTATAGTCCACCAATACTCTAACTAAATAACTGTCTGGCCTTAAGGAACTCGAAAGTGCATGGCCGCCAAAATGCTAGTTTACCATTCAACTCTATCCTGAGACACCTTCATCCAATCCTTAAATTGGCACCCAACCTCCTTCAAATACATGTTCACATTTTACTTCCATTCGATATTCAGGCCTGCAAAGAGATATTGTATCTTCAGGTTTGACAACAAAAATTTTGGGTACATATCCTTCCTCGCCCATGCACGCCACGTGACAACCCAACTCCAACCTTCAAACCTCGATTATCTTTAATATGTTGGATCTGTATAAAAACTGTATAATTCTCCATTATGTAACGTTCTCCATTCTCCTTTTTGTGCATCTATCTTAGGTACTAACATCTTTCTCAGCACTTTGTTCTCAAAATCTTTCTATTTATTCTCTTGGTACATAGGAAGAGATAACGCTTCACATTTGTTGAGTACAGAGGGTAGGAATATAGTTTGTATTTTTTTTTTTTAGACAGAATACGAAACAACAGCAGCTTAAGAACTGTAAATATCAAGCAAGAATTGTCTGCTTGAATATCTTTTTGATCTCTTGAATTTCATTCCTATCTGTAAGTACAGTTACCCCCTTCAGTGGTCGAACGGTCTAAGGCATCACTCTCGTGTTAGACTGGCCTGCTGATGACGAAGATTGGTATTATTATTATTATATTATTATTATTATTATTATTTTATTAGCACCGTGTCTTACTACCCGTTCGGGTTATACGCAAAGATCGGAGTTCAAGTCTCGGTTGGTTATACTGAAGGTTTAATACTTTTTCATAAATGGTTTCCCACTCTCCTTCCATGAGGATTAGATTAACACTATAATTCTTCTTTCCTCACCCCTACCCTATTAGAGTAATTATCATATATGTGTATAACATGAATGGATAGTTAGACCCGATGATTAAAAAAAAGTCACACAGTTCTCAACTATTTGAAATTGTCAACTTCTTCACAAAGGCCGTCGCTGATCTCTATGAATCCACGACCACTATAACTTATTAAGCTTTAGCACCAACATTTTGAATCTATTCTCTAAACACTTAGTGTCAAGACGTCGTCTTTACCGAGAGAGATTGAGGGGAGGGGCCGTAAGACGTGAGAGTGAAATTCTCTGGCCCAAGGGGAAGTGTACCTACAACAGTTCCCCAACTGTCTGCGACAGGGTTGGCGTAATAGGCTGGGGGCATCAAGGAACATGTCCGGTGCTGATTTGAATAATTGGATTCCCCCCTCCACTTTGTCCGCGAGAAGTTTCCACTTCAAGACGATGTCAAATTGCTGGGATGTTTCCAAAGAGTTTGGTTAAGGACTCTCTCCTCCTTTGATTGAATTCCGACTTTGAGGTTGTTACAATGGTCGTGACGTTGGTTCTTAGCATCACATATACAGTCCAATTTACAAAATAAGGGACTATTTGAAAGATACAATAGTTTTAAAAATCATATATGTTTGGGATATACGCATATATAGGCTACTAATTACGCTAGTGTGTTAGGGATGAGGAAAGCTAAACTTAGAGGCAGTTTACCTGCGTTTTCATGGAGGGAAAGTGGAAAATCATTTAGGAAGAAACACCCTCAATACACCCGACCGGGATTTGAACCCCGATCTCTCCGTCATACGTATATATTACAAGAGTGACGTATCAGACCTTTAGACCACCAAAGTAGGTCTTGAATAGTTACAGTTACTAGATGTACTTCAAAATATTCATATCTCAAGACATGTGATCCGCAGTTGTCAATTTTGATAGATATTATCAATACTTATAGTAAAATTCTATATTTTTTTACGCAAAAAAAGTAAGTATTTTCTAAATTCCTCTTCTTATGAAAATTTTACTGTAGGTGAGAGCGTACTTCTTTTTATCCCTCATCTCATATCTTATCTCATATTTTACTGTAGGTGAGAGCGTACTTACTCTTTACTGTAATGTGTGTTAGAGTGAGGTCTTGGGACTAAATCTCCCACTAGGTGCATTTCTTTTTATCCCTCATCTCATATCTTATCTCATATTTTTGTATTATTACGATCAACACAATTTTTTTTTAAATTCTTTTTAGCGCCGTGTCTTACTAGCCGTTCGGGTTATATGCCTATGTAGACCCTACTAATTACACTAATGGGTTAGGTATTAGGAAGGTTTAGTTGAAAGAAAATGCACCCGCATCTTCCTGGAGGGAGAGTGGACAAGCATTTAGGAAAAACCACCCTCAGTGCACCCCACTGGGATTGAACCCCGATCTCCCCGTCATCGGCAGTCTATTCCAACACGAGAGTAGCGCGTTAGACACGTGGCATCGGAGCGGGTACAATTGTTATTAACGGCTTAATTTAATGAGTAGGAATTATAAAGGTTGTACGGAGAGAATGTTCCAGTATTAAAGTGGAGAGACGATGGTAAAAATGCAGTGATACATCACAGCTCCCCATTGTACCTTGCCGGGATTCGAACCATGACTTCCCTATGATAAGTAACCTAGTTTATTGAGAGACTGATACCTTAGACCGTGTTTGGCCTCAGGGGGCTGATCTCTCATCCTATTTCCTCCTCCTTCGAGTGAGGTACCAAAGGAACCTCTCGCTTCTGCTTTCTCTCACCATCTCGGACTGAAAATACCTCCCTCTTGTCCTTCTTAACTCCTGGACCAATCAAGAGGCTAGTTTATTCTCTATTAACGACTCCCGGATGAATTGTGGAGACTAGACACATCAAGCTGGCCCCATAGATCCGATGTGGTTTCTGAGATTATTGCTAAGACAGCCGACACAGAAGTTAGCATGTTACAATTCCCATCCAAGATTACTCACATTACTCATACCTTAACACAGCGTTTTTCAAATTGTGCTCCATGAAGCCCATAGCTTAGGCTCCACGAAATTTTTTTTAAACATTTTGTATTTGTTTTTCACACTGTAAAATAGCATCAGTAATTATGTTTGACAATTTTTCCACATATGAACAAAGAAAATTTGTCTAGTGAGCAGCCAGAACATTTGATATCTTCCGTTTGTTTTATACTTGTTAAATTTAGCTGTTGTTATATTACCCACTTCGGTGGATGCATGGTCTAAGGCGCTACTCTCGCTATATACTAGACTGCTGATAACAGAGAGATCGTGGTTCGATCCCGGTCCGGAGTACTGAGGGTTGTTTTCCTTAAATGGTTTTCCACTTCTCTACACGCAAATGTGAGTAGATCTACACTTCCTCTAATATTCAACCTTCATTATATCTAACCCACTAGCCTAATTAGAACTTAAGCGTATAACCCTAAGTAAGACATGGTGCTATAAAAAAAACTGTATTTATTGAATGTTCGTAAAATTAGTGTAAAAATGAATTATAGATCCAGCTTTATGTGTGTGTTTGTGTGTGTGTAAGGGCTCCTCTGGTCTAAAGAGTTTGGGAAACCTTACCTTAACATACAACATACTTTAAGAGCAATACTACCCGCATCGACGTGTCGAGTGTCACGGGTTAAACGTGAAGTTAATCTAGTCTGATTTGCCGGTGACGAGTAAGTCGGGGTTAAAATATTGTCTGGTTGCGCTGATGGTGTTTCCTCCCTAAATTGTTTCCCACTCTTTCCACATGCAGACCCATCGGTACCTTCCTCATCCTTAACACTATTTTTTATATCCAATACTGTTTCCAGCTTGTGGTTTGGCTAAGTTTTTTTTAATTCAAGCTATACATTTTCCATTACCGGCTGGCTAGGCCTGTCGTTGCTTCATATACCTTATAATCTATCTTAAGACTAGGATAGGCACAACATCCATCCCATAGCCGTTAATTTATCAATGTTAAAGGATATAAAGATATAAACTGATTGTGTAGACGACGGCACAAGGTATAAGTTAGGTTAAGTTAGTTCAAAGCAGGCATTTAAAAAGGAAAAAAAGTATATAGCCAAAATAACTTCAATAGGGAGAGAGGGACATATATAGCTATAAGTTATCATAAATTAAATAATGGTATTAGTATATAGTAGACAGAGCTACTAACAGGCACAGATCAAGGTAAATTGGTAATGATCAATAACAGGACAAGTTGCTTTAATAGTAGTATATGTTTATATTCCAGAAAGTTTATGTGTAAGATTTTTTATATAAACTAATAGAAGGCATATTGTAATATGAACTGAGCAGAAAAAGTCCTGATTTAAAGTAAATAAGATGTCAGGACAAATGTATAAGGAAATTGAAAAAAAAAAAAGTTAAAGGGTAAACTCAGATTTTTATCAAAGAGCAATTTTCGACTATGCTAGGAATCGAAACTTGGACCCTTGGCTCAGTAGGCAAAGACGTTACCTACTGAGCTAAGGTGTCGGACCCATCCTAAAATATGATTGTAACTAAATGAAGATAAGTGGGTTAGAAAGTAAAACTAAGTTGAAAATTTCACAAAACTGTATTCAACCAATTATTGTAAAGTAATTATCGTGTTTTAAAATTAACATTTAACCTTAATTGATTCAATAAAAGAAAATTTAGGTTATTAATGTTTTTTTAAATTAACATTTAACCTTAAGTGATTCAATAAAATAAATCTAGGTTTTTCTGCGCATTTGAGTTTCTGTGGTGTTTGCCTTTCCTTCTGGGTAATATAAACTATAAGAACATCAAATAATCCAATTTTAGAATGTTGGTATAGCTGTCAATTTGTTTATTTACTGTAAACTCAAAAAGGATTCATTGGATCAAGACAGGGCTGTTCTGATTTACTCCTTAATCTACAGAAAACCATGGTAAACTAAATACGATCACCGTAGCTTATCAGCGAACGAAGAAGTATAGAAAAAAACAGGTGATAAGCAGTGAACATTCGTCGCGACTGGTATTGGGATTACATAAGATGACAATTGATATGATCGGGGAGAGGGAGGGGTTGAGGGTGAGTCCATGTTTCTTATTGAATATTCGGACGCCCATAAAACACTCCTCTTGAAGTTTCATTCTATTCTAGCATTTGAAGTTGTCGAATGTGTTGATGTAATGTTTAATGCTGGCTAAGTCACGGGCAGATGCTTTTATCTGGATACATTGTTGAGTCATAACAAAATACGATAGCGTAATAGTGTAATAAAACTAATTCCCATACTGACACTGTTCTATTTCACGTGTAGGCGACAGTGTTAATAAGAGCAGTCGTGCTTGGGGGTTACTCGGCGTTGAACAGGCTGTACTGCCAGCGTACATGATGAGGGTCGGGGGTTTAGTGATGCTGAGAGAGGTTTTGGGGGACCAGCTGGACAGGTACAGTGAATAAACACGCTGGTTTGTCCCCATCTTAACACCGCCAAATATCATACGCGTCGCAGGAATAAGGTCAACGGGCAAAGAGCAATCTGAAACATGGCGGATTGTCACCACCTACTGTTACGACGCTTTGGAGAGTAAAAATGAACTACGAAAATGTTTCATATTTTTAAAAGTTAACCCATTTTATTTTAAAATTAAATTTTTATATATATAGTTTTTTTCCTTGTGTAGACAATCCTTTATCCGAGTTAGTGCTATTGTGAAAACTTAAAAGTCAATTTTTAATTTGTTTTTGAAGGTAGATGTTAGAAACTTTACTAGCCTCATCGATGTATTTGTGAACTAAGCGTAAATATCTGGTTTAACAATGATGGGGAGGTACAAAAAGGCCAGGTAAATCTCTTTTAAATTCTACTTTCATCATCTCTATCCCATAAATGTAGCCAAATGTGGATATCCCGGACGGGTAATAAGTTGCAGTGTAAAAATACTTGTTTTGAATTAATATGGAACATGGATTTCTTTTCTCTCGTAATGATCGTAAATTTCAACATTCCCCTTATTCTAAGCTTTATTCTATAATATAGTCCAAAATTGTTAGGCCTATATTTAGTATATTTGTATGTCAGAGTGTTTACGCCTCACTACACATTTGGCACCAACATTTCTGGAGGTCTAACAAAGGAATTATACTAAATTTAAGTAGCGTACTTAAAACGTTCAAAGGATATTAAATATACGTATAGCTGATAAAACTTACACCTGGTCAATATTAACTGAGTGATAAGACACGATATAATTAATTGAGTAATTTTTAAAATCATAGCCTGAATATCATTAAATGTATTTAATGCCCTTCATGTGAGGACACCCCTAAATAACAGTTTGATTTTTTATTTTAGAGCAAAATCTTATAAATTGACTGTAAATTCACTGATAAATCTTTCATGACGAGTCAGTTCTCATTAGGATACATTACATAATACATGCAATGCGCACTAATTTACTCAAGAATCGTAGTGCTCTTAAAATATAATAAATGACTACACATAATGCTCAGATAATAGTCATTTCCTGGTACAGTCCATTCATGGAAACTTTTTTTTTTCTGACGTTTTAAAAGTTACATACTTTTCGTCCATCAAGTATATTTCTCTATTTTGTCGAGTTCGATTCACATAATTTTTCAAAGTAGTAAAAAATTATAGAAGCGGATGGTATTTTTAATAAATTTTCTACTTGAAAAATATCCAAATTTACCGTGAATATACTTTATGAAAGTCTAATATTTAGGGGAAGTTAGTTGAAACATAATACTATACTGTGTTCCAAGTGTACGTTACAACACTTGACTGTCGACTCCAACATTGTTTCGTGTCTGTTCCTTTGCCAGAGCCTGTCATGGTTGGTGTTAGGTTACACTGCGTGGCGGTTTGGTAAAGTGGGTTGCGTTGTTGGACACTTTCGGGGGCGCTACTGTACTTTACAAGGTGTCGTGTTAACTAACCTAGTATTTGCGTTTCACGATAGTTTGTCCTCGTGTTGAGAGCCACAGAAAGAGACGGGTGGACTGACTTCTGTATTCTGCACTTTAGATAAACATTGAATGCTTATGTTCAGATGTTCAGGCTGATTTGACTAAGAAGTCGAAAATACAATATATTTTATTTCTCAATTAGAGACAATTTTCTAGTTGGGTCACCACATGAAAAAAAAAGGGCACATGCGATTTATAGCAGCTGCTCCCCCCTCCCTAATCTACCCCCATATACTAAATAAATAGTTATATTTTATGTACTACCGTTCGACCATGCGATGCCTTATTTGTCATTATACCATTGCAAACGTATTACCCCTTAATCCTATGCTCTTAACATTTTTTTAAAATATGGCCACATATCTGAGTTACTGTGCAGCTACGCTGATAAACCTATCTCTTTTTTTATGTCAACTGTTGTAGCCTGTCTCACTGCGTGGCATATCGTAGCAGAGGAACATCTTATTGAGGCTGACGGGAGCCTACCGGACTGTAGCAATGGATGCATTGAGTGTGGCCCTAGGTGTATGGCCATTGGACCTCCTCATAAGGAAGAAAGCTGTGGCGTACTGGCTAAAAAAGAGAAACTTGGAGAAGGTGAGACTCCTCACCACACACGATGTGAGAACTTTTGGAGAGGCGGAAATAGTCCTGTTGGAGGAGTGGCAGAGACGTTGGGAGAGAAGTGGGACAGGTAGGAGGACTTATCAATTGTTCCCAAATGTGGTTGAGAGACTAGAGAATAAGCACCTCCAGCCATCTCGGGGTCTTGTCCACTTCATCACGGGGAAGGGACCGTACCCGGCATCTCTAAGGAAGCTGGGATTGATAGAGTCGGGGAATTGTCAATGTGGTGAGGAGGGAACCCCTGAACATGTGGTGCTTGAGTGTGTCATTACACTAGAAGCAAGAAGGAACTACCAGAGAGAGATCCAGGGAAGATTAGTAGGCGAAGTACTGAGGGACCCAATCTATTGGAAATTCTTAGACCAGATTGCACTGGAAGCGTCAGATAGAGCAAAGACAGCCTACATAGACAGACATAAAGAGGCACAGGGACGAATAAGACGGGACGTTGACAATGACAATGACGAAGAAGATGACAGCGACTCGGAGGGCGGGACTGACACGGACACTAGTGCGGTCTCAGCGGGGAGTGAGTAGGGAAAAAAGGATTGTTAAAAGGGGATAAGCGGTAACAATCCTTGCCGGAAAAAAAAAAATGTGTATGTGCTGGGAGGAGCAAGCGCGAGCCCTGGGAACTGGATTCCAGTACGACTGAGTGTCTGAAGGAACACGGGGGATGCCCTTGAGATCCAGAAGACAGTTTTCCAGTCGTATGAACAAAAGTTAGTGGAATGATTATGAACTCTGAGGGGTTCCCTGCACCGTATGACCCACCACCTTGGAAACAAGAGAGGTGGGTTATGGTTGATGGGCCCTCAAAGTCAAGATGGAGAAAGGCGGCTGCCCTGCAGCCCTCTGAGTGATGGTGTTCCCCGGCAGTAATGGGAATAGAATAGTTTAGTATTTTAGCTTAGCTTAGTTAGTAGTTAATATAGATAATTAGGGACGGGGGAACTAGATAGGGGGTAGATTAGGAAATTCAGCTGCCAAGGGTAGAAAGTAGGCGGGGCACCAACTCTGATAGGGCGCCTCCCCAGGTGGTTATTATGGGGATGCCCACCTCTGCTGAGCGCTTGGCGGACTCGGGAGTGAAATCCCGAGCATTGTGAAGGGCCTAGCGGGGTAGGGTACCGGGGGCGTAATATACCCGGGGTGGATCAAATTGAGCTAAGGGTAGTTGAATTTCATTTAAGTTAAGAGCCAAAATATGTGTTGTAATGTTAAAAAGGAAATTCATATTAAAATTGTGTAAATTAAGTAAAAGTTGTGGAATAAACGGCCCGGATTTAAAGATTGTCAGATACCGGGCCTGTAAACACTGAATAAATAAATAAATAAATATCGTAGTGCTGCTGTGAATCGTCAGGTCCGATAATTTTCTGATCAGAGCAAGGAACAGCTGTATATTACCTAGCACGTGGTATGGATACGGTAGATACAAACCTGAAACAGGGCTGGTTAACCTTTTTTGAGAGCTCTTGCCCATTGATTGTGTCGTTAACGTTAGGGAAATCCTTACGCGTTCCCATAGGAATTTTGAGCAGGACTCTTTCATTATCAACTTATTATTAACTTATATTCGCAAATTATTATGTTTCATTTTATTTTTTAAACATATTTATCACAATAATAGAAACGTTACCATACGAATAATAATATTTTAAATACACATACTATTTGCTATTAGTGCTTCACCAGATATAAAATTAATAACTTTGTGACAATATCAAGGGACTAATAATTAGTTTACAAGACATCAAAGTCATAACTTTTTTTTTCATAAAGTTAGATTGAAATAATAGAATCGCTCAATAAACTTGGGAAAACATTGACTACCGTGGGCCAAGAAAATCCTCTCGCGTGACTTAGTGACCTAGAATTTTATTTCCAGATTTTTGACTTTATTCTTGATGAAGCGAAAATAACTACGTTCAGAACACGAATTACTAATGACTATGTCTGAGAAATAGGCATGAGAAGACAAGTGCGGTGACATTGTCGAGATAAGTTAAGAAAATCCCCTAAGATAAATCACATGTTGAAAATCACTCTCGATGAACCTGCCCTAGTTTCTTGCCCCTTTAACGATGACCAAGTGCGATACTAGTTTAGTGCCTGGGACTGCGCTTCAACCTTACGGGTGATACCGACCTTGGACGCGACAGTAAAATAGTTTTGACGGCGCGTAGGAACAGTTTGAAACACCCGCCCGCGTCCCCACCCATTCCCTCTGACGTGTGTCTCCAACGGAAGGTGGGAATCTCTTGAGACCAACTTTTCGGACAGGACTCTCCCTCCACCCTCCTTACTCACCCTTCGTCCAAACACTGCTGGGAAATCTAGTCGACCGAGATCACCAAGAGCCATATCAAGAGCGGAACAGCCCCGCGTTAAGGCGAAGATTGATGAGCGGCGCCGGCTGCTGGCTCTATAGTAATTTACTGCCAAGAATGTAAATTGATTGGCTGTCACAAAACCTCCCCCCGCTTGGGATTTGCTGTATCTGAGCTCTGGCCGATCCCGAGTCGACCTCCTTTCCGACTTAATCAATCTTGGAAGGTTTATCTCAATAAATGCCTCGGGGAGGCTATTTTTCTCACGCTTTTATTAAATCGTTCTCAAACCCGTGGAATTCCGTTAAGGTGAGGACATGGGGGACGCGAGAAAAGGTCACTGTTTTTTGAAATTTTTATATCAAAACTTTTCTGGTCAAAATAAATAAAATATTGCTCCAATAGAAACATAGTGTTTAATTTTCTTCACACGGTGGAGGCCTAGTATTTCACACATTCACAAGTTATGATTAATACACGTCTTGTTAAAGGGGAAGAAAGGGTTTGGCAATCAGATATATCTGTGCCGGGACCGAGGATTGAACCCCGGAACCCCAACACATAAGTCTGACACCTTACTCCTGGACCACCAGGTCACCTTATTTTTTTGTTAGGAAACCATTTGTCCTTGCTTGGGTAGTAGGAACCTTTTATTCTAAAATAAACAGTATTGGAGAACTTCTCTTAATTTCATTGCTGTGTGAAAATAAGATATATTAAAGTTTTAACTATTTATTGGTCGCTGTACCCAAGCGAAAAAACAGCCAAATTCACCTTTATTGCTGGTTTTTCCAAATCACGGGGTTTGTAGAAAAGCCTAGAGATAATTTAGACGTTTGTGATTTTTATTCAAACATAAAGTTCAAGACCAATTTTTAGAAACTTCAATCATATTTTTATGACATAGGGAACCCTGAAGTAATATTTTCCATATGACCAATACTAAGGTAAATTATACTAGTGGATCGTTGCAGCTAGGGTTGCATATAATTGCTCTAAAATGTATTCTAAACTTTTTATTTGGAAAAGTTCTATATCAAAACTCGACTTTCTAGTTCAAAGTTTACTCATCAAATGAAATCAACTTTATACACATTTTTAGCTTTCATTGTTAAATGAATCAAAACTTAAATTTTTCCCTTCAAGCCACGATGAGAACTTTAAAACGACCCCTCTCCCAGATCTGGAAAACTGGGCGCTTGCGAACTGGGCACTGGTTGTATTGGGTGCCAAAACAACTGGGTTCCAAGTCATTTTTTTATATGATAAAATATTGTAAAAAATTATAACAAACAACTAGGTGCCAGTTAGTCTAGGTTAGGATAGGTTAATTCATCTTTACGTGGTTTATTTTACGCAAATTTCTTATTTTTCATGGTGTTTTGTGTTATGAAAAATTTTCAAAATTTTATAATATCAAATCGTTTAACTTTATAAATTTACACAAATTTAGTTTCCTCTGTTGTTAATATTTTTAAAAACAACTCCAAAACTAAATATTAATAAAAAAAATTATTACGTTTACACACTGGTACCACCCAATTTGCAAGCGACCGGTTGGCGGTACCCTGTTGTCCTAGACCGTGCTCTCCTAACTCATTAACTTGTTTCACCAAATAATTCAAGTAAGAATCGAGTTATTATAAAACAATGCACGAATTGTGGTTTTCATGGTAATGTAAACAAATAATGAAAACATATTCTGAAAATTTAAAAATGACTCTTGGACATGGAAATCTGGTACCTTTGACTTAGTACGCCAACACTCTATCACTGAGCTATCCAGGAATCGTCCCGTGCCCAGGGTCATTCTTCACTAATATTTTAAGGTAGATTCTATGATGGACGTGCGGAAATCGTCGGCTACAAGTGTGTGATTTTATTAAGAACACGAGCTATCAGATAACGCAGCCACCCTCTACTCGGTAGTTGGCTTATTGCTGCCCCTTGTACGATTATTATACTTGTAAGGGATTGCTTATTCAAGAATCAAATTCTCACTAAAATCATAAATAATAACTTTGGCTATTTGATTCTTAAAGAATGAAAAGCTGGAAACTCTCCGTGAAAATAAAATTTTCGTTGGAAATAACTATTTTTGCCAACATCCTTGACTCCTGACCCTTAAAATGTGAGGTCGTTTGTCAAAATATGCTCACACATTATTTCTTAATTTCTATGGCAGGAAACGGGCTTATCAAATTATTTTAGATATAATTTAGTTAAACCCCAACAGACTTCAATAAATGAATCAGTGTTGGTTTTAAAACAACGTAATTGTTAAGAAAGCTCCTCAACAATGTTTATTTGAGAACAAAAGTTTATTAATCCAAATGATATAAATAAAATATTTAAAACGATTCAACATTCGCTTGAACAGCCTAACGTCACGGGAGGGATTCTGAATGTCCTGTATGAACATCCTGATCAAGTAGATTCTCCGTGACCCATCGGTTACTATGAGTTTATAAGGAGGGGCTCGTAAATTGGTGTGCAGCAAGATGTCGCCAGGGGCCTTAAGACTCTTGGCACAATACCCCAGAAAAGTGACTCTCTTGAACCAATCTATGACGTTTGGCGCAGCCTTATTAAGTAAATCGAAGGTTGTTTGGACAAAGGAGAACCACATTTACTAACCTCCTGACCTAATCTATCCTAACCCTTGATGTTTATAGCTTTTGATAGTGAAGCGTCAGAGTATTACACTTGTGGTGTGTACATTGAAACATCCCTTTATGACAATAAAGACGTGAGTCAGAAGTAAACAAACAAACAACAGTTCTGAAACGCGCCAAACGTCCTATAACCAACGTGGTCCAAACGACCCGTGTATTTCATCTAGGATAGTCCCTACTCGCGCCAAACGTCTTGCACCCTTGCCAGGAGAGTGGGAGCACCGTCCCTAACCCTGTCGGCAGGTGTTTCCCATGGAGACAAATTCCTTTCTTCTTGCTACAATATTATTTTTTATTTATTTTTCTCCTCCCCTTCACCCTGGTATCATTCTTTCCCTCTCGCCTAGTGATGTTTCCATCGCATCAGCTGGAGTATGAAGTGTTTGGGAGTGGGAAGGATAGATATCAGGGGAAGAGGGGGTTTGGTGGAGGGAAAAAAAAGGTAGTTTAAGTTTGGATGGCTATCTACAGACTTGGACTTTTTTTTTACATTTTCTTGATGGAGTAGGTAGAAAGTGTGAATATATATACTTAAATAAATAAATACGTGTATGCGAGCTATAAATACCCATATAGGATTTCTAATATGCACATAAATGCACATATCCACGTTATAATATACGTATAAATACGCGTATACGTGCTATAAAATATGAATTTAAATACACATACACGGAAATACATATAGATACAAATATACGAACTACATTTATACATATATAAGAGATATATAAATACATGTTATACACGATATATGATATACACTATATATATATATATATATATATATATATACACCAATATATTAGCTAGATACACACATATAGATACACATAAATGAAGATATACATACATATATACGAGCTATAATACAATATATATATATATAAGCTAAGAGTATTATATATTATATATAAATATACATGTACGAACGATATATATACACGTATACGAACAAAATGTATTCACACATACGAGCTACATATACAAATAAATCTTTTACTGAGAATAGTAAAAATGTTATATTCGACAACAGTTATCATTAATATCTTTGATCCAACTATGCAAATGATTTCTTCTATATTTTGTTTGAACTGGGGGCAGATGGGGAGGTTTTTGCTCAGATCCCTGCCACCTGTTATCTAAGTGTTTTTAAGGATAATATCATTATTAATAGGTCATAATGGAACCAAGTAAGGTAGGCTGGCCACCCTTCACGGTGAACGAAGGGTACGCAAGACCAAATATACGGTAACACATGTGTCTCGCGAAAACCAATGGGAACCAGGGTTGACACTTCTTTATTGGGAGGCTAGGAAACATGTCCTTGTCGGTTTTAAAGGATTGGAAATTCATTCTGTAAATTGAAGAAGTGAGGTGATTGACATTGATCTCCCCAAAAATATATTTTCACTCACCCTGTCTTCTGTTTCTCACAACCAATGCACTAAATAAATTGAAATTTAGTATATATTTTTTTGATCAGTACGTTCTCAACAAGACTTTTAACAATTCAGATGTTAAAATTAAAATGGTATTTAACTTATTGATCTATAGGGTAATAGTAATAGTTAAATTAGCTCGACAGGGGAATGGTAAAACCACTTTGTAAGCCTGGTATGAATTTAGATCTATGGAGGCACCTATATATAAATACATATATATGGTATTAATTGAATTAATAAAGCTTGTCATTACAATAAACTAGATTTTACTCTCATATGTAACCACAGAATCGCTTTGATCTAGAGGTGTGTTTATGTTTTAAAAATAACAGTCTGAAATATTTGTTTACCGCACATACCATTACTAATCAAGTAATTTTTTGTCAAAAAAAATTGTTATAGAAATCTATATTATAATTTTTAAATATCCTACAAAGACTGCAATATTTAGAACCATAGAAAGATATATTATAATTTTTAAAGAGCTTACCAAGACCGCAATATTTAGAACCATAGAAAGATACATTGTAATTTTTAAAGATCTTACAAAAACTGCAATATTTAGAACCATAGAAAAATATATTTTAATTTTAAGTTCGTACAAACTGCATATTTAGAACCAAAATATATTTATTTATTGGATTAGTTCGTGGAGGCATGAACCGCTCGGTTACCCTCTCTTAATTCTGAGTCTGATTGTGGTAAATGTTGAAAAATATCCATATTACACTCAGCCGAGACTCCAACCCATATCTTTCTTCGAGCCTGACACTCTAGATTTTGTGAACACCGGTACATTTCTAAGAGGAGGTGTGTTATACCTCAGAAATCACAAAGTGACCTGAAATTACATATAATACTATATTTAGTGTTGGCGCACACATTTAATAAAATTAGATACATCATTTTCCAAATGGATTCGTATACTATTGAGTTAAGGGTGTTTGCTAAATGAGGGGTCCCGTGTTTGATTCCGGTTGCGATTGATGGATTTATCATTGGTGATACTGAGATCCTTTTCCACACTTATGAACTGATGGCCGGAGTAGTGAATGCTACGTATGCTTTAGAGCTACGTTAGTTTTAAAGTCGTGTCCTGATATCACTTGGTTCAGAAAATGTAGATAAAATAAACCTAATAAAAATAGTGTATCATTGCTTTATTTCAGATGTTTATAAACACGCTCTATTCTTTTTGTGAAACGTTTTCAATACAATTTTAGGGACATTTCAAAAACTGGTTTTACATCCATAAAAATCTCCATAGTTTTTGTCGTGTTTTTATGTTTTTTCCTTTTATATTTATAAAGGAGACAATCTTTGTAGTCATATAAACTTATATTTTCCTGTATTATAAACTTATTTTCCCTTGGCACAATTTCGTTCTATTCCACTGTCTAAAGTTGATTTCCAACCCGATTCGAACACGGTATGACGGCCCAAGAACCTTGAGGTGTCAATTTCGAATGTTTTGAATATTTTCGCGGTGTCCCCTATTCGACATTCGTTTTTCCAATTCATCGTATACAATTTTTTATATATTTTTTGAAACTTTTTTTAGTGGTCCCTTCACCCATTCCCTTATTTTATCAATTCGTTTTGCACCATCGCAGGCAATAAATCACACGTTTCTATACAAGAGATTTATTCACGTCTGAATCAATAGTACAGAACAACTGGATAGGAACGTCATATTCCTCTGCAGCGTTTTTTCACACTGTGCTCCCCGCCATCGTTATCTTAGGTTTCAAGAGACTTTTGAAATATTCTTGATTTATTTTCCCCCACTATAAAATACCATCATCAATTAGAATTGCCCATTTTTATTCAAAATTTAATAAAGGTCATTTGCCAAGGGGCAGCCAAAATATGTTGTTTTACGTTTGTTTTGTAATTTTACCTACTCTCTGGAATTAGAAACTCTAAAATTCATTACCGCACTCACAAAAGTACGCCACCTATCACTATCCAGTCCAACTCATTACACTTTATCTCTTCCATGTCTATTCTAATTCTACCCTCCAATATGCGTCTAGATCTTCTAATTGGGTTTGTCAATCAGTAGCCTGAGCATGTTTCTAGATTATTCCATTCGCGCTGCATTATAAACCTCCCCCACTCCCCAGTATCTTCATCTTTTTTTGGACCAAATATCTTCCTTAGCACCTTATTTTCGAGCACCCTAGTTTTCATCATGTAGGATAATATGCCGTGTTCCACACCATAGAGAACCACCAGTAATATTATTGTTTTGTATTCTGATGAGTTTTACCTTCCTTGAAACCTGGTGGGCTCTCAACAACTTTCTTTTATACTTATAAAATTTAACTGTAGTTATTGAATGCTAATAATATTAATGTAAACAATTTTATGATGGCTCCAGCATGTATTTTTTTCTTGTGCAGGGTTCCTTTGCTCATAAATGTTTGGGAAGCCCTGCTCTATGGTACTTCAGGAGAATGTTCAACAAACCGTGATTTGCGAGCCAGCATCCAAGGGAATTATTTTTCCACCACGTCTTATTAACCCTCCGGGCTATCCACATGTAGATTACGCTAGTGGGGCAGAGATGCGGAAGGTTTTGCTAATAGAATGTATACCCAAATTTGCGTTAAAGGAGAGCATAACATTGTTAAGTAAAACATCAACACTCCATTACATATGACACATATTTTAATCTTAGACCTTAGTGCACCACACTACCCTGCAAAATGAGCCATATCGGGATTTGTTCGCAAGTTGGCCGCAAAATAATATATTTGTGTTTTTTTTTAAAAGTTTCTTATGAAAATTGGACAGTAGCTTTATTCGGCTTGTTTAGGTATATACTGAGTACTTAAAATCGGATCTTATTATATTGTTGTTTCCAATTTTTATAATATCCAATAATGTTGATAATGTTTGATGAACATTTCACTGATACTCTTTACGATGCAGGGGAAACATTTTAATGTGGATTATATAATATTCTGTTCCAACATTTCGGTATTTTTTTTATTATATTTTATGTTTATTAAAAACACATTTATATTGGTTATTTTACTTACAAATCAACCAAACTCAGAAAGAAGGCACCCCTTTAACATTAAATAGGCCTCACCAAAAATACATTCTTAAAAAGCGTATTGACTGTGCCAAAAACCTAAGCATTTGCTTGTGAGTGTGTGTGTGTGTTTGTTTGTATTGTGATGGTGCGTGCGTGCGTGCTCACCGAGTATTCATCCTGTATTCGTTCTAAAGCGTTAAGAATGATGAAGGTAAAAGGAGATGTTTACGCATTTTTGTTAAGAGAAATAAGTCTTGTAGGGGGCAGCAGTTTAGGAAAAACCACTATCAGTACCGCTTGCTGGAATCCGAACCATGAGATTGTCACTTAGTCAACGCGCCCACCTATACGGATGCATTTGAACCTTGTTTTGAAACGTTAATAAACAAACATTCCTTTAATCAAAATTGATTTTTTTTTATTATACCTTTTCATTTGTAACACGATGTTTTCTTAAGCTAAAAATGGTAATTCAATTATTTTAAACCCGCCTTGATGGCGTAGTTGGCTAACGTGCTAGACGTGTTGAGCTCGATTGCTGAGGACGGGAAGATCGAGGTTTGGATCTCGGTCGGGTGAACTGTGGGTGGTTTTTCCTAAATGGTTTTCCACTCTCCCTCCACGCCAATGCGGGCTCACTTCCTCTAATTCGACCTTCCCAATTCCTAATCCATTAGCGTAGTTAGTACTTAAAGCGTATAACCCGAACGGGTAGTAAGACGCGGTGCTAATATTATATTATTATATTATATTAATTATTTTAAATCATTACAGTTCGAGTTATAAAAGGTGAACATTTTTTATTTTGTACTAAGGTAAAGTAATTAACAAATGGGACTGAACTGTATTACAACTTGACATTCATACTCATTTTGTACACCTCATAAGAATGTCTAATTGTACTAAATTTTAGCTCCATATATTAATTACGTTACCTTAACAATGATACGCAGCAAACATAAAATAGCAAGTTCAACCCCTTGTAACGCGTTAAATGTAATTATTCGAAACCATTTAATCAGTATTTATAGCTTAGAATTATAAACTTATAATAAGGCCCCTACATGATCAATCAAACTGTCAGTATTAACAAAGTAATAATTAATACTGACAGTCTGACTGATCATGTAGGGGCAGTACTGATGGACAGACTTAGGAAAATACTTATGTGATTAGAACTTTCTGATCATATCAGTGTCAGTTCATCAGTCTTATTATTATTATTATTATTATTATTATTTAGCACCGCGTCTTACTACCCGTTCGTGGTATACGCTTTAAGTACTAATTAGGCTAATGGATTGGGAATTGGGAAGGTTGAATTAGAGGAAGTGAACCCGCATTTGCGTGGAGGAAGAGTGGAGAACCATTTAGGAAAAACTACCCCCCCCCCCCCCCAGTTCTCCCGACTGAGATACGAACCTCGATCTCCCCGTCCTCGGCGGTCGAGATCAACACGACTAGCGCGTTAGCTAACTACGCCACCGAGGCGGGTTTCATCAGTCTTGCAAGTGATGGGAGAGACTGACAGTATGACTGACCGCGTGCGCGCGCTCTTCAGTATTTCCTTAAGTCTCAATAGCAAACCTAGACTGCCCATGCCTTTTCCTTATCAGCCTTGTTGTTGCACGTTGCGTGCAGGACCTGAGACTGATAAAACATGATGGTGCGAAGGCTGACTGTGTATGGTCTGTTGTAAATATTGATGCATACTGTCAGTCACATTATCAATCTTAATTATTACTTTATTTATATTGACAGTCTGACTGATCGTGTAGGGGCCCTGTTAGACTCAACACCCCAAAATCTACTGTATTATTCTCATATGATCCAACCCTCCTTACAATATAAAGAGCAAGTCTTATGCTGTTAATATTTTGATCAAAGTTTTCAAGATTCTTTTCTTTGTGGATCCATGTGGTCGTACCCCAGATTGTTCGATTTAGTGACAAACTTTTATCCACTGGACCTGTAGGATATTTTTTTTAAAGGAGGAAGACGATATCGGTTTCAACCCACGACTCATCCCTTATAAGTTTTTGTAATAGACTATATTTCTTTATGGAAGTTTTTAAACTATGTTTTTTTTTGTGTGTGTTTCCTCGCCTTTCGATAATCTTATTACTTTATTTTAAACAACATTAGCTTTGAGGCTGTAAGGAAAGAGCTTTTGATAAAAAATAATAATTAATTATTACTTTTAATAAAAAGGCTATTACATTTTAGTGGTTTAATTTACGCGGTTGGCTTAAGGAAGATTTTATAAGAAGTGCGAATGCATTAGTGTGAAGAAGGAAGGGTAAAATAATCTCCCAGTGCACCCTTCTGAGTTTCGCATATCTACTGTCACACCACTGTCAATCCAGTATATTGTGAGCCTAACGCATTAGACCACGTGCCCTCATATGCAGGTACTTATTAAAAGCTTGCAGTCTTTCACTTGGATCACACGACAGTCGTCTGGAACAGCGCAGCAAACGAAATTATTCAAAAGCAATTTTGTGGGGGCGTGTTTTTTTAATTCTTATATTAAGTGTTTAGTAGTTCTCGTGTTAAACATACAGATATACATAACAACTTTTCTCGTTACATTTTTGCTATAAAAATTATTGTAGATACTGTTTTACTACTTGTTCATGTTATACACATATATAATAATTGCTTTAATGAGGTAGGTTAAGAAAGGAAGCATTTTAGAAGTAATTTACCGGGATTTGCGCGGAAGAAGAGTGGAATAGCATTTGGATAGAAAAAACACCCTCAGTAGACCTGACCGGGATATGAACCCTGATCTTCCCAACAGTGGCAGGTCAGGCTAACACGAGACTGACGTCTCACACAATTCGGCCACTAAGGTGGGACCAAGAAGTGTAATAAACATTTATTTATTTCATACGTTTTGATACGTGTTTTATTTAATTACTTAATCTCTGGTTAGGATTAAAAGGTTAGTTTATAGAAAGAGTACCAAAGTTAGTATGGAGAGAAGCTGAGAAAATCGCATGTGTAAAAATACTTACCATTGCACCTGACTGATATTCTAACCTCGACCACCCTGTAATCAACAATACTATTTATGGTGACCCTGATTCCTTAAACTACGTGATCACATTGTCGGATTTTATTAAATAAAGTGATTAACTTTATTTAAATTGTTGTTTATAAAAGTATTGCTCTTCATACCTAAATATTGCGTTTGAGTAACTTTTTAAACCTAAACTTTATAAATTCATCACTTAGGCATTTTGGGGCGATAATAAAAAAAAAGGTTACATTAATGTAATATTAAAATCAAATTAATACGAGACTGCGATAAACCAAGGAAACTATGGTTAAGATTATTAAGAAAGGTTCGCCGTTAAAAAAAAAAGAGAAACTTTTCCTTGCCTGTTGGTGGGAACTACGTTATCTCCACAGAAACACCCCTTGCACTTCTATTATTAAAAATCAATTGCCCCCAAGACTCCCAGTAATAGTCTTATCATTTTGAGAAGACCCCTTTGGTAACTTTATACCCTCCGCACTGTTAACCTCGGCGCAATCTCTTCAAATGAGTTTCATCCCTAGTTTGAATTATTGAGCGTAATTACTGAAAACAATCAAAACGGGGTGGTTGGTTCATTTCCCGTGGGGTTGTAAAACCAACCTAAGACGTAGTGTTATTAAAGACTGTTATGTCTGTTATAAAACAGTTGCGTTAAAAAAAAAAAGGTGGTATCTGCATTATACACACTTTACCCTAAACATTATTTTCTACCTCTAAAGAGAGAGAGAGAAAAAGTATTCTTCTTGAATGGGCACGAAAAAAAAAACTTTTGTCCCTTCACCCTCCCTTCTTTCTCACCCTCCACCATCAACCGAAACTTTTTTTCTTAGTTTTCGTCGTTCCTATCTCGTCTTCTAGAGAAGCAGTCTTTTATGAAGTAATACGAAGTTTTGGTTTTGCTGAAAGTTGAAGTCCCAAGTTTGTGTTCGTTTTCGAGAACTAGCAACTCCGAGGTGACGTAGTTCAAGGCTCATCTCTACTCCCCCTTTCCCCTTTCTCGCAAACAACTAAACTTTGTGGCCAATAGTTAACTAGTTGGTGGCAGTGCCGCTGCCTCTGCTTGATTGGAAGTTATTGGTAATTTCGGCTCGTTTAATTAGTCTTCCCTTGTTAAAATAATGAAGGAGACGAATATTATTATAGATGGGTTTTGCATGTTCTTTATTCGTTATAATGACACAGAGGAAAGATAGTTAAAGAAAATTAACTCTAGCTCTAAGTTTAGTCTTCATGAGGGAGAAAAGTCTATAAAGTATTTCCATAAAAATTGTTTTGATCGTATCTAATAAGTACTTGCTGAAATACTCTTTGGTTAATAGTGATAGTAAAGGGTTATAAAAACCTTAGTTTTCTTTCCATAGCCGTTTTAAAAGGATTCCAAAGTGTTTCTATATTTCTTAAAAATTAATATATAGTGGTTTTAAAAGTCCCTTAAATATGACTAATTTCTTACCTTTAAGAGCCCAACTAACAGGGATGTCAAACACACAAAAGCGCCTGAAACAGGCTGTTCAAAGTGCGTTTTACTGAAGTTTCAACCGTACTGAGATCAGGGATATAGTTTTTTTAAAATAATTTTTCAGTAGTTTTTTTTAAAATAATAATACTTGGAACGCGTTTTAATACCGGGCCTGGGCTACACGCTTAAGTACTAATTACGCTAATGGGTTAGGAATTGTGAAGATTGAATATAGGTGAAGTGAACCCGAATTTTTTTTGGAGGGGGAGAGGTAAAATCGCTAGGAAAAACCACACCCAGTTCACTCGAATGAGATTCAAACCTTGATCTCCCCGTCCTAGACAGTCTAACTCAATATGAAACCAGCTGAGGTGGGTAGTTTTTATTTTTAAAATATTGTAAGATGGTTTCACTGGTCTAAATTCCAGTGTTGTCAACCGCTTTGATCTCAGGGTAAAGTGCCCGCTTCAGGCAAGATATGATGATCGTGGGTTCAAACCCCGCCGGAGTCAATTGATTTTTCTTGAGCGATAATAATCCGCGTCTAAACTTCCTTCAGAGTCGAAGTAAAGCCGTTGTCCCATGTCAATTGTGGCAATATTGGTAGGTTCTTTCGCTCTCACTAGTAGAAATTCTTGTGTGCTAATATAATCAGTCGGTAAAGAAAGTGAACTTTAGATACCTCAAATAAATAAATAAATAATTTCACTGTTATATTAAAGCTCATCGGTGAGAAGTTTGTTTGAACAGTATCAGTCCGATTTTCACGAGAAGGGCCTCTTAGAAAAAACAAACATATTTCTTGTAGCCAAAATTGATTACATATTACTGTTTCGTTAATTAGTTGTTCTATAGGTAAGTGTTGATATCAAAGCTGCTGATCATATGACTAACGTAAAATTTCATATTTTTTTATTTTTTTTATATATTTAAATATATATTTTTTTTTATATATTGTATTTATTATTATTATTATTATTATTATTATTATTATTATATTAGCACCGCGTCTTACTACCCGTTCGGGTTATACGCACATACGCTAACGTGTAATGGTAGGGTGATTGTGAGATGAAATGGAGGACCTACAGTTTAACGTGGAATCCGAACCACGGTGGAGGCCTGGCATTCCCACATTCACAAGTTGTGATTAATACACGCCTATTTCATAGTAGATTATTAATATTTATGTCTGTAAGATTTGACCTTCCCATAAAAATTTGACTATTAAGCTACGAGCTATCCGTGTGGTGAGGCGGTTTTATTAATGTGGGAGGTAAGAATCGTAGTTAAGAGCAGTATTCTTGCAATTTTTATGACAAAACAAATTTCTGTTCAAAATTTTCTTCACATGGTAACCGCAACTGTTGTAGAATTTCTGTTAAGGGTTCTGACATTTAAAAACAACTTTTTCTCTTTATTTAAAACGTTTCTCAACCAATGCCGTTATGCACATGATAGCTATTCAAGAACTGTTAGTATCACAATATGAAGAAAATTAAACTTTTATGTTTCTAATGAAGAAATGTTTAATTTAATTTGTCAAAAAATATATTTCTATAAAACCTTCAAAAACAATACCTTTAACTCACGTTCCCTACACTTCCACCTTAAATCAACTAATATACGCAGTGCAATTTACACTTGCAATGGGAATACGTTTTCTCATAGGATTATCTAATCGCTAACCGCTGCTTTGAACGTTTATATATATATATTATATTTATATTTGTTGTGTGTGTGTGTGTGTGTGTATGCTCCTCATCTTATTACCTTTTCGGGCTATATCATGTACTTATTTTAGACCAATGGAGGGGGGATAAGGAAGTTTGCACGCATCCGCGTGAAAAGCGTGTGAGAAACCATTTTACTAAGTAAAAATCTCTTCAGTACACGCAACCTAGATTGTTACTTGAACTTTCCATCGTCGGAAAACTAGAGTAGAAGAAACTTCCACCTTTATTCGCGTGCCCGTTTGTTCGGGAGAACATACCAATACGATTAGTAACTTATATAATTAACATTTTTGCCACTAGAGTGTTTTAATTATTTATTTCACTGAGATTTTACCCCTTCTTGTCCTTGTTTTCCATCCTTTAGTGTACTTATGATTGTTTACAAATCTGACCTATCAAGTCATATCGACATACGCTTAATGTTGCAGTACAGCGTTCCCAAAACCTTTCAGAATCACGACACAATTTTTAGAACGACAAACTCTCCCGATCCACACATTTTAAATGAACATTCATTTAGTTATTTTATACTACTTTAAAAAAATATATATATATACATATTACTGATTTAAAAAAAATTGAATTTGCATTTTTTCTCTTTCGCATTTTTTAATGATTTTCAATTTTTAAGTGATCACAAAATGTTCACATTTTAAAAACATTTTTGTCCCATCAGTGGGTCGTGACCCACATTTTGGGAACCACTGGTGTAGTGGATGAAATTAAAATGGAGGCTAGTTCGGGCGTCACGCGACGTCGCGGTGGTGTCGACGTTCTCCCCTCCTGTATGTCGCGTAATTTGCTCTGACGTCGAGATTATAATTTGCTTCCCCCCTGTGTCGTCGCGGGAGTGGAAAAGAGGGGAGAGGGATGTCAGTGGCAGCATTCAGGATCCAGGGGGTACGGGTGGGGATATCCCCCGGTCGATGTCAACCCTCTCCCCTCAAACTGTGAATTCCTCCTATGTCCCTCTCAACCACCACCTCAGATTCCTTACATTGCTCCACGGTGACACCAAACAGCTTCTCAAGGCCAGGTGACATATCCGCTTATCTCAACGCATCCCTTCATGCAACATTGGCTGAAGTACAAACTTTTTTAAATTTCGGGGAGTTTAAGAGCTGGCTTTACCTTCAAAATCAACCGACATACATACATATATATATAATATTACTTATGGATAAACATCCAAAATTGATTTATTGGTTTTTTTGATGTTATAGTTAGTTGAGTTCCATTTTAAGAGTACCCTTAGGTTATTTATTTATTTGCTTATTTAGTTATTATTTATATATTTTTTGGGGAATTTACTTATTTATGTTTGAGATACGATTAGATGTATGAAATGAGGGCACGAGTACAGTCGTCTGATAATTAGTTCCGCAACCAGATGAGTTGCGTGCTCTTAGTTACAGTTGTGTGTTCTCAGACGATTGGGACAAATTCATTCAAACAACTCACTCTGATTGTATTAATAATTTTTTCTAATATTTGAGCCTTCTGTTTGATTGAATAGGTAAAGGAAGTTTCAGGTGACCTTGTGTTATGCAAGTATACCGCCTTATAGCGCATTTATTCCTATTCTTTCAGAATATTCAAAAATATTTCGGAAAACGATTCAAATATACTTTTACCCCTAGGAACATTAAAGTGACATGTTTAATGAAGTCAACCTGAAAAAAATTAATTAGAAATGTGTAACTGGTCAGGATAAAGCACCACTCACACGCTCTCCCTTTTATGAGACAGTCAGGAATGTTGACCGCTCGTCTAGCTCTGCTGGTACTGAGCCATTGAACTAATTCTCTGGTAGGAAGGTTCAGATTACCTGAGTTCTGTAGGACAGGTGTTTCTGGTCTCGGAGTTTAAAGGTGACACATGGGGCTTGTTGAGTGGTTTCCTCTCTTCGTCATTCGGGTGGTATGCAAGAACGTTAGGGGATGCTTAGTGGACCTATGTGTCTCCCACATTTCTTTTAAAGAGAAGAATACCACATACTGCTGTGACCAAACATGTGCCAGGCTTAATTGCGTTCGTTACACCATTTGTATTGAGTTTCAATTATCATTTTCAATTTGTATTATATATTATTTTATATATTCAAAATACTGAGACAAATAGAAAATACATAGGCATATGTCTAATAATTTGGTTCATTCATTTGTAGTTAGAAAAGTTATGTCATAAGTTTTTGAAAACATGTTTTAAGAAATGGATAATTAAATAATATTACTATGGAGGAGCAGTATCGGGAAACCATTAAGGAAATAAACACCTCAGTTTACCTGGCTGGAATTCGAACCCCTGATTTCCCCATCGTCAGCAAATCAGATAAGACGAAACTAACGCCTTTTCCCGCGTGCCCACAAGTTCAAGCTTATAGTTTTGTTTTTAATTAGGGTTTTAACATATAATTTAAAAAAAGTCTTAAAAAACTTAAATACACCAAAACAAAGTATGAAACTCGCTTTGGTGGGCACGTGGACTAAATGTCAGGCTCATCTGGTATGGTTTGCTGCTGACGGGAAGTTGGGGCTCGAATATCGGCCAGCCGATTGTACCAGGTGGCTTTCCTGAGTGATTTTTCTATTTCCTATCCTCATATTTTCTCGATTATCTAATTAAAATGAATATAGGCCTAACAAATAGTAAGAGGTGAGGAGGGAGGATAAAGGTTCTTAAGAAATATGAATTTCTTGTTGGTTTCTGTTACGCTAGTCCCTACTGTACTAGTTCCGAAATCTTTGTGTAAAGGTGCCATATCTGCCCCTCCGCCTTCAGAATGTAATCCAGCGTCAATAATCCTTTATGTTGTTTATCACGTACATCTGTAATTCAGCTCACTTTTACCCTCATTGTTCCAATGAAACGAGCTGTTAAATGCTTACCTAATGAGAACCACAAGACTTTGGGTTGTAGGGGTGCTACATGGAAGGTAGAGGATGTGTGTGGGAACGTGATACGAAGGTGTAAAAAAAAAAAAAAAGCCAAGTGCAGTCTCTCTTGGTTTTAAGGGAAAGTCAAAAGCAAAACGTTTGCTAATAAGAGTAGTAGATATCCTAAGGGATTATGCCAGCCTCCCCCGCTAAGTATGTTAAGATGCTTGTAGTTGCAACAGGAGCGAAAGGGTGGGATTAAATGTTAACTCTTGCCGCTTTTGAGCCGAGGGAACAGTTTGCCTCATTAGTGTTATACCAGACTCTATTGTACAAGACTTTTACCCCCCCCCCCCCAACCTCACCCCACTTCACTCATACTGGCAGATTACAGTTATTAAGCACGACTTGAAAGCTGTGTGTCTTTGTGTGTTCTATCGAAATGAGGAATTGTCTGTCATTACGCTTTCCGTTGAAATTTACATTCAATGTTAGGTCAAGTGGTTGAACAAAAGCACTTTCCACGTGTTTCAAGAAACATCTATAAACCCTAAGCTAGCAGCATTTTGTATCAATGCAAGCAGAACAAACTTATGTATGATATATTCGTTATCCAAAGGTTTTTTTCCCCTATACTTAAAATTAAAACGATAATCGTATTGTATACCTAATGAGCTATGTGAATTATTCTTCCTTCGTTTCTAAAACTATTTTTGTTTTATTTAGGCTTTCTGAAGCGAATAATTATTATATAAACTCACGACTTACGTCCATACTAGCTTAATTCTCGAATAAACGTCGCACATAGTTCTCAGGCTATTAATTTATCACTGTGAAATGATAAGCCTCAAATTCACCAATGATAAAATATTTCTGTCATGCCTGGAATGGAACCCGTAACCCTAAATTAAGTAGGAAGACAATTTACATAATCAGCTAAGATATAACCCCCCCCCCCTATCTCCAACACTTATTCACTTTATCTCCCCCACCGCATCATACTACCCATCTGGCTCTATTTATATTTTAATTGCGCTAATGGGTTTGGGATAGTGAAGTTAGAATTCATAGCAAACGTGGAAATTATTTAGGAAGAAATTTATCAGTACACCCGATCGAGATTTGAATCCAGACCTTTTCACCGCAAAAAAAAAAACTAGATGAACCCTAAACATAGAGAACCTTGTGTTTATGACAAAATGTATCTATAAAACCATCATTAAAAACTATTTGCTGAATGAAGACTTGCGTCATTCATCTGAAACCAAGCAATATCCAAATCAGTACCGCACATGAGTGAAAGTTGTATTACTCATAAACTCATAAATCGTAGAACGCTGTATTGTATGTCACAGTATTACCATGCACCATTTGTATAGCTTTTAATTTTAATTATAATTAAACGCCCATAAATTAAATTATATCATATAATGGGATTTATTCCATTGTATATTTAATCATTATAATTTGGGTCTACTCTTTTTTTCTTTCGCTCGACCCCTCAGAAAGAAAAATTATCGGGATCGTCAAAAAAATTGAATTCCAAATTTGGATGGATGTCAACGTTTCATGACCCCCTAAACTTTTTTTTTTGCAATAGCGTCTTTTTGTTAATGATCCTAGTATTTAGGTTTTTCATAAGGTTACCCAAAGTTTTGGAACCCTAAAATTTAGGCTAGTTTACTTAAGGGCTAAAAGATAGCAAAATAATCTCAAAATCGGCTTTAACAGTTTTGATTAAAATTCCTATCTTGGCACTATTTAACACTGTAAACAAAAAGGTGCAACTAATTTTTTCGGGAAAATAACTTAGAGGTAAATTTACATCATGCGAGAATCTACAATTTCAATCATATCTTCGCAACTCTTTGAGATAAAAAATAATTCGTCATTTCCAAGTTGTAAGACTCTTAAAAATAAACAACTTTTAATTAAATAATATTTTATAAAATCAATATTTTTCGAGCTATAGGAAAATGTATGTTATTAAAAAAGGAGAATTAAAAATGCACAAAACAAATAATATGTTTCTGTACCTCTAACATTGTCTAAATTATTTTATGTGTGCTCTTTGGTGAAATGCGAGGTTCTTTTTCCCCATTATGTTTCTATAACAATGTATATTATTTTGCTCTTTGGTGAAATGCGAGGTTCTTTTCCCCCATTATGTTTCTATAACAATGTATATTATTTCATTTCACATATCTTATGAGCTATGATTATAATTTAGATGAAGAAAGGAGAAGGTATGTAGGCCAAATATTGATTAAACTAATATTAAACTAACTTTTAGCTGATGCAATTAGGCTTATATGGTCGATTATAACTTGTGGAGTGCCTGCCATGTTCATACTTTTATCATCATTCTCCGTCCCGTTTCAATCATGGCTGGAGCAGGGGACGATACACACGGACACGGTTGAGACAACATTTTGGATCCGATCTTCTTTCCGTCGCGATCGCTGATGCAACCCATAAATTCCATCATTTTTTTTTTTTTTTTTTGTATTGGTGGAATAAGAGAACTAAATTTATAAATCCCGACCTGCAACAGTGTTCGGTTCGGAGCACGTTCAGACATGTCGTATCCTCACTCCTCAGATTCCTTTGATGCGACGGCTAAATACCGACAAGAAGTGAGATAACGCGATCTTATACGCTATAAAGTTCATTCTCCTTACGAGCGTGTAGTAATGAAATATAATATCTTGTTGGAGTGATAATGTTATAATACTGTATTTTATTGTGGTGTATCTTTTTATTTGATGTTCTGTCAGTGTTGAATCTAATAGTAAGACAAAAATGTGATTGATTAGTTTAATTCACTGTTGTTATATTTCTGAACAATTGGGATCCGCTGTTAGATATCACATCTGCTTATTCCCTTTATATATAATTGTGCTTACTAAAAATTGTCTGGGTTGTTATTGATCCTAGATCGTGCCCGTCCTGGAATATCTAAGGTCTCGATTAAGATTTGGTGATTTCAATGAAAATGTGTATTCTTATGACGGACTAAAACCCAAACAGCTCGGTGACTATCAAGTTAGTGAAGAAGGTATACGATGTCTTAGCTTCTAGAACATTCCTTGTGTAACGAGATGCAGCCTATTTTGTGCCCCCTCCCTTACTGGCTTTCTGAGAAGATTTCGCCTGGGTGGGCGATATAGAGAGACAGAAGGATGGTGCCTCAGGTAAACATTTACTGCTGAAGATAGTATTTGATAAGGTGATTTTGGATATTACTACTTTATATAAGATCCTATTCTAGCTATAATTTAATAAAAAAGGATGTACAAAATATAATCATCACAACGTGTATTGCTCTTATGATAGCGTCGAGGATACAGAGACTCACCCAAACCGACGCGTTCAAGAAAGGCGTTAGGGATACGTGTAACTGATACAAACGTGGAGCCGGCTTTGGATGAGTGGAATTGTCTTCTACTTGGACTTTTTCATGCCCTCGGATGGTGCTACTTGTTAGTTTGGCATCCAAGCGATCCCAAGAAGAGACCATTCTGCTCTATTTGTATAGTTTTTGTTATGTTTAAAACAAGGGATATTGGTTATTTAATCTAAGCGAATGTGGTACAGGCGACAAAAGCAAACGCACAGACATTCGCCTGGAGAAATTATGTGAAAACCACAATGTGTAAAAGCACTCTCTTGACACCAAAACGAGATTTGGATCAAGCTAAACTACGACCTCTCCAGCCATAGTCAAGAGTGCAAACCAAAGTATTCCCCATTTTTGGCTTCTTTTTGTCCATTTAACACAAATACCATTTGACTTTTTTTTTTTTTCAAAAATCCAGGTTGACTTCTGGTCTCCCCATGTTGCAACATTTGGAGGTTTTGGACCAACCTAATAGCAATTTATAATATTTTGTTTGTTCTTTTGAAACGTAGTGATAATTAAAATTAAAAACATATTATAAAACTTAATGTATTATTTAACATGAAGTATAAACATGCAATATATAAATAAGTCCTTGTAAAAATACATTACTAGAAATTATTATCTTACATAAAACGGAAAATTATGTTAATTGGTATTTTGTTAATTCAAAATGAGTGCCGCAAAGTAGATTTCAAAATTTCTCTGTAGACATAAGATAAGTTTAAGCTCGTAATTTTTGTTATTACAATCGGTATTTGAGTGCACTTTCCGAACTTTTAACTAACTAATTATCACATTAGGGGCTTACTTACAAACTAGCTTTGATCATTTATATACATATTGACATTACCTAGTGCTGCGGCCGACAACTCATCACTTTAAAAGAAGAAGCCACAATTGCATTAACGGTTACTTACTGCCTGCTTCGGTGGCCAAATGGTTTTAAAAAGTTACTCTCACAATATACTAAACTGCTGATGATGGGGAGATCACGATCAATCCCGGCTGGGTGAACTTAGAAAAGTTTTTCCTAAATAATTTCCCACTCTCACCCTCCACCCAAATTCTGGTACACATATTATAAATTCAACCTTTCTCATCCCTAAGGTATTAGTACACGGGCGTATAACTGAACGAGTAATAAGACGTAATGCTTTCTTTTTTAAGTTATTTATTATACATCGTCAAGAGGAGGCATGAGGAGAGGAGCTAAGAGAAAATGCGTTCGCATCAGAGTGGAGAAAGGATACAAAAGTCACTGGTGGGAAACCACCTTCAATTCACCTGAACGAGATTCGAACACTCATTTCTTCTTCAACAATGATCGAGTGCAATGTCAGTCTAATCAATTAGACTGCTTGATCACCGCTCCGGATATTTCGGGGATTTCAATTCCAATTGTTTTTATGAAGATTAGTCGTAATTAAAAGGAACAATCATTTTTTTAAACTAATCTATATTTTCATTTGTACTTTTATAAATAAACAAGCAGCTGATTACACGGCGACAACTTAAGCTTGCACATTGCTTGGAACTTCTGAATGACGCCCGGTCCACATAACTTTTGTTGATGGAATTGGAGCGAAACGCGTGAAATTTCTTGCGGATTGTTCTGCGACGTTTTTCATCCCTCTCTCAATGGATCTTGAGAACGAAGCTGTCTGTGGGGGGGGGGGGGGGAGGGGAGGATTTCTGTTGCGTTGTTCGTAGAAGTTTGGTGATCTTGTCCGAAGTTTGGTTTGTTGTTCTCAATTAGTCCGACAGTAAAGCTCTTCCTCGTGTTATCTGCAGAGAGACTTGTTTCTGAGCAGAGCAAGCTTCCTTCCATACTCTCTAACCCCCACTCCCCACCCACTCTCATTTTCCTTACTCACTTTCTGAACCCTTTTTGAGTTAAGCCTCTAATGCTTCTTATTAATGTCGGACACTTTAAGTTGGGGATGCAGGGAACGCGAGAAAAGGTCAGTGTTTTTTCAGTTTTATAGCAAAACATTTCTTTGGTCAAAATAAATCAAACATTACTTCTATACAAACACATAGATTAATTTTCTTCACATGGTGATATCAACCATTATTATTGTTGAATATCTGTCATGAGCATAGTGGCGTTATCTAAAAACCATTTTAAATAATGATAAAAAGTTTTCATGAAATTCCAGGACAACCTTGACAGATATTCAACAAATGTTTTAATACCACCCACCATGGGAAGAAAATTAAACTATATGTTTGTATAGAAACACAATTTGATTTATTTGGACGAAAAAACTGTTTTGCTATAAAACTTACCTTTTCTCGCGTTCCTAGCATTACAAATTTAAGGACAACCCTGGGAACCTTTTATCCAAAAAACTTCACTAACAAAGAATTACCAAATAATTTGGGAGCTGTCATGCCATTGAATACAATCGTATTCATATGGCGTTGTTTGTGGGGGATAGCTTTAGGGTGAGTATTTAGGTGACGTGAGAAAAGGCCATTGTTTTTGCAGTATTTATATAAAAAACAGAAAAAAATACTTTCACAACAAACATAGAATTTAATTTTATTCGCATAGTTCTTGAATATCTGTTAAAGGTATACTGAAATTGAATTACAACTTTTTCTTAATTTGAAAAGTTTGTCATCCATTACCGCTATGCTCATTTTTATTTTTATTTTTATTTATTCAGTGTTTACAGGCCCGGTATCTTACAATCTTTAAATCCGGGCCGTTTTTCCACACAACTTTTACTTAATTTACACAATTTTAATATGAATTTCCTTTTTAACATTACAACGCATATTTTGGCTCTTAACTTAAATGAAATTCAACTACCCTTAGCTCAATTTGATCCACCCCGGGTATATTACCCCCGGTACCCTCCCCCGCTAGGCCCTTCACAATGCCCGGGATTTCACTCCCGAGTCCGCCAAGCGCTCAGCAGAGGTGGGCATCCCCATAATAACCACCTGGGAGGCGCCCTATCAGAGTTGGTGCCCCGCCTACTTTCTACCCTTGGCAGCTGAATTTCCTAATTTACCCCCTATCTAGTTCCCCCATCCCTAATTATCTATATTAACTACTAACTAAGCTAAGCTAAATTACTAAACTATTCTATTCCCATTACTGCCGGGAACACCATCACCCCAGAGGGCTGCAGGGCAGCCGCCTTTCTTCATCTTGACTCTGAGGGCCCATCAACCATAACCCACCTCTCTTGTTTCCAAGGTGGTGGATCATACGGTGCAGGGAACCCCTCAGAGTTCATAATCATTCCACTAACTTTTGTTCATACGACTGGAAAACTGTCTTCTGGATCTCAAGGGCATCCCCCGTGTTCCTTCAGACACTCAGTCGTACTGGAATCCAGTTCCCAGGGCTCGCGCTTGCTCCTCCCAGCACATACACATTTTTTTTCCCCCGGCAAGGATTGTTACAGCTTATCCCCTTTTATCAATCCTTTTTTCCCTACTCACTCCCCGCTGAGACCGCACTAGTGTCCGTGTCAGTCCCGCCCTCGATGTCGCTGTCATCTTCTTCGTCATTGTCAGTGTCAACGTCCCGTCTTATTCGTCCCTGTGCCTCTTTAAGTCTGTCTATGTAGGCTGTCTTTGCTCTATCTGACGCTTCCAGTGCAATCTGGTCTAAGAATTTCCAATAGATTGGGTCCCTCAGTACTTCGCCTACTAATCTTCCCTGGATCTCTCTCTGGTAGTTCCTTCTTGCTTCTAGTGTAATGACACACTCAAGCACCACATGTTCAGGGGTTCCCTCCTCACCACATTGACAATTCCCGACTCTATCAATCCCAGCTTCCTTAGAGATGCCGGGTACGGTCCCTTCCCCGTGATGAAGTGGACAAGACCCTGAGATGGCTGTGCTATGCTCATGACAGATATTCATCGAATGTTGATATCACCATATGAAGAAAAATTAACTCTGCGTTACTAGAGGAACAATATTTTATTTATTTTGGCAAAAAAAAATTGATACAAAATCTTCAAAAACACTGGCCTTTTCTCGCGTCACCTAAATCCGCACTGACCAACCACATCATCGGGGTAGATTTAAACTTAAGTTATTTTTTTTATGATATATTTGACACAACGGCTATTGACGAGTTAATCTAAATGAATGTGGTTAAGGAGACGATTTAAAAGTGAATTCATCAACATATGCTTGGAGAAAGGATGGGAAAACCACAATGTTTAAAAACACGCTCATGCACCAGATCGGGAATTTGAATCAATTCTAATAACGACCTCTCCAATCAGAGGGAGAAGTTCAAACCAAATGTTTAGAGAGGTTGACCTTAATTCTAGGGAAACTTGGTGTGCTGACACATACTTATTTACTATTTGTATAAAACGGGTTCGTCTAGATTTACAATTGGTAAATATTTAAGTTCTAAGACTAAATGTTTAGTATTAGACACACTGTCATAGTTCAATGTGCTAATACAAACACGCGCCGGCTGGCACGTGGCCTAAATGTCAAGATCATTTAATCTGGTTTGCCGATGACTCGATGGTTGAGCCTCGAATTCCCGCTGGGTGTAGGGTCTCCCGCTCTCTCTCCACGCAAATGTGGGTATATTTCCTCGACATTTTACCATCCTGATTACTACTCTATAAGTGAAATTAAATGGGTGCATCTTGGGTGAGTAGTTAGACGCATATAAAATATATTTATACAATACATGTGTTTAGAAAGTGCACATTAAATACCCCGATAACATTTTATAAACTTGGGCTCAGTGCAAATTAAATAAAGGTTTTTCAGAGTTCTTTTTCAGTAGGTTTTACTTGCTAATGATTCTCTTCTTTAAATATATTTTAAAACTTTAATATAATAAAATTGTAATATATTTTAACGTAAACACTTAGGACTGATCTGATGATATTTTTTTATAAATCTGATTAATTTTTTATCAATATACAATCTCTTTAGTAGACACCAACATGATAGCTCTGACCTAGCTTTGTAACTCCTTGCTTGGCACGGACAACATGGGTCACGAAATAAGCATAAGGTCCTAAAAGAATAATCTATCTACCAAGAGAGTTTGAAATCGGTCACAATTTGTAAATTTAAAAAACTGTGCGCTCACTTAAAACTAATTTGTTAGTCAAGCAAACTTTTTTTTTTAATATAGCTCGATTTGTTGTGTCACTTTTTGAGTTCCAAACAAAATTACTTACTTAACCTTTCACTCATATTATAAATAAAATGGTTATCCTTGCTACTTGAACATAATAATATTTTAATACTTTGAGAACCAAATTACTTTTAATCAAGTTTTGTTTAAATAAGTTAATGTAGAATAATTTTTCTACACTGAGGCCATCAACCCAGTTCATTTGAGTCAGGTTCGGTACAGTAAAATCACACCAGTCAAGGGGTCTCACATCGAATCAGTCGTTGACTTGACTAAACTAGTACAAACTAATACTTTTATTTTATTAACTGAGCTAGATTTGTACGAGATAGATGTGGATATAGTTATGTTTATTATTATTATTATTTATTATTATTATTATTATTATTCGTAGGATCATTCATAGAAAAATGATAAAAAATAAAATAACAGTATTGGCTTATCCTTAAAGGAGACACAATTTCGGTTCTTGTAAACCATCTGCTTCCTAATTTGTATTCCTTTATTTCCAATAACCTCTTTACTTCGATCGTTCGGAGGTTTTACATCGAGTATTTCACTATGATACTGGACAAAAATAATAAACTCTTATACTCCATTATTAAAAACGAATGATGACCAAAATGAAACAGAAAACGGTAGTTAAGTAAACATAGGACGTAAAAAGACTGACAGAATTTCTAACGCTTGAGTCGAGACCAGTCTTGACTTGAATTGACTGGATTGGATTGGACGTGACGTATTCAGTATACAAACATTCGGTGCTCCTTCGTTTAAGACAACGTTGGACTAGTCAGCTGAATATAGGAGCGTTTGACGAGACTGGACTTGATTGAACTGGACTGTTTTGGTGTGAAATTAGCCTAAGGGTACGGCCAGACTGAGCGTGTGAGCGAGTGACTAAAATATAAAATAGAACACATTGGTTGTAATGGGAGGTGGCCACACTGGAGCAAGCGCGCTTGAAAGATAGAACTGGTTCTATTTTTCAAGCGCGCGCGCTCTACCCGGTACAGTCTAGTTTACAGGCGCTAGGCAATATTATTGTATGTTGGTTCATTGAGTACTAGGGAAACTTCTCATTTTGACATGATATTTGACTTTTTTCTATCAGTGATAGGTTTAACACACTTGCTATTAATGGCCTAATTTAATTGGTAAGACCATAAATAATATAATGTATATATGTAAACCCGATATGTTAAAATACTTCAATATTATAATCAAAGTAGGCCTTTACAAATAAGAATCACAATTAGTTTGGAGAGAGTATGAAAAAACCACAACAATAAATAAGTTTTAAAAATCACCTTCAGTTCACTGAGCCAAGATTCGAACCTTTGTCTCCTAGTCAAAAGCTATCGAGTGCAACGCACCATTCCGCCACTGGTGCGGCTAATCTGATTTTAAAACACTTCAATACATTACCATACACATTTCTCAATTTATTAATTGGATGCACTCCTACTTTTTTATTTTCTATAAATACACAATATTTATTGTAAGAATTTTCGAGGAACAGAGATGTACCAAGTGTCTTTGACAGATACATCTTCTCTAATGAACTAGGGTCTGCTAATTACGCGCTCGCTCGCTCGCCAGTTTGGCCACCCAGTCGCTTGCGAGCGAGCGCGTGAGCGACTGGATAGCCGATCTGGCTAGCGAGCGCGTGATTAGCAGATAGCTCTTGATAGTTGTTGACGAGGAGGCAAAGGTTCGAATCTTAGCTCAGTGAACTGAGGGTAGTATTTGACAAGTGATTTATTGTTGTGGTTTTCCCATTCTTTCTCCAAGCTAATGATGATTCTTATTTGTAAAAACCTACTTTGATTATAATATTGAAGTATTTTAACACATCAGTTTTACATATATATATATATAGTTATGGTTTATGATTTTACCATTTAAATTAGGCCGTTAGTAGCAAGTGTGCTAAATCTATCGATGGTAATAACAATGTCAAAATGAGAAGTGTTCCTAGCACTCAAGGAACCAACATACAGTAATATTGCCTAGCACCTGTAAACTAGACTGTACCGGCTCGATTGCGCATGCTTGAAAAATAGAACCAGTTCTATCTTACAAGCGCGTGCGCGCTCAGTCGCTCACTCGCTCGCTCCAATCTGGCCACCTCTCATTACAACCAATGTGTCCTATTTTATTTTTTAGTCACTCGCTCAGTCTGGCCGCACCCTTAGGCTACAGCAATATTTATGACCTGGTCGCAGCAACAAAAGCGCCTTGACCAGGCCACACTGCGTTGCGATGGATGAAAGTGAATATACTACATGACTACAGCCTAGTAACAGCGACTTGAACGCAAACGTGAATGACTTTAGGTCTTCCGTATGAGTAACATTACTTGACGTTATGGTGAGCTGGTCGCAGCAACCAGGTCGTTAGTATATCCGTGCACTGACGTTTCCACTTTCTTTCTTTAATTTTTTAAAAATAAAAATTTTAAACTTTTATTTTCATAGTATTGTGCCTCTTGAAATTTGTGGTTAGAGGGGGTGCATCTCCCAATAAGAAGACCTTAAATCCCCCTGCCTCAAGTGCCACCGTTACTGAAAATGTCTCAACTTTCAAGTTAATTGACCCGCTATTTCCCCTCTTCCCCATTACTCGTTGACATCATCCCCCTCCTCTTTACCCCTTTCGACCCCGGGTCTCTCCGGTGACGTCATCCCCCTCCCCCACATCTTGAGGTTTATTGACCCTAGATGACGTCATCACAATGTTGCATTCATGCCCACTTGATATCTTGAGACGTTTGATTTCTTACCCCATTCGAGAATCCCTGAAGGGATCGGTTCGGTAAGAAGTGTGTGTGTGTGTTTTCCAATATTTTTTACTCCAATCAGTGTATAATTATTTGGGTAGAATCCAAGTGTTTGTGTTTCACTATATTAACCCAATCTGTTCGAATTAATATCGCTAAGCCTAACAGAATCTAATTATATTCTTTTATTAATATTGTTCTAAGGAAGCACTAAAGCATAGTTTAATCGATTATTTTTAATAACCAATTTTAGACAAGATATTTAATATTTCAAAATATTTTAGTCAATCTTAAAGTCTAGCACCCCAAATAAAGATAAGCCAACATTGATATATATACTACACACTTTTCGTTATTTTTAAAGCTAAACATAACTGAAATCATATATTTTTTATACTTTAGACTCCTCTGATTAAAAAAAATAACTGATAAAAGTGAGATAAGATCAAAAAGTAAAACCGAATTGAGATAGAGTCACTCTCATAGAACACGGTTGTTTGGTGTCGCGAGAATTCAGAGCATGATATCAACACAGCCGGTGCACAGTCCGGAGTATGACTCAGACAACTTGTTTACAAGGTAACTCATAGGGGAATGGCCTGTTAGAGATTGTTTGCAGCACTGCTCAGCCGGGGCACGGTCAGCGCACAGTCCGGAGTATGACTCAGACAACTGTTTACAAGGTAACTCATAGGGGAATGACCTGTTAGAGATTGTTTGCAGCACTGCTCAGCCGGGCACGGTCAGCGCACAGTCCGGAGTATGACTCAGACAACTGGTTTACAAGGTAACTCATAGGGGAATGACCTGTTAGAGATTGTTTGCAGCACGCACAGCGGGCACGGTCAGCGCACAGTCCGGAGTATGACTCAGACAACTGGTTTACAAGGTAACTCATAGGGGAATGACCTGTTAGAGATTGTTTGCAGCACGGCACAGCTGGGCACGGTCAGCGCACAGTCCGTAGTATGACTCAGACAACTGGTTTACAAGGTAACTCATAGGGGAATGACCTGTTAGAGATTGTTTGCAGCACGGCACAGCCGGAAGCACGGTCAGCGCACGGTCCTGTGAGTATGACTAGACAACTGGTTTACAAGGTAACTCATAGGGGAATGACCTGTTAGAGATTGTTTGCAGCACGGCACAGCCGGGACACGGTCAGCGCACGTCCGTGAGTATGAATCAGACAACTGGTTTACAAGGTAACTCATAGGGAATGACTGTTAGAGATGTTGCAGCACGGCAAGCCGGCACGGTCAGCGCACAGTCCGAGTATGAATCAGACAATGTTTACAATACTCACAGGAATGGCTGTAAGATTGTTTGCAGCACGGCACAGCCGGTCAGCGCACGGTCCTGTGCTCTTTACGAAAAGGTTTAACCTTTAAAATTAGCTTTCCTTCACCCGTCTCGGTGACGTAGTTGGCTAACGTGCTTGTTTTGTGATTAGCTAGTCTGCCAATGATGGGGAGATCGAGGTGCGAATCTCGGTCGGGTGAACTGGGGGTGCTTTTTCCTAAATGGTTTTCCACTCTCCCTTCACATAAATGGGGGTTCATTTCCTTTAAAATTCAACCTTCCCCATCCTTAAGCCCTTAGCTAATTAGTGCTTAAGCGTATAACCATAGAGAAAGGAATAATATTTCTCTATGGTATAACCTAAATGGGCAGTAATACGTGATTCTAAATAAAAAAAACTTTTTTTTAACAAGAAATTCTAGTCGGGAAAATCTTGGAGCTTCACTTGTATCGACTTATGCCATATCTGCCATTACAGCAGTCACAGTAATATTCTTATCGTATTATATTCCAATTCGAACTCTTGACAGCTCAGATACCGGTGTGTTAATCTGGCGGCAGTTAGCGGAAAATCGTCTTGTCCAGCGAAGTCAGCAAGTGCTGAAGGAGACAAGAGGATTTGAGGGGAAGGGGTGTGTATAGCGCTGACGCTGCGAGAGAAGGGGAGCGACCAACCGCATGTTCCCCTTGATTGAACGGGGCCTCGCGATTCTCTCTGTCTGACAGCATGGAAGCATAGACAAGTATTTGCCAGCTGCATTTACATTTTTAACGAGGACATGTCGGCGGTAATAGTGTGTCTGGTGACACCTGCAAGCTGGAGGTGCATGCAACAACGGTGCAAGTTACACGCGATGAATAGATCTAGTTGGTTTGTAACCGATACCAGACCGCGCGCGTGGAAAAAAGGTGCCGGTCTATTTTTTTTCTGACATACTGATAGACACGTTAGGGTTAGAATCTTAACTTTGTTTTGAGTATCAAGTTGATTTATCCATAATGGTTTCTCACTTAACTTGCTAATATGAGCACACTTCCTCTATGTTCGACCTTCCTCATCCCTTTGACATTAGTGTCAATATAACGTGGATATAATAGTCCCAGACGGGAAGAAGACACGGAGCACATTTGAGTGAAATTAAACTTTTTACCCCCCTTCCCTCTTTTTTTTAAAACTTGCACGGCTTCTTAGCACATAAGTAATTGAGTTTTAATTTATAAAGAAATGGGATACCAATGTTGCGAGCACATAATATGTCACCTTAACGTTGAACTGGAACAAAAAAAGAAACGTTAATTTTGGAAAAGAATTCCCATTTGCAATTCAGATCATTCACTCCTTATTTGTTCGTGAACAATTACCCTCCACCCCACTCCCGGTTCTTTAGCAATGGCAGATTGCAAGGGTACGTTGTGTGTATCCGCAGTTTTGAGGCTTACGTGGTGCACACCGGCCGCGGATCAGTGCCGCAGCCGTCGAATGCTGCCGCAAAGTTGCGGGCCACCAGGGGCACGAGGCTGACCCCAGAGCTCTGATAAAAACCGCATCGCGACCCCTCACAAACCTCCCTCCAAGTGACCCGTGGATGTGCGTCGATCAATTCAAAGGCATGCACCAGTTAGGCAAGGTAAAAAAGATTATATTATATACATCCCATTTCAACCCCCTTCTCCTCACCCCTTATTTCGTCTCTTTTAATACGTTACATCATACAGGCTTCCGGCGTCATGAATATTCCGATATACGAGTGGGCCTACGCATCTTCGTTGAAGAAAAGTTAAAAACTTTGTTATAATATTTGTTATTCATTAGGTTTATTCCTATTTAATATGTATGAAGTGTCCAGGTGGTCTTAGTTTAGGAATCGCCTGTGATAAAAAGGTGACTGGCATAAGCAACAAGCAAGCATATTCATACGTCAAGTCATATAATTTATAGACTTATTTTGATAGATAGTATTATAACTCATAACATAACACTAATAGTAAGGTAAAATGTTATCACTGAACGCAAAACATATGTTTGTATTATAATTATATTTGTCGGCTTGGTTTTATTTTTTTTAATTTTTTTTTTTTTTTTTTACAATTTAAAATTTTGTCTGTTAAAATATGCTTCGACGTTTGTCCACGGCACAATCACGCTATGTTGCTGTCGTACGACTCGGATACACTTTATTTTATGTTCACAATAGTACGGAAAGAAAGATCGTCCAGTTCTATTTAAAATAATAAAATATAGTAAAGGTTTTTAAGTATATGGTAACACTTTCTTTGCTAAACATATTAACACTGTACTTTGAAGTCTGTTTATATATTTCTGTGTGTTTTCGTGGTTGGCCATCGATACGCAAGGCTTTCAACTAGCTGGTTGACAGTGTAAAAGCGAAACTCGCCTGGAATATAAATTAATAAAGGAAGATGTTTGGACAGAGATGATCCCACACAGAGGAAATCTGCGCAAAGTTCCGGAATGGATCGTGGAAGATGGTATTAATCTATCTGTGAGACCACGATGTTTGAAATTGACAGTAGATATTATTATTATTTATTATTATTATTATTATTTAGCACTGCGTCTTACTACCCGTTCGGGTTATACGCTTAAGTACTAATTACGCTAATGAATTAAGAATTGGGAAGGTTGATTTAAAGGAAGTGAACCCGCATTTGCGTGGAGGGAGAGTGGAAAACAATTTAGGAACCTCCCCCCCAGTTCACCCGACTGAGATTCGAACCTCGATCTCCCCGTCCTCAGCAGTCGGGCTCAACACGACTAGCGCGTTAGCCAACTACGCCACCGAGGCGGGTGAAATTGACAGTAATGCAATAGAAAACTTCAACCAGATTTTAAATCGCTAATGTCTTTTCTTTTGATTTTTCCCATAAAATGTTATTTTAAGTTTAGGTCATACTTTGTTGACCATTGTTACTTCCTACACACATTGTAGCTCTCTCTGGACTCTGCTATTAGAACATATTTTTTTAATTGTTCTAAAATAAAGGAATGTGAAATATAAAAAAAAAAATCTGGATTTTCTTTAGGCATTTAAAAACTTTCAGGACAAGATCTATATTCGTCCTCACAAACATTTAAAGAAACATGTAATTTGTATGGTGAAGTGAATTTAATATATCGCCAAAGTGAGCTAGCAGCATGGTATACAGCCACAGTGTATTTTTATTGAGTGAAATGTATTATTTAAACTTTAAAGGAGAAAATAATGTTCAGCTAATATTTGTTGATGATTCATTTTGGATATTGCTTCTTTTTCCTCTTAGGACCCGAATAATTTATATTTAATTTAAATTTATCTCAATTCATTATCAGAAACTGTTATAAATTCTTAGAAAGGACATCTATTTAATTGTTTTTTTTTTTCATTCTGCTCAAATAATCAATATTTATTCAAAGATAGTAACCCACTTAATAAATACTATAAATTATTTTACACTAACATCTTTTGGCCCTAATAGCATATGAGTAGTAAATTGTAACGTTTAAAATTTCACTACAAGTAATATTTTCATGTAAAAATATTAATACACCTAATTATATTGTAATTTATTTTACAATATTAAATAATATATTTAATGGCCCATATGGCCTAAAAATGATAAGTTTTAGGTCTAGCTTTGAATCTCTTGTATTAAGTATATAAATGATATATGTATATATAACCAAATATATATTATATTTATAATTTGTAATCTTCTTTATGTACTTACCCGGATATCCTCAGTTAGGGTTATGCGATGAAACTTAAAGAATTGAATAATTAACCAAAATAAGTAGTTCACAAACGGGTAGTATGAATACTTTATTATTTATTTGTATTGTTTAGTACACTGGTATTGTTGAGGTAGGATCCCTTTTTAGTCCCTTGTAATACAACCAGAGGTCTTGAGATTAAGGAACCATCGTGGCACCGGCAGAGCTAGATAAGGAAAAGGTAGTAATAATTAATTATCTCAAGTGGAACTATTATGGTGCCTAAAATGTAATTAGAAACTCTCACATTAATGGTTTTCCACTCTCCCTTTACTTAAATGTGGGTACAAACGTTGCGTAATTCTATCTTCCTTATCTCTACCCCATTTGTGTAAATATACAGTTCGCCTGGACGGCTAGAAGGCGTAGATACTGACGCCTTTGTCAGCGTGCCCACCACAAAACTGTCACGAAATTTGGAAATTTCTTTTGATGGCTGTACCCTCACTTCCCCCATCCTTGTAGTATTATCAAAGTCAGTTTTACATCCTTAACCAAATAATCATGTAATTTTTTTTTGTACTTTAGCAATAAATATCATATGAAGAGTTTAGTTATTTTTTCTTTTGTAATAATTTAACAACTTCTTGGCTCTCTTAAAAACGTTTTAACGCTATGAAAACTTGTTCTGTAAATTTTTATGGAACTTTATGACATAAAATTACTAAAGTACCGGTTGCCTGGCTAGGTCGAAAAATTGATGTTTTTATATCAATTCGCAATATTTGGCACAAATTTGGAGCTCACAATATAGGAAAGGGGGAGAGAGAGGGTAAGTGTGTAAATAACATGATTTGGGAACACTTTTGAAGTACTTCTGCGGTTAATTTAAATTCTGCTGGTGATCATGTTTGATTTGTCCGCGCGTACAAGTTATCAATTAGTGCCGCGTGTGTGTATGTGCCGCCGCCGCTGCTGCTGGTATCGCGTAAATTATTCCGCGGAGCGCGCCGCTCGTTAAGTGCAGCTCTGTATAGTGTGCGGGATGGTGTGGTGGCGGTAAAGGGGGGCAGGGGGAAGCTTGTAATTATTTCTGGTGGTGGTGCGCGCAGAACAAGCTATATAGTTTCATTCACACACCACCCGCACCTTGCCCTCTCCTCCCTCCCCCCCCCCTCCCCCACCTTCACTAATAACACTCCACAGTCTCTCTACCACATGGGATTGTTCCCCCTACCCTCAACATCCTCTACCAAGCGATTCAAAGAAATGGCTACATTTCTGCGCCAGCGCTTTCTGAGTGAGAAATTATGTGTTGGTATAGTCTTGTGACTGGGAAACTGTGATGGTATTATGAGAATTTATCAAGGTAGTCAATGTGTATGAATCAAGATACCCGATATGGTATTAAGGTAATAACTTAAACAAGCAAAGATGTTTGAGATAATATAGCTCAAGATAGTCGAACATTTATTGAAATTATAAATTAAGATGGCCGGGATGATACTAAGAAAATTACTCAAGGAAGCCAAAATTGTATTTAGAGGACAACTTCCGAGATCCGAGAGAGTATTGAGAGAATAACTTGGGAGAATTGTACTAAGAGGGAAACTTGAGTATCCGAGATGGTACTGAGATAATAACTTGGGTAAAAACATTGTAATAAGAGGGCAACTTGAGTATCTGAGATGGTACCGAGATAATAACTTGAGGAAAAACATTGTAATAAGAGGACAGCTTGAGTATCCGAGATGGTACTGAGATAATAACTTAAGGAAAAACATTGTAATAAGAGGACAGCTTGAGTATCCGAGATGGTACTGAGATAATAACTTGAGGAAAAACATTGTAATAAGAGGACAGCTTGAGTATCTGAGATGGTACCGAGATAATAACTTGAGGAAAAACATTGTAATAAGAGGACAGCTTGAGTATCCGAGATGGTACTGAGATAATAACTTAAGGAAAAACATTGTAATAAGAGGACAGCTTGAGTATCGAGATGGTACTGAGATAATAACTTGAGGAAAAACATTGTAATAAGAGGACACTTGAGTATCTGAGATGGTACCGAGATAATAACTTGAGGAAAAACATTGTAATAAGAGACAGCTTGAGTATCCGAGATGGTACTGAGATAATAACTTAAGGAAAAACATTGTAATAAGAGGACAGCTTGAGTATCCGAGATGGTACTGAGATAATAACTTGAGGAAAAACATTGTAATAAGAGGACAGCTTGAGTATCTGAGATGGTACCGAGATAATAACTTGAGGAAAAACATTGTAATAAGAGGACAGCTTGAGTATCCGAGATGGTACTGAGATAATAACTTAAGGAAAAACATTGTAATAAGAGGACAGCTTGAGTATCCGAGATGGTACTGAGATAACATCTTGTGGAGTTTACTGTTCTATGGGTTCCCATGTCTGTCGTATGTCTGTCTCTCTATCCCTGGCCATGGATCCAAAACTGTTTTAGTGGGTTTTGTTCAAATTTTATATTTAGATTCAAGAAGTTTTTTTTTAAATTTTAACCTCAGCCCTCATATAAAAGGTAGTTTGATAAGTGATTTTTTGAGTTTCAAAGTTTTGAAAACGGCTCTAACAATCATTTTTAAAATTGGTATCTAAGGAGCGGTTGATCTTCCAAATAACATTTTATGGTTTGTATTTAGGTAAAAATTCGTCAAAACTTGATTTAGGATTTTAATTAAAAGTTAAGTGTATTATACTGATGAGTGATTTTTGAAAACTCAAAATAGTTTGAAAATGGTTTTAACTATTATGTTTAAAATGTATATCTGGGGTGTCTTTGAAATTACAAATAAACCACCTGTTTCGGGTTTGACAGGGGGAAGGGGATGAGGGGGAGGTAAAATTCGTTTAGGGGTAGTTTATTGATAGCTTCTTTTATTTGAATATTTTAAAAACTGAATATAGCAATTGGGTTAGAAAAATGTTAAAGTTCAACAGTATGCATTAAATATATTTATTTGTTTTCTAAAAAAATAATTTTTTTTAGTAGTTTACTAGTAATTGATTTTTGTGAAATTTGAATTTCTTTTAAAATTGACTCTAGCGATTTAAAAATATAGTTTCTGGGGACTATTTTACATCATCATTAATAATGCATCTTTATTTTTCTAAAACAATTTCATTTAAGGGTAGTTTATTTATGACAAATTGCAGAAATTTGGAAATTTTTCGAAATTGGCCTTGAAGATTTGAGTTCAAAATGGGTATCTGGGAATAATTTTTCATGTTAAAAAAGATAAGTTTTTATTTTTACAAGTCACTAATAATTTTAGGGTAGTTTACAAATAACTTATTCTTGAAAATTTAGAATTTGTTAAACATATTTTAACAATTTATTTTAAAATGAAAATATAAAGAGTGTTTATTGTGATTAACAATGTTTTATGAGGAAAACCTAGTTAAGGGTAGTTTACCAAAAACATATTTTTGAAAAATTTCATCGAAGATATAGGCTTACACAATATTAGAAAATTTGTACATTTGTTTCGTACCATTTATCCACTAAGTCACCCACTTTTTATCTACTCAAATACAGGTATATTTGCTTTTATTTCTAGCTTCCTCATTTATACCTAATTAGTATAGCTAAATGCAACTACCCGGTCGGTTAGTAAGACATGAAACCTTATTAAATTACAAATATTGCGTGCTATACATTTAGATTATGCTTGTATGCTAGTTAGAGTATCTTAAAAGATGAATCATTAAAACACATATTTGTAAAATTGTTTATCTGTGACTAGTTGATGTCATTATTATTATTATTATTATTATTATTATTATTATTATTATTATTATCATCACCGCGTCTTACTACCCATTCGGGTTATACGCACTTACGCTAATGTGTAATGGTAGGGTGATTGTGAGATGAAATGGAGGACCTACAGTTTAACGTGGGATCCGAACCACGTTGGAGGCCTGGCATTCCACACATTCACAAGTTGTGATTAATACACGTCTTGTCAGAGGTGAAGGAAGGGTTTGGCAGTCAGATAAATCGGTGCCGGGACCGAGGATTGAACCCCGGACCCCCGGCACAGAAGTCTGTCACCTTCCCCCAAGACCACCAGGTCGCCCCACTAGTTGATGTTAATCAAAGTTTTTTTTTCCCTGACTATACAACCTCTTACTGAGAGAACTTCATTTGTTGTACGCGTTCAAAGCGATTCAAGCCGAATCGATAATCCGCATGGAACCTGCATGTACTGGAACTATTTACGACGTGTCTCCCCCACATCCGGTAGACGTATTATTTGTATTGCACTATTGTTTGCCAGTGGCTGAATGAAGCGGCGCCACCTGGTGAGATGGTGAGAAAACACGCCGGACGAACCAGGTGGAAGGTGTGTGACTCTTCATGCGACAAGCGTCTATATCTCGCCCACGTTTTCTTTTATTTATTTGAGTGATTTAACGTGCATTTTATTAATAGATTGATTACATAATATTTTAAAACTAGCTTAATTATAGATTATACACCAAATAACAGTCACTCACCCGTTAATTCATCCCTGTAAAAAAAAGGAAGCCCCAATTTACTCAAAGATAATTTTTCAGTCATGCTGAAAATCGAACCCGAAACCCTTGGTTCACTGTGCAGATGCGCCGGCACAGAATGGATACACTGATTGTGGAACCTATAATTATATAGGATGGGGGTAGGGGGGTGGCCGTAATACTGTCACCATTGTAGACCAGACATTTCCATAAGGTGAATAACTTTTTGACCATTAATAATATTAATTTGAATAGTTTTTTAACCAGTTAGCTGATTTTTATACATGCCTGATAATATCGTATTAATCATATACTACCCACTTAGATGGCTCCATGATCCAAGACGTCACTCTCGCAGCTAAATAGACTGACAATGACGGTGTTATCGTGGCTTGAATCCGGGTGGGGTGTACTGAGGATTATTCTGCCTAAATGGATTTCTAATTTCTCTCTACGCAAATGTGTGTACACTTCTTCTGGATCCGACCTTCCTCATCCCTAATATAATAACGTAATTAGAACATAGGCGTATAGCCCTAACGGGTATTAGGATGCGGTGCTATAAAAAAAATCATATATATTTTCAATCGTTTGATCTAAGTTAATATAACAGAAAGGGTAATAAGACGAGGTGCTAAATAAAATTAAAAAAAGTTAAAGTAATAATTATATGAGCCTCAGCTCGGGACATGTTCTAATTACATTAACTTAGATCAGACGATGGAAAATTTCTGTATGGAAACTTAGCCCCGGAAACTATTTTTGAACTGAGATGAAGCTTTCCTCATTAGCTTTATTTATAACTCTGATATCATGCATTATTTTAAAAATGTATTTGTTCTTTAATGTAATTAATATACATTATTACTTTCGGGTAGATTTTAAATAAAATGTAAATGTAGGTAGCCAATATGTTGACTCAAATATTTATTCATCACCTTATTTGTCCTTATAATTCAATTCAAGAGTGGTTTTAGCTCAGAGGCTTGATGACGTGTAACTCCCACATGGATTTCTATCAGCAATCAGCTTTGTTCTATATTTACATAAAAAATTAGAGGTGAAGCTTTGAAAAAAAAACTTGAAATCTAAACTCATATTTATGTTTTTTTTTTCATTTTATTCAGTTATTTACATAATATATTATTGTTCGCATAAAAAATATAAAATAATTACATTAAATGTTGTGATAATAACTTTATTTTTTCATTTTAAGACAAAATATATTATTTATTTTTGAAATATAGCATTTTTTAGGTTATATTTAAAATCTAAATCTACATAGTTATGCAAAGTATATTTTTATCCAACTTTAAACTTTTTTTTAATAATATTTAAGCTTTGATTCGGCTTTGGGAACCTCTCAAATTATTCGATTTGACTTCGCTTCGAATTGAAAAAGTGGACTTCTCACACTCCTATAAATAATACAAGGTCATAAAATGGTGTTTAATGAAACGGCCGGAATAACTGAGCTAAGGGGCATAGCTCAAGGGGAACGTCGTGACCTTTATATATATTTCTTAGCACCGCATATGTTCAGGCTATACGTAACCTTTATGTTAATTCGCTTGAATTATGTACAATTTTTGTTTGGCACCGTGTCTCACTAACCGTCCAACTTATACGGATTTTAAATATGTTAATGGTATACGTATAAGTAAGATATATTATTAGCACCGCGTCTTACTACCCGTTCGGGTTATACGCACTTACGCTAATGTGTAATGGTAGGGTGATTGTGAGATGAAATGAAGGACCTACAGCTTAACAAGGGATCCGAACCACGGTGGAGGCCTGGCATTCCACACATTCACAAGATGTCTTGTCAGAGGTGAAGGAATGGTTTGGTAATCAGATATATCTGTGCCAGGACCGAGGATTGAACCCCGGACCCCAGTATAGAAGTCCAACACCTTACCCTAGACCGCCAGGTCACCTGTAAGTAAGATATAAATGAGAAGAAATATATACACAATTTTCATGTCTACCCCTCCCTCCCACTCATCAAGAGGGGAGGAGGAAGGTCAAAGTGGAAATTTTCTTCAGGCCAGGCGCAGATTCAATAGTGATGGGGGGGTGGGTGGGGGGGGTGGATCAAAAGGTCAGTTGACCCCTCTGTGAAAGTTAGAAAATTAATACAAAAAACAAAATTAAAGTTCAAATTTTAGAAAGAAAATACAACACAGATAAATTATAATGTTCTTTTATTATTTTTACGCGAAGACACCTCTTAATCCGGGTTCACACGTTCGTTATTCATCCACGTTTATTCACTGTTTGATATGACTCACGTGAGTATGGAAAAAAATAATTGTTTTTAAAGAATTAATGTCCTCATTTGTATGTTTGGACTGATAAAAAAGATCAATATTGGGTCCACAAGGGTCAACACTTCGTATTCATACATCCGATTAAAATTTTCGACATTTTATTAGGTGTTGCAAATTTTCATGCCATCGCATTGCTATTAAATTCTTAATTTATAAATTTTGACCAACAAAAAAAAGTAAATATTGACTATTGAGTCTAAAATGGATATAGATCATTATTGTACAAACATTTCTCCTAAGAGGTATAAGGCAAAACAACATAAACTTTTTGAGAGACTTAGTAATATTTTATTACTCTATGGCATTGGAGAATTATTGCGTTAAAACTTAAATAGTACTATCTCTTTACAACTAAAGCAAACAAAATTGTATTAATATATTTGCCAATATCTCTGAAACTGTTGGATTTATAAAAATATATTTCATATAAAAGTTTTTTTATTTTTTATAGTACTACAATTTTGCAATGATAAGTTATTTATTTAGTATCTCTAATAGTTGAGGGGATACGGAAGTTTCTGCTTTTGTAAAGTACCCTAAAATTCATTTTCATGGTAAAATGAAAAAAGCGAGTTTATTTGTAATCTTAATCAACACCTAGATACTAATTTTAATAAAAATCGTTAGAGTTGATTTTGAGAAAATCAATTTTTCTCTATTTTCGCCCTTTCTTAAACTACTCTTAATTTTAAGTTTAAAACCCGCCTCGGTGGCGTAGTTGGCTAACGTGCTAGTCGTGTTGAGCTCAACTGCTGAGGACGGGGAGATCGAGGTTCTAATCTCGGTCGATTGAATTGGGGAGGGTTTCCTAAATGGTTTTCCACTCTCCCTCCACGCATATGCGGGTTCACTTCCTCTAATTCAACCCTCCCAATTCCTAATCCGCTAGAGTAATTAGTACTTAAAGAGAATAATCCGAATGGGTAGTAAGACACGGTGCTAAATAATAAATTTAAGTTTAATAAGACACACAGACAGACGTCATTGCAACGACCACTTTTTAGGGTTTAGGGGGTCTTGAGACGTCTACATCCATCAACATTTCAGGTTAGATTTTCTTTAGCGGTCGCAATACTTTTATCTTTGGCGTTAGAAAAGTTAAAAAATGCATTTATTTACGTATAGCTTGAAAGTTATTGGTTTTATAAAAATATGCTTTTTATGAAATATTTGTATTATAAAGAGCCTACTACATATTTTTAACGATAAGTAATTTCATATCTCAAATAGTTTAGGAGATATTATAAAGAAATATAATTCACGCATCAGACCGGAGCCCTGAAAGTCATTGTGCCGAAATATTGAGAGAAGCCATTTTGTTTGGAATATTTATAAATGTTTAGAAATTAAATTTAATCAAAATCGTTAGAGTCGATTTTGAGAAAATCGACCTTTTCTCTTTTTGTCTTGCAGTAAACTACCCTTAATTTTAGGGTTAGATATCCAATTCCTAAACCCCTCGAGGAAACCCTATAAAACCCTAGATCCCAAGTATAGCCCGATCGGTAAAATGAGTTTAGGCTCTAGTTGGAGGTACAGACAGACAGGACGGAAAGTCAACAAAAACACTTTTTTGGATTCGGGGTCATGAAACGTCAAGATTCATCAAAATCTGAGTTCTTTTTTTTTTTTGACGGTCACAATACTTTCTCTACCTGTAAGATAGCGAGAAAGTAAAAATTAAGGTGAGGAACCACTTATTTAAAATGGCTTTAATGTAAAAGGAATATAATTAAAAAAAATCAAGGCTAAGACTACTCATAGCTTCTAGAGTGAACCATTTTTCAAAAAAATTTCTGAAGGAAGGGTCACTCCAAATAATTTATAGAAACTATCTGATTTTAAAAATTGGAGAGGATGACCACGGTTTGAAACATACATAAGATCAAATATGAATGAGAAACTATTAAATGGCTTTAAACAGAAAATACATAACATTATAAATAACTCTGTTATTTATAATTATGACCCCCCAATGAAAATGATATGGATCTGCCCCTTCTTCAGGATACCATTTCTTAGGGGCCTATAACTATTTAAATATTATATCTTAATTTTTCAACTCGGGATTATTTAAATATGGTGAGCATTTAAAGAGAATAACGCAGCTTAATATTGTAAGGAAAATAACAATTATCTATTTTCCATGTAAATAGTTGAAATATTATATTAATACAAAATAACTAATTACAGATGTTGTTAATTATTTAATGTAAGAAGAGACCTCCAAAATCCCATTGCTCCAAGATCCCTGAAGTCTCTGGATGGTTATAGAATCTTTGTGGGAAGAGAGAGAGAGAGAGAGAGTAGAAAAGCTAGAGGAAGTGCTTAACTTACCTATAAAGTCACGGCAGGTGAAAATAGGATTTCCTATGTTAATGAATTTACTTTTTATTTGGCGAGTTTTAAAGATATAACGTTAATACAGTTTGATCTCATGCAGGCCCATAAAATACTTTACAAATTTTTCTCAACAATAATTAGAATTTTGATTCAAATTTCTGGCTCTTGGTTTGGCTAAGTAATTTTTTTATTTTGTCATAGTTAGTACACAAGATCGTGTGCTAATGTAATACTTTGTACGGAACATGCAATTTAAATCGAATATTATGATTAATCTTATTTAGTATAATAATTGCTTATTACTGGACTTGAGTCGCCGTTCCTCCGACTGTTTCAAAGTTTTTTTTTTTCTCTCCAGAAGATGGGATGGAATGAGGAGGATTGTCAACATTGATTTCCAATCGCGGAGACGATTTTATCCCAAGTGGAAGTTGTAAGGGGGATGTGTGGGGGGAGAGGTATGAGGTTTTAGCCCCGCTCAAACTTGGCCCGCCTCCAGGCCTACAGCTAGAAAATACAACCCCCCTCCCTTTCCCACCCCCTTGGAACGTCCTCACATAATTAATACGTTCTTCACTAAACACCAATCGGGTAATAAATTCACCTCCTTTGCACACCCAAAACCATGAGAGGGGGAAAAAATGTAGGTGTAAGTGGGGGGTGGGTGGAGGGTTATACTATTGTAACGCCGTGAAGGGTCGATAATTGGCTCTGGATTGTCGATGGTGATTTGTTTGCTTCGATCTGGGATTACTTACTGTCAGTAGAGTATAGATACCTCTCTTATGTAAATATTTGTACAAATGGAATTATCTTGCAGCTTTGCTGTGCATATGAGAACATCTGGTTTTTATTGATGAACTGCCCGTTTATTTGTACCTAAAGCACCTACAACTGGGAGGGAAAGGTGTGGACAAAAGATGATAGTCTCTTCTTTCGGGTTTTAAGGGGATGAAGAGTTTGGGGTCTTAAATATCCAAGAGTACCGATTTTTTTAAAAAAATCATACATTTACGCAATTGAGGGTGCATTTTATTTCGATTTTACTTCCCTCCACAGATTCGAGGAAGGGTTGGGTGTGAGGATGGTGCGATTTTAAAATTATTTGGGTGGTAGCGAAGCTTTGTAAGAAAAGGGGGCGGGGATCCCCGTCAAAATATATGGTGTCTCTAGAAACTTTATTTTCATTGTAATTAAAGGCATTTTTTATAGTTTATTCTATACACAAAGTATACTCTTCACCACACATTTTACAAGGACATAAATATCGTGGATCACATGCCAATCAATTAGGCGATTCATTCGGCTATAATTCGTAAGTTTACACGAAAACTATTGCACATGGATCATTTCTGATTTTAAATTAATGAAGGTAAAGATTAATACAAGTTCCTGATACTGAACATTATTGAAATATTAAATGATATTAGGATAAAAACTGCATTGAAAAGGCCGTATTTTTTTACCTTTTTAGAATGACTTCACAGATAAGTACTGTGCAAAAATCTTAATTATGTCATAATAGGGACATACTTTAGTTCTCTATTTATTAACAAGAAACTCTGTCGCTTAGTCCCCATCGTCACCATGGAAATCTTCGAGTAATAATTCAAATACGAATGCACTGCACCCATTTCTGGCACCGCGTGGATCTCTTCTTATACTCCCTCTTACTCCCTCCCATACCTCGCGCGAGTCAGAAGCTGATTTGGGCCTGCTATGATGAACGCTCTTAAGGTTTCGGCTTAAAACTATAAATACTAATTTTACCTTAACGTTTGGGTTACTACAAACGATATTATCTACCCCTTAATTAAAACTTTGGGTGAATACAATGTAAATATGTAGATATAACGAGTGGGTAGTAAGATGCCGAACACAACACACAGTAAGTTATATATGTTTATTTTTAATATACAATAATTATACTTCATTAAGCTAAATTAATTTAAGTTGGAAATATTTCTTTTCGGTATTTTAATCTGCTCGTCGTTATTAGTTTGCAACTTTTATATATTAGTTTCTACAAGTATTAAAATAACTTGAATGGGGGAAATAAAAGATAATGAGAGCAGAGAAAGATAGAAAAAAAAAGACTAATTTGAAATAAAAGTTTTTTCTATTTAAAAAAACGTTCGTAAAGAAGGAAATTACCATACCTTCCAATTAAAAGTCTTAAGATTCGTTCAAGCAGGACACAACTTTTCAATCAGTTAACTTTTTAAGTTTTCCTATTTTCCTTTTTTTTGTTTTGTCATTTTTACAAGAGATTTTTTATGCTCTTTTCTTTATTGGTTAATGGGAACTCTTTAACTCTTATTGTTGTGTGCTATTCACCCGCTTTATTATTACATACTATATAACCCATTATCAAAGTATATTAATAACATACCATTTTGAAATGAAATTAATCTTGATATATTTTTATTAAATAATTGCTCGTCGTGTTTATAAAAGTAGCTTAAAGTGGTCGGCTTATAAATAGGACGCATATGTTTGAATGCACAAGTATTTTTAAATTTCCTATTCATATTTAATCTATATAATTTATTTAATAACGGAATTTTTATATTTGTAAAAGGTTAAAAAAAAAAGTAGGGTAATCAGTAGTGACCTTAGAGAATATAGCTTTAATGTTGATTGAAAAAATAGAATACAGTATTTTGATTCAAGGAAATCTTGAAACATCAGAAAACATCTATAAAAAATAATAACATTTACATTATTATAATTATAATTTATAATTTAGTAATATCTATTTATTATTTAATAATAAATTTAATAATAATAATAATAATAATAATACTAATAGTTATTCTTTTTTCTTGATAACTCTTACAAGGTCAGCTCTCAAGGCCGTTGAATTCACAGCGCAAATTCTAGATTTTGTTGATTTCGACACAAAAGAAAAGCCAAATCCAGAGTTATTTAAGGAACGCTTATCGTTAATTTACTCGTTATACATACAAAATTTAAGCTCGCAATATTCTGCTTAGTATTTTTTTTCAAATGATGTCAATTCATATTCATTTTAATCTTACTCTTTATTAATGTTATTTATTATTTTTCTTTTTTTTCTTTTTTTTAGTAATTAATTTTATTTGTAGGCATCATTATTTAGTTTGTATTATTTTATTTTATTTCTTATATATCTATGATTACGTGTAAGGTACTTGTGTACTTTTAAATGCTGACCTGTTATAGGTCTTGTGACTGTTGCCAAGCACTATAATAAAGGAAATTGATACTGTTTTAGCACCGCGTCTTACTACCGGTCCGGGTTTTACGCCGACATTATTATTTTTTATTATTACTAGAATACATGGTTTAATAGAAATCATTAGCACCATAATCACAAATAAAAGCTTTAAGTTAATTAAAATAATATTATAGGCAAGATCAAGCATGGCTTAGTGAGAATGTGATAAGAACCGGGTCTGTGGAGTCGGTACGTTAACGTTTGACTCCAACTCCTCTCTTTTTATATTGTCCGACTCCAACTCCTTCAGAAATGTCTAAAGTATATTAATTAATAATAACAAATTTACTGCAGTAAAATTCTTCAATACAGATGACTGCATGTGAAGCGTCTTTAACATTGTGAATTTATATTTGACTACATTTGTCAATACAAATTACAAATATTGTCTTAAAGAATAAACAAAAGTATAAAATTAAAATGATATAATTACCACATGTTGTTATACTAATTTAAGGTTTTATTTTGAAGCCGTAGTTGGAGTCTATATTTCTATCGACTTTATAGCCCTAGTAAGAACAAATGAATAGTGGAATGTGAAGTTATATGGATACTCTACATAGAAGGAACAAAGCCCTCCTGGTAGCTTCTTTCCTTCCTATCAGAATCCTACTATAACACAATGTGGCCTAGTCGTAAATTGACCTGATTTCATTCTTAAATGTAGGCCTACTTGTGTTTGAACTGTTGATTCATGATCAATCTACATAATTTTATATTAACTTACTTAATTACTTAATTTTCTTGAATTTTTATACCCATTATCTCAAATTTTTACTCCAGAGAAATTTAATAGCTTCCTAAATGTATAACCCGAATCGGTAGGCACGTTTTCTAAATTTTGGAAACTAGTCTATTTCTCTTTAGTGACTTGGAGGTTGCAGATCAAATCCAGGCAGGGTATATTTTTTCTAAATGGTTTTACTGCATTTACCCTACTAGCCTGATTAAATTGCAAATAGCTTGGACGTGGAAAATAATGTAACAGAATTGGTTAAAAATGGGTCAGTTTAAAGGGTATTAAGGGGTTTTTCATACCTGCTATGTTAATGTTTGATGGCTTTTCTCAACTCTGACCCAAGAGGTTGGAATTCTAATACAGGCATTGGCTTCTAAGTTTGTTTTTCTCCAGCTAATTTTTTTATATTTTTTATCCACATAACTTCTGTTATATTTTTTAAAATTTACTCTTATCCTTTAACCTCAGACTATTTAGTTTTAAGTCACTAATAGGCACCACCCTGATTCTAAAATGCGTACTGATAAAAACAATTTTATACGTCCATTGGAGATAGACTCTTTCACCCATCCGCTTTCTTAACATTTTTCCTTCTTCTACAAATTAAGATTTCTGGCTATTCGTCCTTTATAATTTATTATTTGGAATCGTGTGGGTTGAAGTTAAGTGGTCAATAAGTCTGGTCTCATGTAATATTTAACACTACAGTTCACCTTCACTTTTCTAAATTATTCATAGAAGTAGCCCACTGCCTGACCACAAGGGAGGGTCTGTGCCCACTGACTGACCACTTGGGGCTTCCCAGCCTCTGACACATATCCCGCCGCTTCCTCCCCCCACACACACCTTCACTCGACCCTCTTCAGTGGGAGCTTTAGTTCGAAAAGACTGTAAAAATGATAGTGACCAACAAATTAACGTTCTAAACATAAAATTGTACCTAAATTGTTTACTCGTTAACTATTGTTCTTATATTTTTTAACTTACCCAATAACTACCGGTATTCGCGTGCTCTTCGGCGTGAATAAGTAGGTCGAGGTCCGAATATCATCCTGTTTTGTTGGGAACAGACTATATCATTATTCATCGGCCTATATAATTCATATAGTATTAAGAGGAGACAGGATAAGGGTGGACAAACACCCTTAGGGGATAAACTCTTTAATGAACCTAGACTACCTGGGCCAGACCTTAAAACCAAGATTAATACATACAACATCTTTGGGATAAGAATTTTAAGACATATTTAGAGGAAATGCACCCACACTCTCATATAGAAGGATTGGTGAGAATCTTAGCGTATAGCCACGTATTGAAAACCACCTTTCAGTCCACCTGACCAAAATTCGAACCTTGCCCTCCCCGTCTCGCGGCAATCCAGTCTTTTAATACCTGGACGCCCTAGATTATGTGACCACTGCCGAGGGTAGGGCTTACTATGTGCGTTGTGTTTTATAAAACTTCATTAAGACTGTTAAGTGATCCCCTGCAACATCGTGACCCCCTCCATATCACGTTGGCATCGACCCTTCTGAATCATCCCGAAAGACCTACGCCCGAACCAAACTCGGGAGTGCTTTACTAGTCGCTTTCTTTAACCCTCGATCTCTTCTTTGTACGTTGCTTTCTTCCTCCCGTTCCTTCCATTACCTCCTCCCTTATCGATGATATCAATTTCCGCCGTCTCCCCTCCAAGGGGAAGTAATTAAACCTTCAAGACTCTACCCCCTCATGCTGATCATGAAAATACGGCAAGCTTTCTTTGTGCAAGGACGACTTTTCCTTTAGGGAGCGTATTCCACACAAATATACACTCTTAAAAAATATATATGACTTAAAGTCGGGTTGCTATTGAAATACCCTTTTAGAGCATATAATAGGCTAATATCGACATTACAACTTGATATTTCAAAACCATCATGCAATTTTTATTATTTCTTAAAGTAATTTGTTATCTATAAAAGAGTAAGAAAAATTGGCCACTTATATTTGTTTGAAATAGTGTTAACTACAAGCACCCACGGTTCTCTTTCTTCATTTAACTCCACGCAAACACGAGTGCATTTCCTCTAACTTTTTCATCCTGACCCCGTTAGTTAAAATATACTAATTCCCGGACACGTAGTAAGATGAACACGATAAAAAGAATTTATCACTTGGTCACCACTCCAACAGGGTAGTCGGGGTTCGTTTCCTGACCAATGTCATTAGCGGTGGTTTGCCATGTTGGATTTTCCCGTAAATTTACAAAGTGAATGAGGGTGCGTTTCATTTTATTTACTCTTTTTGGTTTACATTCGTTTATAACCGTCGTGTTCAACCTTCATGTGAATTTTTAAAAAACTTTGGCCTACTGGTATACTTGGAATAGGAATGGGGAAGATGGAAATTAGAGTAGTGTGAGAAAAAGAGCTTGCGTGATCATCAAGGAAAAACCACCCTCAGTACACCCATTAGAGATTTCAACCCCGACCTCCCCATCACCTATTAAACCAGACTGGACGATATTGACGCCTTGGCACGCATGCTCATTGATGCGGATATTAATTAGTCAACTATTTACTACGCTAGCTACTGGTAAAGTTAGCCGTGATCCACTTATTCTGAAGGCTTTGGTTTTTATTACCGATATAGACCTATGTCCGAGTGACCTTAACTCAGTCAGTAACTTGTCTGTATATTGAACTAAGGGTTCCTGGTTTGATTCCTGCATGTCCGTAAAACGTATCATTGGTGAAATGTGGTTTTCCCCTTTTACAGTGATGAACTAACGGCCGGGGGCTGAATGTTGTGTCTGTTCAGGTTTTAAGTTAATTTATAGGTCGTGTGCTGATGTAAGTTGTCGGCTCAGAAAGTTCACTTTAAATACCTAAAATAAATGAAAATGAAATTATAAATGCCTGAGACTGGTATGTTTCTCTCCCACAGTGTGTTTACCCAGTCTCTTTCTAGGCGGACGCTGGTCCATTTCTTAAAAAGTAATCATATTTCTAACCTCCCTTAGGGTATATATAATTTTGTTTCCAGTTCATTGGCAGCAGAGCTTACTGATATAATAAAGAATCTCCCCACCCTCCCAATCGGATTCCATCAGCTGTTGACTCCGTTTTGCCCGTAGTCGCGATCCTTCGCTCCAGTCTCCGAGCTAAAGCTTTTAGCTCATTGATGCGCACATGATGACTTCCCATGGGCGATCCACGATGAAGCGTGAATCATTTCACTTGATGGTGTTATTTTAGTGAGGCTCTCAGCCGCGCGATCTTGTTAAGTGGGACGCCGTTAATAGGTTTTTCTCGACGCTTTACACCCCTCCCCACCGCCCCCTTTTCCAAACAGTCTTCCAGTTTTCTCGTCCCGTTTGGACGACACTGAATTTCGCCCATCCATGTGACATCTAGGGGCTTCATCTTTCCTGGGAAGGGTTTTTGAAGTGAAATGGCCGATGAGTTAGTCTAGCACAGAAGGTTCCGAAAAGGGATGTACTTTTAAGAGATGATCATTATTTTTCATCTTTTTGGAGCAAACAAGCTTTCCTTTTGGTTCATAGAAAATAGCTCCTATAACTTAAGACTATATGTATTTATGAAATAACGTCCAATCTAATATTAAAAAAGAAAAACTTTCTTTAACAATAACTGGTTCCATTTCTCACAGTAAGCTCAATCGCTTGGCCCACACTACTACGTGTTGGTAATAAGACACAACCTGCTTCGGTGGCCGCATGGTTTAAGTCGTCACTCTCAAGTTAGACTAACCTGCTGATGACAGGGAGATCGGGGCTAGAATCCCGGTCGGTTGTACTTATGGTGGTTTTACTAAATGGTTTCCCACTGTTCCTTCACGCAAATGCGGATATACTTCTAAATTAAACTTTCCTAACCCCTAACTCATATACCTATAACCTGAACAGGTAATAAGACACGGTAACGAAAAAAAAAAACTTGGGTTGGTTGGCACGTGGACTAAGCGTCAAATTCATCAAGTATGGGTTGACGAAAAGGTCCCTATTCTAATCCTGGTCGGGGGAACAAAGGGTGTTTTTCCCTAAATGTTTTCTCTCTTTTTCTCTCGTCACACAAATGTGTGTGCATGTCCTCCATACTCTGCCTTACTCAACCCTACTTTAATAGCATAGTTAAAATGTTTATAGTCTGGATGAGAAGTAAAATTCAATGAAACATGAGTGAAGAGTGACCCTTAGAACGGGATAAATCCTGGACAGATCAGTGGTATAGCATTTTCCTGCCAAGTAAATAGTCTCGGGTTCGATTACCGTATTCAGGTGTCATTAAAAAAAATATGGAAAAAAGATTTAATTTTCTCACTACACAAATTATAACGATAATTTATATGTATCGTTCATTATTTAATAATTAATTTAATCCTACTTACATCGGTGACAATGTGGTCTAAGGCATTGAACTCGCCTTGAATTATTTTTCCGCAGACATTCAAGATTGTGTTTGACTCTTGTTCGGTTGCACTGGATGGTGATTTTAATTCTCGGCCTCCAAACCTGCTCAATGCTAAATATGGGTAGGCCTATAACTTTTTCTTAGATACCCTCCTTATATACTTCTAAGGAAGAGTAATTAACGATGTATTTTGTTATAGTATCAAATTATCATATATATTACATACACGCACACCGGTAGACACGCTGTCAAAGGCCTCAGTATCGTTTCGTCTGGCTAACAAATGATAAGTTCGAGATTCGAAACTGATGTGGTTTTACACTCTCCCTTCTCCTCTGAATTTTACCTTTTTTGACCCTTTCTCATAAGTGTAAACATCCAGATAGTCGTGACGGGTTGTAAGTAATACGTGGAGGATGGATAAGCACAAACTAAAAAAATAATCTTTAATAACATTTAAATACATTCTTTCATTTATTTTTCAACCTAACTCCAAAGTACTATCACCTTTAATACACTAAAAAAGACACATTTGGAAACTCATTAACTGGTGTTTACATTTCCATCATTGAAGCCACGCGAAGGATGAAATCCCCTCTGGTTCGACAATGATGGATGGATAGTGCTGCACTCTGTCGACACATTTCAATATTGTTAGGAACTACAGTTCAACCATCCGTTTCGGCGACAGTCAATACGACGTTCAATTATCTCGTGAGCGCGCATCGTCGATGTACGTCATACGGGCTACCACAGGGTGGCAAAACTTTGTGTCATTCCGACACCGACATTAGTTAGGGTAGCACGTATGAATCTTAAGCTAATAATCTTGGATTAAAATCCTGGAATGTCCTAAAAACTTATCATTGTTGAAATTGGGGTCTCCTCTTTCGTAGTGATCATTTAATGATCAGGGGACTGGGCATTGTGTCTTTTAATACTAAGCTAGTTTTTTTTAAGTCCTGTGTTGATATAATCAATCCATTTCTGATGTGTTCGTTAAATACCAGGGAGTTTAACTAGAATCTAAACCGATAACAAAAATTAACAATTTCTTTTAAGGAACCAAAACTGGAACAAGAACACTAAAGATAAAAATTTTACGAGCTAGAATCGGAATTGGAATCAATATATATATTTATATTTTTAGGTTCATAGAGGTTATAAATTTGTATAATTCTTTTTTTATATATAATATATAAATTTCATTTCATGCCCTCCTTTCTTAAGCTTAACTTTATTTTGAAACACACGATTTTTACTTTTCTCAAGCTTTTTTTTGTCAAGTTATGATGTACTTAAAGAACCGGAGACCAATTAAGAACCGTAAAGAACAGGAACTTTTATTTTCATTTAACTGAAAACAATACCGGGACTTTAAAATGTTTGACCGGAGAACCGTGACAAGAACTGGAACGGATAAATATTTCGGCCAGACTCCCTGATAAATACCCTAAGTATTTATTTATATATTTGGAAAATCACTAAATAGGCCATATCAATAATCAGGCCTACATGGCCGTACAGCTATTTAAATTTCATGTGTACCTCGTAAATCAACAGCTGATTACAAGCCACGCTTTAAGCTAGACCAGTGGTTCCCAACCTTTTGTGGCCCATCTCCCCTTTCTGGAGGTTGACTAACACCTATCGCCCCCTTTTCATTTTCATTGTATGCCTAATTTTAATTTAAAGTAAAGTGTAAATAATAAAACAGTTTTATTATTTTAAACAATTTTATTACCGTATATTAAAACAACCAAAGCAGTTTTATCCGGTCACTCTAAAATAAAATAGAAAAAAAAATTAAAATGTACACTTTTTACAGATTTTTTTTTAAGAAGAAAGGAGTGAAATAATTAACTAAGATCATTGACGGTCATTTAAAAAACGAGTACATGTTTATATTTTTAAATTGGAATCTGGAAGAATTAAGAAAGTTGACAGTTAAAATTTGAAAAAATAAATGAAAGTTTGAAAACTTTGTTATTGTTTTATTTTACCTTTTCAATGGCTGCCTTGTGCTTGGTAGATTTCAGTTAAAGCTTGAATATCCGGCTCTATGTTCGTCAAGTTCAGGCGCAGGTCTCCTTTGAGGCAAATGTCCAATTTATTTCTCTGTTTTGTGAAGAGCTGGACAACAGAACTAAATCCTTTTTCAACTAAATATGCTGATCGGAACGAGATGAGAAGTGGTTCAGTTTTTCCCCACAGTTGTGGATAAGTGTCGATAAGCTTCACCCATACTATCTCGTAACTTCTCTGCTTGAAAATGATTTTCACCTCACAGTCATACTTCAGATCTAGAAACTCTGTCTGCAAAGAGTTATCAAGCTTATTCACAGCTTCAAATGAGAATGGATCTAGAATCCAATCCGGAATTTGTAACTTGGTCAAATCTTCAAATCTTGATTCCATGTCAGTTTTTAACTGGTCAAGGTGATCAGTAAAAATTAGGATTTTTTCTTCTGGGAGTTCAGGAGTCTCGTTATCTGACACTGAACACTTTTTAAGGGTCGGAAACTGAATCAGCTCTGTACAGCCAATATTTACCTTGTGAATATCATACTTGGCGATGAATGATGAAATAATTCCTTTGGCCTTGATAAGGTTCATCTTGTTTCCTTGAAGCCTTATATTGACTTTGTTCATTTTTTCAAAAATATCTGTAAGGTATGCAAGTTACAACTTGCGTTGCTTCAAATTCTCACTTAAATCAGGATCAGACGTGTCGAGAATCTCAGTAACTGTGTCAAATAATTCGAAGAAATGGCACAAACAGTTTCCTTTGGAAAGCCACCTCGCGGCCGTATGTAGAAGCAAGCGTTCGAATTCCTCATCATTTTAATGGCAAAGTTGTCGGAACAGATGGTCATTGAGGGAATTAGCTTTGATCTTGTTGACACCAGTAATAACCAGTTGTAGGGTTTCATGCAGGACACCACTCAATTTTTTCGCAGCTAAGTGTTGACGATGAATGACACAGTGAATAGTGATGACCTCTGGCACTTCTTTTTTAAGGTGGGATAGAAACCCAGCATGACGACCTGACATGACAGGAGCACCTTCTGTTGCACTAGTGCTCACATTTGTTAGGGGAATCTTTTTTTTCTCAAAATAATCTTGCACCACTTTAAAAATCGACGATCCCTTCGTATCAGTGATCAAAGTTCTAGCAAACAACATTTCCTTGGTAATTTCCTCTTGTTCATTGACAAACCTCACATAAGCTAATAAAATTGCTTTGTTATCAATCACAGTTGATTCATCAATCTGCAATCCAAATTTACTTTTTTTCAACAAATTGATGATTTCGGATTCAACGTCCGTGGCCATTTTGTCAATTCGCCTGGAAACAGTATTGTTGCTCAAAGGAACCGATAGACATCTTATTACTAGGGCCCTCTCCTAGCATGATATCAATAATTTTTTTGGTAGCCGGTAAAACAAGAGTTTTGCCAACTGTGTGAGGTTTACCACATTTAGCGATCAATAAAGACAACTCGTAAGAAGCAAGAAGACCTTTGTCAAGATCGGTTACTCGTTTTTTAAATAATTCACTCACATTAGGCCGTTTATCAGCTTTAGCTTTGAGGTTTTGAAAATAACTAAGTTCTTTACTCACTTTATCACTGTGTACTCTTGATAAATGATCTTTCATTTGCGAAGGCTTCATGGCTTCATTACTAGTAAATGTTTTATCATACAGAAGACAATGTGGAAACTGCACATTTTGTGGTGACGCGATAAAACCGAATTTTAAATACTCAGATGAGTATTGACGACACTTCTTCTTTTTTGAATCCATTGTGCATTAACTTCTATACTTCAAAACAAACGCACAAAAACAGAAAAGACATGCCCAAAAACTGATGGTGAGGCACACAAAGTCTAGTGAAGACTGAAGACGAATATAGGTCAATGGCAAGTGTGTTGTGATGGCAGGAGGGGGAGGGGGTTGAGTCACCAGTTGGCCGCGCCTGAGCAACAACAGATGGGCACTGTGGAGAGGGGTGAGTGCTGTGAACTCGCCGGCTGAGAATAGCCAGTGACTTGTGCTACCCGGCAACTTCTACTGTACAGTACTATTTTAATTTTTCCTCCTTTGAATACTCATCGCCCCCAAATCGCCCCCCTTATAATCCAAATCGCCCACTTGGGGGCGATCGCCCCCAGGTTGGGAACCACTGCGCTAGACCATACACAATACCCAGTCTCCAGGCCTTATATTCACCACTATGCACAAGGAAGCCCAATTTCACTGTTACTGTTTCGGGCGCGTTAACCTCCGAGTCAAGGACACTAGTGACAAACACATAATCTAACAATCATAATAATTAATTTAAATAAATGTATTGAAACATTTAATTACCATAGTTGGGTTAAAATTTCTCCCATACGTAAGGAAGATCTAACCAAAATAATATATTATTCCTTTGTGCTCCCACATAAATCTACACAGTTGCTAGTAAAAAAAATACAATTGTGATACTATTAGGTATAATACCTCTAGGAATTGTTAAACACAGTTTGTCACAGTGTATCAAGGATATAAATTGTGGTGGTCTATGTAAAGGCTGTACAGGGGCAGTATGATGACATTCTATAAATTGTTCTGGTTAAATAGAAATCTTGGCTATATAGGGGAGAAAAATATCTTCATTGCATTTAATTCAACCACACTTTTTAATTAAGTCTTTATTTATTTATTTTTGAGTTTGTCTAAAAAAATATTAGACAAAATAAAATTATTTTCATTTATTTTAAAATCCTTATCAATTTCACAATGGGTTTTAATCGAGGAATTTGGATTTTGGATCTGTGAAAGATCAGATACTTTTTATTCTGAGATTTTGATGCGACCTTGACCTTGTTTAAAACTTTTCTATGACTTCAAATTGATACTACAAAATATTATAGCTTGTAATTTGTAATGGTCTTGATTGGATGTTAATATAATGGTCATCAGCTATAAATGTTTATTAAATTACATCATCAATTTGGAGTATTTCTTGTGATCTTATCAATATTATTTTTTATTTAACGAGTGTAATTTGTTGATTTTGTAATGCTCAGTACTCACTATTGTACATAATTTTTTTGGCTCCCCATCTTACTACTCGTAAAGGTCATATGCTCATGTACTAATTACGCTAATGATTTAAGCAGTCTTAATTTAGCGGAAGTGTAACTACATTTGCGTGGAGAGAGACTGTGAAACTCTTTAGAAAAACCACCCTCAGTACAAATTATTATTATTATTATTATTATATATTATTATTATTATTATTATTATTATCACCGCGTCTTACTACCCGTTCGGGTTATACGCACTTACGCTAATGTGTAATGGTAGGGTGATTGTGAGATGAAATGAAGGACCTACAGTTTAACGTGGGATCCGAACCACGGTGGAGGCCTGTTATTCCCCACATTCACAAGATGTCTTGTCAGAGGTGAAGGAAGGGTTTGGAAATCAGATAAATCTGTGCCGGGACCGAGGATTGAACCCCGGCCGCCAGCACATAAGTCTGACACCTTACCCCTAGACTACCAGGTTACCTCTCAGTACAAACAACCGGAAAATAACTAACAAAACAATCTAAGCCACTACCATCATATTTTTAAACCACTTATTCCCGTAACATTAGTGACCGGATTTGTGTTCTCCAATATTGGGATTAAACTTTTAATTCATTTTATTTACCCCCTTTCTATCCTCAATCAACTGCGTTTTTGTTTATTGCAAAGGTTTTCTAATAAACGAGGGTCACATGATCGTTTCTTTTGTCAGTTCCATTTATTTGTAGCTCTCCCGGACCGGACAACGGATCAGAATTCTGTAATCCACCCGTGATTATGTCGTCAATAGAAACGATTGGGTCTCTTGTTTGATGAGGTAGTGCCCTCCCTTCACCCCCGACCAACCCTTCCTCTCCTATCACAATGGATCAATTTTATAAAGTGCTTAGTGCTTGGTGTAAGCATTCACTTGTCCTCGAAATCAATTCACTCTAGAGGGGCTCATTGGGGTGGGCTAAAGCTCTGGTTTGCTGGAGAAGGGGGAGAGGATTTTTTTTAAATAATTATATTATATTTATGGGTTCAGCCTATAAGCTCAGCCTATTATGAAATGTTAATCTCCAATGTCAAATTATGATCGAAATAAATTTTGTAAACTCAGCTGAATAGTAGGTAACTGGTAGGTGGGCTGGATAATAAATTATACCCCAAGTAACAATTTGGGCTGTAATACGCAACCTGTTTGCTTTCCCTCAGTAAAATTATTTAAATAAAATATCTCAAATAATTTTTTTTTTATCTTTCAAACACTATAATATTAATAGGTACTGTACGTATTTTTACATTTACAATTGAGCTACAGTATAGTCATTACATTAACTACTAAGTACAATTCTAGGTAATAAGGTAATATTTTCCACATAAGCTTTCTACTTTGCGCCATTATTTTCATCTCAAAGTGGCTTGAGAAATACTAGCTAAACATAGCCTAACCTAACCTTGCTCCCCTTCCCACTAATCATTAATTTTTCCACGGACATACTGTACGGAGTAACTAACGTTCACCTGCAGGGCTTATATTAAACTAAGGTGTGCTGGTGATTCATTTTATTAGTTTCCAACAGTAGCGTACGCAGGATTGAGAAGCAGGCGGGGACAATGGGGTTTTGGAGAGAGCTCCCCCCAACCAAGGGGGGGGGGATTTTTTTATTCTTACCATTGTATACATCTAGAAGCTCTTTAAAAGGGTTTTTATTGGTATTATAAACGTGATAATCTAACAAAATAAATAAATAGGCCTAAATTAAAGTTGGCTTAACCGTCACAAAAATCACCGATTATTTATAATAGGTAAATATCTAGCCACTGTGCAACTCCTCTAAGGAACCACGTGTGAAACTGAGAGGTTTGGAACCTACCGCAATCTTCAGGACCTAGGCGACTTCCTTGACTACAAGAACATCAATTAAGACTAAAAGGGAGGATCAACTCAGGGATGTGTGGCACTTGATTGGTCATTCACCCTTCCCCATTTAATTTCTATCCGGATCTTCGTGGATCTCGGGGCACTCTCAAACTACAGCAGAAAGAGCTCGAGCTTCCTCAAGCCCCCCCCCCCTCCCTCCCTACCCCCTCGGGGGTACGCTACTAACTTCCAATTAATATTCTGCTATTTGATACTACCCACTATGAAGTGCCCAATTTACCTGTTTGAAATTCTGACACCTGAAATATACCTGAAAAATAAAAAAGGCCGAATTTAAAACGTTGGGTTAAAAAACTAAGTTTTTGCCAGGCCAAGATTACGGAGGAGATAGATGGGGACTCCCTTAAGAGGCTGAAATTACAATCGCCAATATTTATTTTAAAAATATATTTTTATAATAACACACAACTGTAACTGTAGTTGTCCATTTTAAAAATGTTTCTCTTTTTTCTTTTATGAATTTAATATAGGAAATTATGTCCGTGCATAATTTTGTAAATGTGCCACCAAAAAGCGGGGCCCAGAAAGCGAGGTTATTCAGTAGTTCAAGGTCTTCTGATTTTTGGGCATAAAATTAGGGTTGGAGTGTAGGGAAAACGAGAAAAGGTCAGTAGTTTTGAATTTTTTTTATATAAAAACATTTTTTGGTATATATTGATCAAAATGTCTTCAGTAAAAACACAAAAGTTTAATTTTATTCATATGATGACAGTTTTGTTGAATATCTGACAATGGTGTCCTGGAATCTAATGACATCCTTTTCTCTTTATTTGAGAAGTTTCTCATTTAATACCGCTATGGCCATGACATATTCAACAATATTTTTTTTTAGCACTGTGTATTACTACTCGTTCGGGTTATACGCTTAATTACTAATTACGCTAATGGATTAGGAATTGGGAAGAATGAATTTAGAGGTAGTAAACCCTCATTTTCGTGGAGGGAGAGGGAGAACCATTTTGGGAAACAGCACCCCAAGTTCACCCGTCCGAGTTTCGAACCTCGATCTTCACGTCCTTGGCAGTCTCCTCAACATGACTGGCGCGTTAGCTAACTATGCCACTGAGGTGGGTTATTATTCAACAACTGTTGATATGAGTGAACAAACTTAAAATATGTGTCTCTACTAAAGCCATACTTTAATTAATTTGGCCAAAAAAAGTGTTGATATAAAAACTGCAAAAACACTGGCCTTTACTTGCGTCACATAGACTCCCACCTTAGAATATCAAACGATCATAATGTCGATAAGAGACTGCGTTTGTACAAAGTCCAATTAGGGTTTTCTGGATTTTCAAAGCTACAAAATTAAAAATATTTTAAACATAGTAGTATAATTAATTATAAAGGCCGTGTTTATAATCTAGTCTTGGGAATCAACCAATCTTTCGGTATACAAATAACAAACAGTTGAGTTCGCATGAGGAATGGGCTCACCTCCGAATCTAGACTATTTATAAAGCCCTAAATCTTCTTTGGAGAGGCTTAATTTGAAATTAGTGGGGAGATCATTTCTACATCCCCTTAAAAGGCTTAGTAATGCCGCTGCATATGAGGGCTTATAAACACACCTAGCCTATATGTACTGTGACCACAGCAACAATAGCGACACCTAGCAACTCATTATGATAACCAAACAGCTCTAGTTTGAAGATAAGCCTATCAAATGAGTATGTTTAGGAATTACAGCTACTACGTAAACTAGATTTGTTCATACTAGCACCGTTTTGCTCGTTAACAATGGCGTCAGTCTTGTCTAGTTTGATTTTCCGGTAACGGGGAAGGTTGGCGCTCGAATATCACCCGTGTACTCTATGAAACATTTTTTTTTCCCTCGTGATATTTTACTATTCTCTCTCCATTATTATGCGGGTACATTTCTTATAAATTACCTTTCTTATGCCTACTCTTTTATTCAATATTTTATACAACCCTTATTTTAAAATGTATGAACGGGAAAAAAGGTAAGATGCAAAATAACCGTACTTAAAAGGTATTCTCATGGCTTAGCCTGAAGGGAGGGTAATCGACCCTTCGCAAACACGCAGACCCTTGTTTTAAACGCAGGTGACCATTATAGGCGACATATACCTGACGAGCGACCGGGTCGCAAACAGGAGCGACTTTAGTTCTTCTATATAAATAACATCGCTTGACGTTTTGGCGACCTGGTCGCGGCGATTTTGTTGCGACAACTAGGTCACAAGTATGGTCGAAGCCAAACGTGATTTTAACAAAGTCTCTCGCCCGCTTCAGTGGTCGAATGGTCTAAGGCGTCACTCACGTGTTAGACTGGCTGGCCGATGATGGGGAGATCTGGTTTTGGATCCTGGTCGGTTTTACTGAGGGTGGTTTTCCCTAAAGGGTTTCCAACTTTCCTACCATGCAAATACGAGTTGATTACCTCTTAAATGCTTTCTTTCTCATTCCTATCCCATTACGCTAGTTATCATATCTGCATGTAACCTGAACAGGTATAGTATGATTTTTTAGGAAGAACAGTAGAAGTTAGTTACTTAAGTCACTAAAACATTTTAAATTTATTCATTCATCAAGTCATGTTATCTCTGACAAGATATCTTGTGAATGTGGGGAATGCCAGGCCACCACCGTGGTTCGGATTCCACGTTAAACTGTAGGTCCTCCATTTCATCTCACAATCACCCTACCATCACACATTAGCGTAAGTGCGTATAACCCGAACGGGTAGTAAGACGCGGTGCTAATAATAATAATAATAATAATAATAATAAGTCATGTTATCTACAGCTGTCACTTTTAATAGATAATATCAATAACCATAGAATAACAAATAATATGGTAAAATGTTATCTCTGTTTGCCACAAATAATTGTTTGAATTTCCCTAATATTCTTCCAACCAAAATCAGGGTATGGTAAGATGCGGTTATAAAATAAAAGTATCTCAGAGCTTATTCAGTCATCACCTGTAACTTTACGCCTCCATTATTATTATTATTAGCACCACGTCTTACTACCCGTTAGGGTTATACGCACTTACGCTAATGTGTAATGGTAGGGTGATTGTGAGATGAAATGGTGGACCTACAGTTTAACGTGCAATCCGAACCACGGTGGAGGCCTGGCATTCTCTACATTCACAAGATGTCTTGTCAGAGGTGAAGGAAGGGTTTGGAAATTAGATAAATCTGTGCCGTGACCGAGGATTGAACCCCGGCCGCCAGCACAGAAGTATGACACCTTACTCTTAGACCACCAGGTCACCCTTTACGCCTCCACCTCGATGTTTTCAGTCACGGGAGATTCCTTTATGTGATTATAGCCGAAACGCCATAAAAATAACTTTGTAGAAGAAATACAAATAAATCCAGAGTAACCAACATCATTGGCGTACATATATGTTAAAAGAGACAGCTGCATACCACATGGCTTGGTCCTTGAATACATGAAAGTTTACTTAGTATTTTTTTTTTTCTTAAACTGTTATGATAAGCTTCTCATGGCAATCATGTTATACTGATTGGGCTATAAGTACGATGTTTCTTAAATTTGTCCTTTACTTCCAGGTGGTGTGACAGGCGAGGTCAAGTCCAGTGATTGACCAGGCTGCAGAAAGGGGGAACTGATACCCGGTAGGTAGCTTCACTTTTCAGTACTACAGTGAGAAGACAAGCTAGAGCTGTGCGCAAACGTACACTTTTGATTGGCCGGACCCTCACGGTTTTAATATCTCCCATCTGAAAAAGAACTTTAACTTTACTCAGTAATTCGAAATTAAAACAGGCCTAGTGTTTTAGAATGAATACTACCAAAGCGAATAAAACTAGAAAGTTGTTTAGTGGTAGTTACTAGCTTCAGTTGCTGCATGGTCTGAGGTGCTACTATAGCAATAGACAGGACTACCGAAGACGAGGAGATCAGGGTTTGATCCCGATCGGGTGCACTGAGGCGGGTTTTTACTAAATTGTTTTCCACTTTACCTCCATTCATATGCGGGTACACTTAATCTAAATTCAACCTTTCGAATCCCTAGTACATTAGTGTAATTAGTATGGCCTATAGAGGCGTATAACCCAAACGGGTAGTAAGATGCGGTGCTAAAAAGAAGTTAAATAGTGAAAGTATCTAGGATTTAGACGTTGATAAAGACTACTAGTAGGTTGGATCAAAACTTTTCTCTGTAGATAACTATTTAACTGGAAGATTTATTTGTGTGTCCTTTATAAGGGGTTCACTAACTGTCCGAAATATCCGCATATTTACACTAATGGTTTAGGGATGAGGAAGGTAAGATTTAAAAGAAATGTATTGGGATTTGTATTGAAGGAAATCTGTAAATAATTTGAAGAAAAACTTCTTAATACACTGACTGGAATGGGAGAATACGCTATCGACAATGCTAAAATAATATATAAACTAGTTTTCTCAGTTTATTTCAAGATATTAATGAATAAGGAACACGTTTCACTAAAAAACTGTATTTGTTATTTTATTTATTTATCGGGATGTATTATGTATCATTAGATAACAAATATACAAAGTAAAATTTAAACCTTAACCAACTTATTTTAATAAATTTGGTAAGGTATAGCTTGTGTTAGGTGATGTCGGTTTCATATTTTTGATTCAAATTCACAAAGCATTTATATTTATTTTACATTTTATCTTGTGAGTATTGTAGGCCTATGCCTTATTTTATTTTGTATGTTTTACTATTAAGAAAAATTTACTATAGGCTTAGTTCTTCGTAAAAATAATTTTAATATAAATCCAGGATATACGCAAATTAATTATTTAGTTATAAAAATATTTTTATGCTTTTAATCTTTCCCCTCAATTTATATTTGTTAGAATATGTGCTTAATGTAGGCGACAATTTTTAGTCCAGATTTTTGTTTTTTTGTTTCATACATTTAATATACACGTCTACGATTGTGTTACCTTAAAATGGTTTGTACGAATAATGTATTTTATAGGCTGGAAGATATTTTCCCCATTCTTTTATTACACTGCTAAATAAAAAAGTGACTACTATGCAGGGTAGTAACGAGTGAAATACTAAATTTAATGTTCACTGTCACGTGCCATTTCGTGTTGGGGGACCAATTTCATTTCAGGTTTATTTATGCTGGCTATTGATTTTTAATTAACAAGTTTTGTTGGCAAGTTAACGAAGCGTCTAGCGTTTTTGTGTCATTGCAGCAGTTACATATATGGTGTGTGTATGTGAGTGGGTTGGGGAATGGGGTTTTTCTATCCATCTCATTGAAATTCAGGAAGTGGTGATAGCCTCATAATTCACTTCGTTTTCACGTCGAAAAAAAAACACATGTAATGTGCCATAAAATGTTGGGTTTTTATATTTTATTTTACATAATGTAAAATGTTAGAGTGATGTGTGCTATGTATTTTATTTTATTTGTGAGTCCAGGCAGCGGTTGGTTTCATAGTGTGGTGGTTTGAGGTATGCGTCCTGTTCATCACACACATTCAGCTCGCCCACATTTATGTGATGTATGAAAATGTTCACACAACATTTTAATTCGTTGTCTTGTCATTGTGTACCCGTTGAATTCCGCGTTAAAATTTAGCTCAGGATTCTTGCATACGTTTTAATATTCATGACACAAGATTGAACATACGCCATTATTTCTCTCACTGCCCCTATAATGAGAAAACAAACTATTTTCCTTCAATTTAGGATAGAAAACTAGAATGTTAATTATTACCAAATAAATTGTCAAACTTGTAAAAGAGTCACCAAGCTATTTGTGTATACATTAAACACAAAGAGAAAAATAGTAGTCTCTGATATTCAAATCGGTCAGATGGGTAAAATTATGATTTTAAAAATGGGAACAACATTTATAATTTTACATTTACAGTGAAGCCTAATAAAAGAGTCACTAAAATTATATTCTTTAAAATTGGACAAATTGACTACACAATCGAATTTCGTGTTGGAAAATATTATCAGGCAGTTGATTTAGTGACTGAATGGTCTAAAGCGTCACCTGCTGAAGATAATGAGATAGGGGTTCAGATTCCAGTTAGTCCACTGAGGATGGTTCATCCTAAACGATTTCCCACTATACTGCCACGTAAATGCGGGTAGATTACATCTAAAATGCTTCCTTCCTCATCCATACCCCATTAAATTAATTATCATGTACGCGTATAACTTAAACAGGTAGTAAGACGCGGGGTTAACAAATATTATCAGGCATTTAAGAACACAGAGCTAGAAATAATTACTAATAATAATATATCGGAGTACCAGCTAATTTCGTTTCGTTCCTAGGTTCCTCTAAAATATTTAATTATCGGGTATATATGTACTGGGATAGATATCAATTAATTGTTTTAAACCGTTACAGCACGCGTAATAGCTTAATATCAACACTATTTGTGACCCGCATTGGTGACTTAGTGATCCAAATCATTACAATCGCACTGAACATAACTGTTGATGAGAAGACCATCTGGTAGTGGTGTGCGAATTCCACCTTTTCGATTCGAAGCAAGCCAAATAGAATTGAATTAAATATTTCAGAATTGAAGTTCGATTATTTTTTAAAATAGTTAGAGTTGTAAAAAATATAATATTTTGCAAATTTGTATCGGCCTAAGTATAAATTACAAATTTCTTTTTGAAAAAATGTTTAATATAATTCATCCTATGCTGATGAATCAACCAGTGGTGGCGGAATTCTGGTGGCAGGGGTGGAGTGTATCGCCAACATCTGGAAATAATTAGCCCCAACCCACATGGAGAAATCTTGCCTCCTCTCCCTCCGCCCCAGATATATTTAAAATCTTCCGATATTATCGAAGATGAAGCTGAAAAATGACCTCAAATCAAACTCCAAATGACTTCTATACGCACTCAATTTTCAAAAATTTGACGGATAAGGAAACTTCACATAGCTTCTAGAGGCATCTAACTGCCAGGAAAAGTTCTAGGGGAGGATCACTCCAAATAGCATTTAATTTTGAAAAAAAAAATCACTCAAGGACCACTCCAAATCGTTTCTGAAAAGATTCAATATTCAAAAATTTGTCTGTGAAAGGCTATTTCAAAAATCTTGTAGCGGCATATAATTTTCAAAACAATTCCAGAATAGTACCCTTCAAAATAGCTTCTAAGAAGATCCAATTTTTAAAATAATACCGGACGAAGACCATTTCAAAAAGCTTCTAGAATTATCCAATTATATAAATTTTAAAAAATCTGAGTGAGGGCTATTTAAAAATGGTTTATAAAATCACATTTCAAAAATTTCCTGAAAAAAAAAAAAACAACAGAGGTAGGACTAAATGGCTTTTAAAGAGTATAATCTCCAAAAATCGAAGAAAGGGTCACTTCATATTAATGATAGCAAAACCGGTGAGCGACGTGTAGGGGTGGGGTTATTTCATTGCCGCTTCTGGAATAAACTAATACCCCTCTAGATGTATTTCACACCTTCTTATATAAAGCTGAAACACTTTCATCAGACTGCAAATATAGATTCTAAGGGCATCAAGTTTTCAAAAATGTGCAAATAGCTTCTAGAAGCATCCAATTTTTAAAAAATTTCTGGAAGAGATATATATTAGTTGCATATAATTAAAAAATAATCCAGGTGACAACTTCAAATAGTTTCTAAAAGTATCCAATATTCAAAAATATCCAGGTAAGTATAGTTTTGAATCGCATATAAAGACATAGAATTTTAAAAAATTGCTTGTGAAGACCAATTAAATAACTTCTAGGGTTATCTAATTGTATCGCTTCTATGAGCATCCATATTTAAAAATTTTCTAGAGTAAGAACATTTTAAATAGCTTCTATATAAATATGATTTTTAAAGAAATTCAAGGCAAATACTAATCAAAATCGCTTTTGGAAGCATTAACTTTTCAAATATTCACTGAATATGAACCACTTCAAATAGCTTCTAGAAACATACGAATTTCAAGATATTTCTCGGGAAGACTACTCCAAACAGCTTATAAAAATATTATTATTTTCAAAAATTGGGGAGGAAGATCCCTCTAAATAGCGTTTAGGGACATCCCATTTTCAAACATCTATTGGAGATGGTGTAGATGGGTGGAATTCAGTTCCCTAAACACACTTTTTTTTTGCATGTAACCTCTCTCCCCCTATAGAAATAAGGCTCCGTCTCTACTGGAATCAACTAATCATGCATTATTCAATTAATATAGATTTTTACTTTCTCGCTACCTTGAAGGTAGAGAAAGTATTGTGATCGTCAAAAAAATCGAAATCAAGATTTGATGATTGTCGACGTTTCATGATCCCCCGAATTCGAAAAAGTGGTTCTCGCATTGCCATCTCTGTCTGTCTGTCTCTATGTACGTCTGTCTGTTTGTAGCTCGGGCTAAAGCCAAAACTATTTTAACGATTGGGCTAAAACTTGATATTTAGGGTTTTCATAAGGTTGGTTCAAGGGGTTTTTAGAGTTTTATATTAAACCCTAAAATTAAGGATAGTTTCCTTAAGGCCGAAACAAAGCTTTGATCAATATTTCAAACAAAATGGCTACTTTCAAGTTATCGTCAACATTACTCAAGGGGTTCCGGTCTGATGCGTAAAATCTAATTTTTAATTATATCTCCGTAAGTCTTTAAGATATAAAATTACTTATCATAGCAAATATGTAGGTGTCTTTATTTTAAAAAAACTTTTATTTGAAATAGATTTTTATAAAACCAATAGTTTCTGAGTTATTGGCAAATATATTAATATCATTTTGTGATATTTTGTTGTACACATATATTACTTAAATTTTAATACAATAATCTCTATAAGCGAATGCCACGGAGTAAGTAAGTCTCTCAAAACGTTGATGTTCTTTTTTCTTTAACCTCTTAGGGGAAATGTTTGTACAGTAATGGTCTCTATCATTTTAGATTCAATAGTAAATATTTACTTATTTTATTGGTCAACATTTTTAGATGAGGAATTTAGCAGCAATGCGATGACCTGAAGATGTGCCACCCCCTAATAAAATGTCAAAAATTTTAACTGGAAGTTGAAATTTTAATACAAAATATTGACCCTTAGGAACTCAATAGTGATCTTTTTTATTGGTCCAAATATGCAAATGAGGACTTTAAGCCTTTAAAAATAAAATTATAAAATTTAAAACCAGGAGTCAAAAAATGTTTTCCGCGGGTATATCGTAATTGGTGTTTTGGTTTGCTAGTGTATATTATTTCGTTTCACATATAATATGATTTTTGAGTAAATATCTCAATTTTTAGACAATGGAGCGAGAAATTCAGTGCGGAGATCTGTACCGTTTGTCGTCATGTGTAACGCCAAGCCTCATTTTACACAACACCACTAAATGACGACAATTTAACATAGATGTATATTTTAGACATCAATTTCTCTACTTTCCCACGACCCCTTAGAAAAAAAAAAGTATTGTGGTCGACACAAAAATTTAATTCGAGGTTTTATCTCTACGTTTCATGACCCCCTGAATCAGAAAAAAAGGTTTTCTGCAATACCGTCTACTATATGGACAAGAGGCGAAACCATTTTACCAATCAGGCTAAAACTTGGTGTCTAGGAATTCATAAGGTTCCACTGAGTGTTTTTGAAACTATCAAACCAACCCTAAAATTAAGAGTAGTTTACTTTGGGGATTAAATAGAAATAAAATATATTTTCTCAAAATGGGTTGTTTAATATTACAAACAAAATGGCGCATCTCAGTCTCTCACGAAAATGATTTTGAAGGTAATTTTCAAAAGCGTACATTTCAAATTTTGATCATATCACCACAACACTTTGAGATACGAAATAACTTATCGTTGCATAGTTGTAGGACTCTTAAAAATAAATAACTTTTATTATAAACTTATTTTTATAAAATAAATACTTTATGAGCTAAGCAAATATTTATTTTTAATGAAAAATGGGTAAGTTGATTATGCTCTTTGGTGAACTAAGATTTTCGTATTTTATCATTATGTCTCGGTAACAATGTATATTGCTTAATTTATTCTCTTTGATAGAAGGTGATAATACTTTTTTTTCCATTATGTTTCTGTAACAATGCCTATTACTTTTTGTCAACCTCGATAGTCTTGGGGTAAAGTGTTCGCCCCAGGACCCGGTGGTCATGGGTTCAAACTAAGTCAGGGTCAACATATTTTTCTTTAGCGATAAATATCCATAGCACAACTTTCTTCGAAGAGGAAGTAAATCTATCGGTCCCATGTCGATTGTGGTATGTAAAATAAACCTGGAAGTAATGTGAAAATACACCTTTCCCGGCAAAATTGGTAGGCTCTTTCGCTCTCGCTCATATACATTCTCGTGTGCTGATATAATCAGTCGGTTCTTAAAGTGCACGTTAAATACCTAAAATAAATAAAGTATTACTTGCTTTCACATTTCATACGAGTTTTAAGTGAAATCTCTATTTTAGTCCAAGGAGTGAGAAAATTGGTACAGTGCAACTTATTACGAATATTCCTATTTGTTGGAGTGGATTTTTCCTCCCGATGCTTCGCACACCCATTACTCTTAGGAAGGTGCTCTGAAAATACTTTCAAACATGCAATTTTCTTATTGGTTTCCCAATCCTCTATTTAAGCTAATTTGGATTAACTGGTTTAAAGTTGCCCTCTTAATCCTTTCCTCATAAATTAAACCGTTATTAACTCCTTCTTAAGTCAACAATCCATAGGTTGGTTTGGTGTGATTTCTATTCATCCATATTTGTACATACACACACCTCTTCAACTGTTTAGTGTCGCTTGCACCATCTGGTACAAATACAATACACTCTAGGGTATTTTAGGAAGTGTGGTGGTTCCACACTGAATTTATATGAGCGAACGCGAAAGGGCCTACTAATTTGGTCGGGAAAGGTATTTTCATACAGGCCTACCATCCAGGGTTATTTTACGTGCCACAATCAACATGGGACCGACGGCTTTACTTCCCCTCCAAAGGAAGTTGTGCTACGGTTTTATAGCGTAAGAATAATCTGTCAACCTCAGCTGGGTTTGAACCTATGAACATCGGGCTCTGAGGTGTGAACTTTACCCCAAGATCATTAAGGTTTTCGTTAGTGACTTATGTGCTGTACATATATAATAAATAAAACATTTAGAAATCTCGTACATAAATAATAAGTTTTTTGGTAAATATGAAACGTTGGCCGGGTTGAACCGAAGTGGGCTGCACCTCTCGCTCCTACTCTGGTATGGGCGCCCGAGCCCATGTGCCACTAAAAAGCACTCGCGCCACTTCATAGCACCGGAGTTCTTCATCGCATTTTACCGACAAACTCCCTAAATGTTGTAATTTAAAAGTTGCCGAGCGAAAGAATTCTTCCCCAAGGCGGCGCGCGCACGCGTCGTAACCTTTATATGCATTCCTTTTTATTACGAGGAGGCACCGTTCAAGATTAAAGGGATGAACGAGATGAAGAAGAAAAATGTGAATTTTTTGAAAGGAATAATAAGTTAAGTTTCTTAATTAAGAAAACTCTTCCCTTCACTAGAGAGAAATGTCTGACAAATTTCTCGAGTTGCAGTTAAGGGAAAGGAATATTCTTTTTCTTTTTTCTTTCATTTTCCGGATGAAAATTTGCTTTTCGATATCTGCGGTTAATTATTCAACATGGTAATGGTTGATGGCGTAGATTTAAGACCGTCTCCAGCCAACTTTCTGATTCTCATTTCCAAGTTCAAACAAAGTGTAGACTGATATTTTAACTGAAATGTTTTAGACTGAGCTGGAGAGTTATCTCAGAAACTTTTTAAAAATAACTGTTGCATTTATTTGGGTTTAGTTACCATTATTATATTATTATTATTATATTATTATTATATTATATTATTATTATTATCTCTTTCTCTCTTATGTATATATAAAGCGTGAAGCGATTCTTTTCAACAGTAATTACGAATTTATACCAAACTTTTTTCATATTCAATTTTTTTTAATACAACACCAAGGACATGCCCAAATATTTCAAATAATTTCAAAAATACTCATACTGGAAGCGTGCGTGCAGTTACAGAAACGAGTTAGACAGCAATTTCTCGATTCCTACCAAACCTATTCTGATTTTTTTTTAAAAAAAGCCTTTACTTAGAGAATTAATTATTATCACATTAAAGCTTACAGATTTTCAAAAGTAAACACGCAATATAATATATTTATAACTAACTTACTCTAGGAACTCGAAAGCTTACTGTCGCGCTGCACCTATCTCTAGCTTGATCTAGTTCTATCCAGTCCACCTCATTACATCCTATCTCTTTCAGGTCCATTCTATTGTTTTCCTCCCATCTGGGTCTAGATCTTCCCATTGGGTCTACCAGTCAATACCCTGAAAACTCTTCTAGATTCTCCCATTCGCACTTTATGTCCTGCAGAGATGTAATGATGTCTGTCAAGCTGTCTACGAGAGTTGAATACTTTATAAAACTAAGTTAACTTTGGTCGCTAAATATATGGACGTTAGTAAGGCAGAGTTCCCGATTTTATATATAAAAATGGGTTGAGGTCTCTAAAACACATTTTTTTTTCTAGAAATTATAAAAAGTTTGAACTTCTTTTGGTTTTACTACTAACACTACTACTTGAACAAGTAAGACATTAGACTTAGCCAATTCGGTACTATAATATGTTTCAAGTTACATGGGTTGTACAAAATAATGTGAACACCAGGGAAATAGGTTACATTTCTTCTTAATACAGTGTTGGTCCATCATTTGCCTTTAGTACATATTCAAGTCTTCTTGGAATTGCTTCAGACAACCTTTGATTAAACTGAAGTGGGAATTTGTAACATAATTCTAACTATGTATTCCAAGAAATCTGAATTAAAAGCAAATGGTGTACCAACGCCTTATTAAAAAGAAATATAACCTATTTCTCTGATCTACACATTATTTTATCCAACCCCTGTATTATGTTATTGACAGGGGCCAGGCCAGGACAGGACTCTTGGGTTTGACATACCTTGGTTTCATTCCGATTGGGAATCTGTTGGTTTTCATATTCAAGTTTTTCTATCTCTCTCAAGAAAAATTATAATTCATATGCTTTAACATTTTATCTCTTCATCCACTAATCGGCCCCGTGGTATAGTGGTCTATAAACCTAGTAAGGCTTACATTAGGTTTAAGATCACACCTTCATAATCACAATCATCACATTATTTAATTACGGGTACGAAGTGTAGACAACCTCCAAAAGTGTACCCTGGGCAGCGTTCTGCGCCACCATAATGGCTAAAAGTCAACATAAACACACACACAGGTGATCGAATTAGATACTATATCTCTCCCGGCTAAAGATGCCACACGAAAATAAACTTTAGCCTTTTCATCACATTACTTATTCTATGTTAAGTGTAGCCCAACTTTGTATTTAGACGTGTAATATAAATACAAGTCAAGTGTGGTTAGATAGACTATACCTTACCTTAAGTAAAATAAGTTTTACATTTCTCTACTACTTTTTTATTTATTTTTGGGTCTAGTTAGAATTCTATAAAACTTAGTTTAGTTTTTATACTACTTACTATATTAATATCTTTGGTATGTTTTTGCATGTATTTTCACAATATAGTAATGTTATTATTAAATATTGAATTGAAACGTTTAGTTTTTATAATAGTAAGGAAATTTGATTAATGTATTCCTGGATTAGTTACTAAAATAAGTCAGGAATGAGGATAGTAAAACGAGATGAAATGTACCAGAATGTACTTGTAGAGATGGATGGAAAACCATTAAGTATAATCCCCATCAACTCACTTGACAAGGATTAGAACACACCTCTCTGTCACCGGAAAACCAGACAAATGACATTTCATCTTTGTCCCCAACAATGCAGGTAGCTAAGGTTGGAGTGTAGAGTACGCGAGAAAAGGTGTTTGTTTTTTCATTTTTGTGGCAAAACTTTTTTTTTGACAAAATAGATAAAACATTGATCCAGTAGAAACATAAGAGTTTAATTTTCTTCACATGGTGATATCAACAGTCGTTAAATATCTCTTATGATCATAGTGGCATTAGATGTCAAACTTTTTAAATGAAGAGAAAAAGTTTTCGTTATATTACAAGACATCCTTTACATGTATTCAAGAAATGTTGAGTTCACCAGGTGAAGAAAACTAAATTCCATATTTATACTGGATCAATATTTTAGATATTTTGGCCAAAAAAGTTTCGCTATTAAAGTGGCAAAAACACCTTTTCTCACGTCCACTACACTCCTACCTTAAACCAATCTAGACCAAAATTACTTGTCTTCTTTTGAATGATTTTATTAATGTAATAATTTTGTTTACTTACTTAGTCAAACAAATTATAATTATTTTATCTATGACTATTATAAAATTTAACCAAATAACATAAATCTTTGATTTATTTTTATAGTTTAATTTCATCTTATTTTTTCTTGCGATTATTGGGTCTTGAATGGAAGTGATCTATGACCGTCGCATCCTAAAATAGTCTTTCACTAGGGCTATTAAATCTGGTCTATGCCCGTAAGGTTTTAATGTTGGTTGTAAAACAAGCCGATGTTCAACTCTCTATCAGCTTTATAATCAACTCCGAATTAAGTTGATAGTAAAATATAGTCAACAAATCGTACAATAGTCCCTTTATTTATTCCACAGATGTATCTAATTGCCAAACCCTCCCTTCACCTCTGACAAGTCGTGTATTAATCAAAAATTATGAATGTGGGGAATGCCAAGCCTCCACCGTGGTTCGGATCCCACGTTAAACTCACAATCACCCTACCATTACACATTAGCGTAAGTGCGTATAACTCGAATGGGTAATAAGACGCAGTGCTAATAATAATAATAATAATAATAATAATAATAATAATAAATTTTCCTCGTATTTTCGTGGCACCAAATCGAGAACCACTGCTCTAAACTGATATTTTTGGTATAATAAACGATAGTGATTATTTGCGTTGCATGAGTAGTGTACAGACCAAGGTAATCTGGAAGTATCTGACTTGGCGGGAAGGGGCTCTGCCCCCATGTCCTCGAGGGAGTCCGTACCCTCTCCTCTCTTGCCGATTAAAGATTCAGGGTAACGACACGCCAGGGGCCCCCGGACGCTGTAATTAGGCCGCAGTGATAGATCATCGCGCTTATTAGCGGTCCCCATGTGTCTCTACTTGTGACATCACGTGCCTCCTTCCTATCTCTCTCTCTCTCTCTCTCTCACCTTCCAGTAGCGTTCATCCAGGTTAACTCTCCCTCCATTCATTACCTCACTGTGAGGTTAGGTGATAATAGGCCTAAACTTACATTTGACCCTCACACATCTCACCGGTGGACACGCGGACAAAGTAATCAGTTTCGTCTGGTCATTTTTTGCCGGTGACGAGAAAGGCAGAGGCACGAATCTCACCAGGGTCTATGGAGTTTTTTTTCTTCTTAAAATGGTTTACCGCTCAACTCGCATACAAGTTTAAAAACACTTACTCATGTTTACCTTATTAGTGTAAATATGTGATAGCACCGAAGGGTAGTAAGATATGGTACAAGAAAAGAAAAAATTGCTCTTCACCGGTCAAGCTGTCCAAGACGCTTTACACGGAATATACTTGGTTTCCGATGAATTGTCTTTTCTTCCCGACCTCAGCGAGTGCGGGTATATTCTATTTGAAATAAAGGAATTGTCTTCTCATCCATAATCCATATACTACGCTGTTCAATTGTTAAATAAACCTCTATCTAAGGAGGGGAGGATTTAGGAGGTTAGCTCAATGAAAGTCCACACGCATTAGTGAAGAGAGGAAAGACGAAAACCATAGCTATAGATCGCATGTGTAAAATGACCCCTTAATGCATCCGACCGAGATTTGAACTTTATATTCAGTTGTAATCCAGAATATTTGTTGGTGTACAAAGGTGTTAGGTTACTCTTTTATAAATGTTTCTGTAACACTGTATATTATTTGATTTATACTTATTTAAAAAAAATCAGAATGTCTGTGCAACACTATGTATTATTTAATTTCAAAAATCTTTCGAGTTTTTATTAAATGTCCGATTTTTAAGGTAAGAGAGAGAAAGAAAGTCTGTGTGTACAGCGTGATATTTTTATTTGTAATTGGTTATTGTTTGTGTAAATGGCTTTTGAATATGAAGTAAGCCTGGTCCTAAAATGTAGTCTATATTCAGCACATTTTCAATGATAAATATTTTAATTCTGCTTCAAACTATTTACTTTAAAAAGCTTATCTAGGAGTTTAGAGTGGGACTCAAAATTCTCATTTTTCCCCGCCCTCTCCACCCCTTGAGTACACTATTAATGGTGAGAGCTGTCCGTCAGTAAGGGAACAAACAAGGAAGGAGGAAAATACAAATTCCACTTCAATTTGTTTTGTGACCCTCTAATAAATTATATAATTTTATTCACAAATCACCTCTGACAAGACGTGTATTAATCACAACTTGTGAATGTGGGGAATGCCAGGCCTCCACCGTGGTTCGGATTCCACGTTAAACTGTAGGTCCTTCATTTCATCTCACAATCACCCTACCATTACACATTAGCGTAAGTGCGTATAATCCGAACGGGTAGTAAGACGTGGTGCTAATAATAATATTCACAAATACCCATTTTAAGCTTCTATGCCAGTTACCTTTCGTTTCCCGGGTATTTAGATCTTATTGTTTAAAAAAATACATGGATTTTTAGAATTTTCAAAGTGGAGAATTTCAATTTGTCAACTATGTCTACATGTCTACATGTTATATATATATATATTATTATATATATGAGATCATAGAAAATATTTTTTTATTTATTCCAGTAACACCATACTCTTGTACTTTTTAAAGGTTTTGTCAGTATTTAACTTAATCGCAACCTCTAATTGGTGATATCTCAGCTACATAGGTGGTTCCCTTTACATTATATCACTCAATGGCGTGTCGTGAAGTGTTACCATGGTAAGCAGCATTAGTTTAGACTGTACCTGTGAATTGTTCACACCCCTCAGTAGAACACTCGTTAGTCAGAGGGGGAATACATTGCCGTGTGAGGCGAGGGGGCATAGAACATGTATGATTGGTCAAATAGGGCCCAAGTGGGCGAGAACATATCACTGGTACAGTTTTAACACGGTCTGATTTCCTTGCCACACTCAACGACACGCCACTAATCACACTTATAGTGAACATGTCTACCTGCTTTGCACAACTGTTTGATTTGAAATCTCTAACAGGGGAATAAACACAATCCGAAACACAACATCAACTCTCATACTGATGGAAGAAACTTAAATCCTGATAGCATAATTAAAAATACAATTGTAACGTTCTGGGAATTACGTTACCGCGATGGGCGCCTATTGAAGAATTATGATTAATACACTTTTCATTTTGACATGTTTTTTTATTTCTGAATCAGTTTAATTAATGCGAAAATAGATCATGTCAAAATATATACGCGGGCTAGCGCGGACAGGTGTTGCTAGACGCCAAGTGAGTTCTGTCAGTTTTGGACACCAACTGCCAACTGCCTTTAGGTTGCACAATTCTTTGTATATATTCCTTGCTCATGGAAGCTTCGAGAAGGTTTAGTTTAGAAAATACAAGACAAAAACATCTCGGTCTTACTAGAAGCTTCGAGAGCCGGAAAATGACTCAAGTTACATTTTAAAATCTCTCTTCGAACCATCGAGAAGAGGAAGTTATTATTTGAAAAATATATATTGTCAAACTGACTTGGCTGGTGTCACGTGCGTGACGTCACTGATCAGTGGCTTTTGCCTTCTTAGAAGAAGAAGTGCTTTAAGCGCCATTTAATATACTATATAATTTAAATGAAATAAGACGTTTATAAAATTAGGACGATATTATTGTCAATGCTTTCACATACTTTTCAGGGGCAAATCAGTTACATTACACAATATAATAGAATGTTTTATTATATCCGTTATAAATTCCCCCCCCCCCCCTAGTTTGTGTTTAAAAATCTTGGCAAAAGATTTCAAGTGTTAAAGTTTTTTTTTTCTTTCGTTATTTAAAATAAAACTTGGTTGGCACGTTCCTTCTGAACAATATAACACCTGTGACAAGCGTACAGCTTCGTTACGCCGTGTCACCCTCTCTGCATGCTTTGTCTTTCCCCGACAGAGAGAGAGAGAGAGACTGAGGAGATGAAAACGTTTATTTAACTAAGTTATCCCAAATTTCATCCGCCTTGCAGTGAGAGTACGTGCTTACATCTGCCATAAGAAGACAAAGTAAAGAAATCATTTTGCCTGTCCAAAGTTTTGTTACATTGCGCAGGAGAAGCTGAAAACTTTAGTTTGAAGTAATATAAAAAGTTTTTCTTCAATCCCGTTCTTATTTTCATTCTTTTCTTTTTTTTTCTTTTTCTTTTTAGCAAAGCTAAGTTAAGGGGTGGAGGGGGAGTGTGAAGAGAGGGAGGGTGATTCGTTAGTGTGAATACGGAATGGCCTCATTGTCGCCGATTATTCAGTTGCGTGTCAAGGCGTGAGGATGAGAGAATGCTAAGGCGAGAGAGAGAGAGATAGAAATAGAGAGAAAAATAAGTGTTTTAGAGGAAAATGGCCGAGAGAAATCTTTTCAGGTATAGTTGAGAGCAGAGGTTTATTTAGTAATTCAAACCTATACATTTATTAGACAACGTAATTTGTCCGTGAAACGTTCATCATATTTATTTTTATCATCATACCCATTTGCTTTTTTTTTTTTAAAAAAAAAGCTTACATGTTTCGACAAAATTATTTCACTTCCAATATAGTTGTTCTTAGTCTATCCTGAAAGGTAGCACACTTATTTTACTTGGTTCCACTATGTCTGAGCTTACAATTTAAGTCAAAGTAAGACTGCTACCTTGAAAGGTTAGCGGCGGATATATCAAGTATAGTGGATTATATGGCGTTTTATAGTCCTCATTCAAGGCCCTACACACAGAGGGGTGAGGGGTGGGGGTAGAGGGAGGTTCAAACCCCTCACATTGAGAAATAAATTTACACTCGATAAAACAATATCATTATAATGAGACAAGAACAAAGACGGATCCAGTAGTAGATTCCAGGGAGAAGCTATATTTGTAAGACTCTAATAATTTCTTCCCTGAAACTTAAGGTATATCTTGGACAAACTGGGACAAGCTGTTGGTATGGACGTGTCGTAAATGGTTTAGCGCTACGAATAATTGTGTGATTTTTTTTTCTGTGCTTGCATTGTTTTTATCGTACCAATAAAATACAAATATTTAAATTATTTTCTATTACTTAAGGAAATATCTCAATACTATTATGTGTCAACATAACTAAATAACCATTTTAGTTTATTGTATTTCTAACTATTTAATTATACTTATTTATGAAAAAAAAAATTATTGACCCTCAACTTACAAACATCCTGCTTACTTTCCTTTCCTTATTAATTGGTTGGATATTATTTCACCTAGTTACCGCTCCGCTCCCCAACCCATTTACATTTAATATAATTTCTTCGCACAAATGAAAGTAAGAGTGAAAACAAGGTTTCATAATATCTGTTAACAGCATTTTTTAACATGTGTAATATTATATTTTATTGTACCACTATAAAGCCACATGGCTGACTCACTCACTGACATTAACGTTTACCAGATGTTCCAGATAAGCTAGAAACTTGAAATTTGGCAAACTTAATGTTTCTAGCCTGTAACCGATGGGAAAATTCCAAAAAGTAAAAAAAATTTTTTTTAACCTCCGTAAAAAATTCAAAATGTCGGAGCAACTTAAAGTCGGTGCGGACCTTTCTTTGGAGGTCTCTTGTGGCTAAACGGTAAGACCTTAAAAAAAAAACGGCTCTGAAATTATATTAGTTTACATTCACTTGCAAAGAAAACTCATTGGGGATTTGGACCCTCCAACGAGCAATTCGAGTTTAAATACATGACGGTATGCAAAGATTAAAATTTGAAATGTATAAAATGATTCATCTAAAGAAAATACCATTACACTTAATACAGATATATTTTTCCCACAGCTTATTCAAGTCGCTACTAATGCAACTACTTATCCAGTATATCCGTTTTGGTGGCCGCGTGGTCTGACGCGCTACTGTCGCATAATCTTGATATCAACAACATAATATGCGTTATAGGTAATTTGTTTTTATAAATAAAAGTTTTTGGTTGTACTATTTTGGTGAAGGTTCTTGTGAAATACGAATTTCTAGTCAGTGTTGTTGGGTCGGTATATATTGCGATTGTACTCGTCGAACCCTTTTACATTTCTAATGTTTTTATGGAGATTAAAATAACTAACCATCACTCGCTTTGTGCCCGCATGGTCTGAGGCGTCACTCTCGCAATAGAATAGACTGTTGACAACGGGGAGATCGAGGTTCGACTCTCGGTCGGGTGTACTGAGGAGGGTTTTCCCTAAAACAGTTTCCGCTCTCCCTCTAAGCAAATGCGGGTACACTTCCTATAAATATAACCTCCCTAATCCCCAAAACCATAAGTGTAATTGATAAATAAGAGTATAACACGAACGGGTAATAAGACGTGGTGCTAAAAAAAATTACCAGTAAATATTATTACTATTACTCCCGTTAGCCTATTTTATGAGCATGTCTGGAAATATACTTACTCTACATATTCTGGTTGGATTCAAAAATAGGTTTCAAATGATCATAGTTGCATAGAAAATTAACTATGGATATTCTTTTTAAACAATCACATGAAAAATCATTTTTCCTTGTGTCCGCTATGGCTAGTTACCAAAAATTATGTTACAAGGTTTAAAAAAAATCAAGTTTGTTATTCTTATAGACTACCTATGACTAAAAATATACATTAAAGCTTACTAAATTGCTTACCCTTCTTTCAGTTTAAAATTTTTTATTACATGACCACTTTAAATTCCACATAAAATCATAGGCTATGATTGCAAAATATTTATTTATTTATTGTAAACCTTTTAGCTAAAAAAAAATCCCATGGTGTCAGCCCGCAAGAAAACTATACTGAACATGTAGCCACTTCATATTGGCGAAGATAGTGCTAACATTTGTGGGTAGAGGGTATCATGTGGTCAGCACAATGAACCCTCCAGCGTTAATTTTAGTGTTCTAGGCTATAGCAGCTACTTATTTACTCAAGCAGTTCCTAAATATTTCCAGACCCAATGCTACCCATAAAAATCTATAATCACCGGGGATTGGACCTAAGTTCTCTGGATCTACAGCCAGGATCTCTAACTACTAAAACTCAGAGGTGGTCTAACATTTTAATAACTGAAAAATATTTCTAACTTTTCCCCTACGTTGATTCATTTTATAAATCTACTTTTTATTTCAATAAAGAATTAATTAATGTATCACTTTGTTTTGACTTTTCTTCAGGAAAACTCTGGAGAAATATTTAACATAAAAGAGCTGTTCTAATTTAGAAACTAATAAAAAAAATGTTTTATTGAGGCCACTGGGCGCACAGAGCTATGATATTCTTGTGCCTTGAGTGGCTTTAACATTAATAAACGTCAGAAAAGATTAACAACAATGAAAGTAATTAAATCATCCCCACTAGAAAAGAAAGCTTACCTCCTGTCCAATTATGTGGCTATTAATCATGCTGCAGCCAGAGCTAGGTTGGTGGCGGTCATAAGCCAGGGGCATTTTAATGCCAGCCCCTCTAGTGATGAATGGCTTGTTACTGAAGGGGAGGGAAAAAAACTTTAAAAAAAAATCTTTATTTCAACTGTTTAGGCCGACAAAAAAAAAAAAAAAAAAGAGAGAGAGAAGAGTATAGCATCGCAATCCTAACCATTGTATGAAATTACATACTTCATCAAGTGCTCATTTCAGTGACTGATTAATCCGTTCTAGTTGACCTGAATTCATGTTTCAAATGACCTTTTTTTTTTCCTTCGGGGATGGGGGAAGCGATACGTGCGTTGTTTCAACATGCGAAATGACTCTTAATGACCTGTACGTGGGGATGAAACAGTAATGGCTTCAGTCCCTGCGGTATTCCCATGCGATGGTTATCAGCCTAACCTGGTTTATCACGTTCGTTCCCATGTGAACATGGCGTCGGGTATAGGCAACTAACTTTAATAGCAGGCTTCCTTGCTAGGCAGGTGATATGAGAAAACAAAACAATCATGTTTGCGCTTTGCTGGAATAGCTATCAGACAACCAGGTGTTATCCCCGTTAAGTCTTGCAGAAGATACAAAAGGCTCACGCTTGCCTATAGGCTATTAACTTAAACGGCAATCCTATAAACCATTATTTATCAAAGGGTATGCCACAACATTTTCAATGTTATTTTACTGTTGCTAAAAAATGTAGTTTCATTTTTTTTAATAAATAAGAGAGAAATAACTTTATTGCTTACAATCATAGAGTTGAATTATATTTGGAAGAAGGTATAATAAAGGTGAATAGCAACCTATAAAAGGTACGAACAAAATATGAGCCCGCCTCGGTGGCGTAGTTAGCTAACGCGCTAGCTTAGTGTTGAGATAGACTGCCTAGGACTGGAAGATCGAGGTTGGACTCTCGATCGGGTAAACTGGGAGGGGGTGTTCCTAATTTGTTTTACACTCACCTTCCATGCAAATGCGGTTCACTTCCTCTAAATTCAATCGTATCATTTCCTAACCCATTAGCGTAATTAGTACTTGAGCGTCTAACCCAAACGGGTAGAAGACGCGGTGCTAAAAAAAAACCCAAAATGGCTTTTACAATGAAAAGAACACAGTCCACACTTTACATTACTGCCACTGGAAAAGAGTTAATGGTTGCCTCTTGAAGACAATCTATCGTTACCTCCCAACCCCTCGACCTAGGTCAATGAATTGCGTAGTTAATGTAAATATTTTCGTTTCATATACAAAAGTTCAATTCGTAGTCGTAAAGACTCATTTCCGTTCGATTGAGAGAATTCTCTCTGCGCATGCCCTAGTCTCCAGTAGTGTCACCAACTTGCACGTTCAGTGTGCCGCTAGGATTCACCAAAAATAATAGTGTGCCGTGAATAAAAAAAAATTGATAACTACTGCTTCAAAACAATATAATACATAGTAGGGAAGGGTGGGGATGATTATTTTTTTTTATCAAAATACATAATTATTAAATAAATGCTTATTTCAGTATTACATGAAAGATGCATCCTTTCAGTGCATTATACATTTAATTTGGGCTTATTAAGCATTTACAGTGCTATCAAAATTGCATTATGTTCAGTAATGCATTCACTAACAACTGGCTCTCTGGTGGGGTTATTTATGACAGTGGGAAGGGGGTGGGAGGGTAAGTAATTACTCAACTTATTAATAGGTATATACAATAAAACACTTTGACATTTTCCTTCAATGCTTCATTCATTCAAAAAAACAATAAGAAATAAATGTATTGGTATTTATTCATGTATATTTGAATGAACCGATCATGCAGATGAAACTCAAAATATGAAGCATATTATCTGATTTTAAAAAAGATCAGAAGTGTTACAAATAAATTTATTCATAACAAATATAATCCTACCAAGAAATGAAAATAAAATACAATGATAATATCTCTGACATAAAAATAACATGAAATATCAACATGAAAATACTAGTATTCATGTAAATGAAATGGCTTTCTACTAACAAAACAAATGCATAGCATAATAAACAGAATATCCTACAAAATACCTTACAAATAAAATTAAATATACAGTACAATTAAAAAAGCCTTAATCACTTAGTTCTTCAATTTCAAAATCTGAATTTCATTTATGACACACATAACAAGGATCATCACTGAACACATTTCTATTGAATGGCCATATACCGGTTGCTTCAAAGCCTGCGAGGGTATTTGGTGTGGCTGCATCTTGAAGTCCTTGATTAACCAGCTTAGGAATGGCCATATACCGGTTGCTTCAAAGCCTGCGAGGGTATTTGGTGTGGCTGCATCTTGAAGTCCTTGATTAACCAGCTTAGGAATGGTATATACTGGTTGCTTCAAAGCCTGCGAGGGTATTTGGTGTGGCTGCATCTTGAATTCCTTGATTAACCAGCTTAGGAATGGCCATATACCGGTTGCTTCAAAGCCTGCGAGGGTATTTGGTGTGGCTGCATCTTGAAGTCCTTGATTAACCAGCTTAGGAATGGCCATATACCGGTTGCTTCAAAGCCTGCGAGGGTATTTGGTGTGGCTGCATCTTGAAGTCCTTGATTAACCAGCTTAGGAATGGTATATACCGGTTGCTTCAAAGCCTGCAAGGGTATTTGGTGTGGCTGCATCTTGAAGTCCTTGATTAACCAGCTTAGGAATGGTATATACCGGTTGCTTCAAAGCCTGCGAGAGTATTTGGTGTGGCTGCATCTTGAAGTCCTTGATTAACCAGCTTAGGAATGGCCATATACCGGTTGCTTCAAAGCCTGCGAGGGTATTTGGTGTGGCTGCATCTTGAAGTCCTTGATTAACCAGCTTAGGAATGGCCATATACCGGTTGCTTCAAAGCCTGCGAGGGTATTTGGTGTGGCTGCATCTTGAAGTCCTTGATTAACCAGCTTAGGAATGGCCATATACCGGTTGCTTCAAAGCCTGCGAGGGTATTTGGTGTGGCTGCATCTTGAAGTCCTTGATTAACCAGCTTAGGAATGGTATATACCGGTTGCTTCAAAGCCTGCAAGGGTATTTGGTGTGGCTGCATCTTGAAGTCCTTGATTAACCAGCTTAGGAATGGTATATACCGGTTGCTTCAAAGCCTGCGAGAGTATTTGGTGTGGCTGCATCTTGAAGTCCTTGATTAACCAGCTTAGGAATGGCCATATACCGGTTGCTTCAAAGCCTGCGAGGGTATTTGGTGTGGCTGCATCTTGAAGTCCTTGATTAACCAGCTTAGGAATGGCCATATACCGGTTGCTTCAAAGCCTGCGAGGGTATTTGGTGTGGCTGCATCTTGAAGTCCTTGATTAACCAGCTTAGGAATGGCCATATACCGGTTGCTTCAAAGCCTGCGAGGGTATTTGGTGTGGCTGCATCTTGAAGTCCTTGATTAACCAGCTTAGGAATGGCCATATACCGGTTGCTTCAAAGCCTGCGAGGGTATTTGGTGTGGCTGCATCTTGAAGTCCTTGATTAACCAGCTTAGGAATGGTATATACCGGTTGCTTCAAAGCCTGCAAGGGTATTTGGTGTGGCTGCATCTTGAAGTCCTTGATTAACCAGCTTAGGAATGGTATATACCGGTTGCTTCAAAGCCTGCGAGAGTATTTGGTGTGGCTGCATCTTGAAGTCCTTGATTAACCAGCTTAGGAATGGCCATATACCGGTTGCTTCAAAGCCTGCGAGGGTATTTGGTGTGGCTGCATCTTGAAGTCCTTGATTAACCAGCTTAGGAATGGCCATATACCGGTTGCTTCAAAGCCTGCGAGGGTATTTGGTGTGGCTGCATCTTGAAGTCCTTGATTAACCAGCTTAGGAATGGCCATATACCGGTTGCTTCAAAGCCTGCGAGGGTATTTGGTGTGGCTGCATCTTGAAGTCCTTGATTAACCAGCTTAGGAATGGTATATACCGGTTGCTTCAAAGCCTGCAAGGGTATTTGGTGTGGCTGCATCTTGAAGTCCTTGATTAACCAGCTTAGGAATGGTATATACCGGTTGCTTCAAAGCCTGCGAGAGTATTTGGTGTGGCTGCATCTTGAAGTCCTTGATTAACCAGCTTAGGAATGGTATATGTAACCACCACTGTCCAGCATGGATTGCTCTTCATCCAAGAGTCTGCCGTGGACTGATAGAACTTCTTGAATGGTCCGTAGACATAACTGTAAGGTTGTAATTTGTGTGAAGTGTGGGACGGGAAGGAGAGTAACACTACGCAATTTTCACGGCAGTAATTTATAACTTCAATGCCCATATGTGAAGCATGATTATCTAGGATGACAAGGACTGGTCGGTCCTCGGGACACCTGACGTGACTCACGAAATATTTAAGAAACGTTTGAAATTCGTCATTTTTTACCTAACCACTTGGGTTTGCAGCTCCAATGCATCCGGGAGGGCCATCAACAACAAAATGTTCTTTGAAATATTTCCATGTAAAAATCAGCAAAAGAGGAACACTTTTTCCAATAGCATTAACAGCCAAAACTACAGTCACTAAGGTCCCTCTCTTTTCAGAAGTGGCTGCTCCAATTTGCTTGATACCTTTTAAGGCAATTATTTTGTTAGGGCACTGTACTGTGGTCACACCAATCTGTCGATGTTGGCATCTGAAGTTGTATTTTTCAAAAATATAAGTCAACTTGTCGAAAAATGTACTAACATTGTGTCTATTAAAACTAGTCATTCTTCCCAAGCTAGTTGGCCCTGGAGTCCTAGTGTAAAGTGAGGATTTCTTTTCATAAAATTTGTAATTCACTCCTTCGAAGCTTTCTTGGTTTCATGCCATTTCTCGGGCACTGTAATACCATTAGTTAAAGCAAATTCATAAGCAAGAAATTTTGTCTCCACAGTAGTAAGGCCATAGAATATTCTTGCTGAATGTTTTAAATAATTGATAAATTCCTGCTCTTGTTCATTAGAGAAGAACTGTCGTGGATTAGCATAACCAAATCGTACCGTGGAAATATCTGTTCCTTCCTCATTAGCAGTTTTTAATTTATTTATGTATCGCTGTAATGTCATGAAGTTCACGTTAAATGCATCTGCTGCTTTCCTTAGCGATAATGAACCCAACATGACCTCTTCTGCAGCAGCATCAATGTCATCTTTTTATCGTTGCCTTTATTGGTAGTGCGTTTATATGAACGCATTTGTTCTCACAGCAAAATTATTTAATTTTCTTTGTATCCCAATAACCAGAAGCACATAGTGGGGCAAGTTGTTACACTGTAACAAAGTGCCCCCACCTCCTTGTAGCAACAAGCCCCACCACGCGCCATGACAGAGAAAAACCTAATACGACTAAACAAGTCATTCTGTATCAATGGTTTTACGGCTACAGTACTCATTAAACCTTTCAAGAATAAAATTCCTATCTTCAAAGGGTTCTTATCCACAAGTTTCGATTTTAAGTACAATTTCTAGCTCTGAAAAGATATTTTTGAAATATCAAGTTCAAAAACTCCACACGCAAGCACAGCCTCGCGGCAACTGAACAGAATAAAGACAGACAAAGTATCGTTCTTCTGACTGCTCTAGGAAGTGCTGCACCTAGTGGGGGATATTTCAGGTAGTCTGTAACAACGTACCCTTTTAAAGACTACCCCCACACTCCCATACTGTTAACTGATTGAAAGAGAAAGCATTATTAGCCTTTTTTTTTATTTAATCCATTTTACATTGTTACTGAATTAAGAATACATATTTAGCTTCTGATAGGTTCTTGAAGTGTGTCTCAAAGTTTTTTTTAACTAAATATATCCTCACTGGTGATCATTTGGTTAAAAAAAAGTCTTGCAACAGACTGAGTTTGTGGATGACGAAAAGGTCAAGCTTCCAATTTTATCTTAGTGCACTAGGGCTTGTTTTTACCCACACAATTCTACCCAACCTCGTTCCACACTAATGCTGATACACTAAATCTACTAAAATACCCACTTATCCCTAAGTATGATTTTAAAATTCTTGGTATTAAGTACACAACTAATAAGAAAATAAACACATTTATGTAAATAGAACATTTCTTAACATTATAAATGTTTTGCTATGTTTATCAATATTTTTTATTTACCACTGCGTCCTACTATTAACCATGGATACACACGTTTTAATAAGAATAGTAGAGTAAAGAATAGAAAGGTAGAATTTTAAGAAAATTTGGCCGCATTTGCTTGAAGGGAGAGTGAGAAACTTTACTTGCTTCAGGCATTCGGAAGTTCATTGCGGCACCTACTAAAGAACGCATAAAGGTGGGAAACCATTTAGCAAAAATCACTCTCAGTAGAGAGAGCTGGTATTTGAGCTCCAACCTCCCCGTCACATTCAAACAAGACTAGGAGAACTTTATTCATATTCCACGTGCCCACCTATGAGAGTGTTTATCAATAATTAATTGGTACATACAAATTGGTTTCTTCAATTATACACCAGCCTATCGGATTTTATTTTTAACCATACGACTGCCCGGAAAATTAAGATTTCTCCTACTCGATTCGGTGACCACATGTTTAAGGCGTCACTTACGCAATGAGCTAAACTGCCGATAGCGGGGAGATTGTGGTTCGATCACAGTCGGGTGTAGTGAGGGTGGTTTTTCCACAATCTCTCTCTCTCTCTTTCTCCATGAAAAGGCGGGTACACTTCATGTAAATTCAACCTTACTTATTCTTAACCTATAAGCGTAATTATTACATAGGCATATAATTCAAACTGTGGTAAGACACGGCGATTAAAAATTCTTCTTTTTCCCTTCTGCCATTTCAAAGGCAAGCGCTTACAGACTACGGCTTAGGCCAGAAATCGTACCCAAATGCGATTTCTACTCTCATCACTCGACAAAAGTGAATTGATGTCGGTGAAATAGTTTCTTTAGTTTTTAATAAATACTTTAAAATTTTGTTGTATTTTATAAATATGGTAAAACTTTTTCATTTGTCTCAATTACACTGTTAAACCTCAACATGAGATGACATCTGGTTCGAGCTATATTACCTTCTTAAGCTAGGTGCTGTCTGTAGGGTGTGGGGTCTTATTTTGTTCATAGAAGCATTTATTGTTGCATGCACAAGTAGAATGGTGAGGGATAGTTAAAGTTTGTATGCAGGGGATAACGTGCTTCTCGTTTAACACGGGCGTGTCTCATAAAAGGTACGTGCTCTCAATGACGTTACGCCACCGTCATAACTATTAACAAAGCTGGGTTTTGGTTTATCGCGTTCTTTCTTGTGAACACGGCCGCGCGTGGTTTTATACCTATTAACTTTGATAGTTTATTTAAAATTTTATTTCTTAGCGCCACGTCTTACTGCCCGTTTGGTTTATACGTCTATTTACTAATTACTCTAATGTGTTAGGAATTAGGAAGGCTGAATTTTGAGGAAGTGTACATGCGTTCGTATGGATGGAGAGTGGAAAACTATCTAAGAAAACTATTCTCAGTTCATCAGATCGGAATAAAACCCCGAACTCCCCGGTCATTGGCAGTATAATCTTTTGCTAGAGTGACGCCTTAGATCATGCGATCATCGAACAAATGATGGCTAGTTATTTTAATCGCTCTGAAAAACATTACAAATTTTAAAGTGTTTGACAAGTACTCTCGTGATAAAAACCGCCTCAACAACACTAACTAAAAATTCGTACTTCATAAGAACTCCTGCAAAAAAAAAAAATACAACCAACAACTTTCGTTTATAAATAAAATTATCTACAAAAGACATGTTGCTGATATCAAATTTATGATAAATATTTTACAAATACAAAATAAGTGAGATCAAGAAGTTTTCACATTCACAAAGCTATTAAGATTTCAAAGAACGATTTAATAACTAACCCAGCACAATTAAAAAAAAAGCGTACTTATTAACAAATATATTTGAAATAAAATTACAATTCTGGTATTATTTTAATCATATTATACATGAAATACTTTACAAATAAAACTAATTTATATTAAGAAATCATGACAAAGTATTATATCTTATGTCAAGGAAAATTAAATTCCTACAATATTTTTAATTTAATTTAAACAAAAATGGTTCATTTTGCTAGTAATTCGAAAATTGCATAAACAATATTTTTTACTTTCTTGCTATCTTACAGGTGAGAAAGTATTATGATCGTAAAAAAATTGAACTTAAGATTTTTATGAATGTCGACGTTTCATGACCCCCGAATCCGAAAGAGTTGTTTTTGAATTTCCGTCTGTCTATCTATTTGTCTATTGGTACCTCCAACTAGAGCCTAAACTATTTTACCAATAAGGCTAAAACTTGATATTTAGAGTTTTCATAGGGTTGCCCCAAGGGACTTTTGGAATTGGATACCTAACCCTAAAATTAAGGGGAGTTTACAGAAAAAAAAAGAGAAAGTCGATTTTCTCAAAATTGGCTCAAAAGATTTTGATTAAATTTAATTTCTAAACATTGATAAATATTCTTTAAAAAATTACTACTTTCAATATTTCGGCAAGATGACTTTAAGAGCTCCAGTCTGATGCGTAAATTATCTTTTTTTATATCTCCTAATCTATTTGAGATATGAAATTATTTATCAATACAAATGTGTAGGTCTATTTATAAAACAAATTCTTTATTTAAAGCATTTTTCTATAAAACAAATAACTTACAGCTATACGTAAATATATATATTTTATCTTTTCGAGCAAAAAAGGTAAAGTATTGCGACCCAAAAAAAAAACTTTCTTAATAACTTTTCATTACAAAATTGTAGTACTATTAAAAATAAAAAACTTTTATATGAAATATATTTTTATAAAACCAACAGTTTCTGAGATCTCAAACTGTTTGTTGTTTTTCCTTAAACCACTTAGGAGAAATGTTTGTACAACAATGATCTATTTCAATTTTAGACTCAATAGTCAATATTTATATTTTTTATTGGTGAAAATTTATAAATGAGGAATTTAATAGCAATGCGATGGTATGAAGATTTGCAACACCTAATAAAATGTCGAAAATTGTAACAGGAATTTTAAATTTTAATACGAAGTGTTGACCCTTGTGGACCCAATATGGATTTTTTAGTGGTTCAAACGTACAAATGAGGAAATTAGTTCTTTAAAAATAAAATTATAAAATTTAAAACCGGACTAAAAAAAGAGGAATTTTACTTAAGTATAGTGTAATTTATGCTTGGGTTTGCTAGTGTATATTATTTAGTTTCACATATATTACGAGTACGTGTTTTGGGTAAAAATATGTCCATTTTTAAACAATAGAGCGAGAAAGTCCGTGCTCAGTTTCGTACCATTTATTTAATCTAAAAATATATCATAATAAACAAATTACAGGTAAATAAACATATTCTACATGTAAGTATGTAAAACAAAAAATCTTAAAATTATCTTTGGCAGGGATTCTAATAAAAATATGCATTTTAAATTGCACTGTTCTTCGTCTGTCGGCGTTCATTTATCAACGGTATGGAATGCATTAGAATAACCTCTGATGCGTTGAAGACTTTTAGATGCTTCGCGTCTTATTACCCGTCGGAACTCTCAACACATGTTTTTAATTGGGTATGGATGAGGAAGGGGTCACTTAGATTAAATGTTTCGCATTTATATTGAGGGAGCTTATGCAATTATTTAGTAGGGTGGGCGAAAGCTCCAGAATACCTTGTCATCGGCAAACATCAGACAAAAACATCGCCTTTTTCCGAGTGCTCTCCGGTGGGGTCTCATTCCCTGATGAATTAATTATTCTACCATCAACTTGGAACTCCTTCAAGCGTAAAGTTGGGTGCTATGAAGCAATTGGATTGTATCAGTACTTTTTTTTTCGTAATGGTTCCGTTGTAGCAATGAATTTTAAGTGATATTTCTGATAGCTCTGCTCCACGCTAGCTTAGTTAACACCCCCCCCCCCCCCCCTTCCCGTTTAATGTACCTACATAAACAATTCCTTTGTCGAGATGGCCCATTGTGACCTCAAAGCTGAGTGACTTTACACGAGTGATTCGACCTGGTTGGCTCCTCTTCAACCCGCCCAGAGGATCCTGCGTCCGGCGGTGAAAGGGGAAATAAGGCGGGATGGGGAGGTGGAGGTAACTACCACGGTCTCAAAGGCTTTGTATTCCTCTGATATAACGTTATACAGCGAGAAGTTTGTAACCACCAACATCTTCCTGGAGGGTCGAACTCTATTTCCTTCTGGCGTCTGAAATCTGGCTTACGAAGACACCTTGATCGTCAAATTACGTGGCTCGTTGGCGTTGACCCTAGATACTTTCCATCTCATTGCAGCTAAAATATTTTTGAACTTCATTATTGTGTGAAAGGGAATAATCATCTTAAACGATATAAACAAGCAATTAGTGTTATTATAATTCGAGATTAAAGATGTGTCGTTACAAAATAAAGGGGGGGGGGGGGGGGGCTTTACTAGCGTCGCAAACACAAAACATAGCAATAATAAAAGACGCGCACGCTAAGAGAATTTTGGTGGCATGGCTTCGTAAGTGGGAACAAGAAACTTTTTTTCTTTTAGCGCCGCGTCTTACTGCCCGTTTGGATTATACACCTATGTATTAGTTACACTAATTTGTTAGTAATTAGAAAATTTGAATTTTAGAATAAGTATACCTAAATTTGCGTATAAGAAGAGTGGAAAACTTATTGAGTAAAAACCTTCAGAACACCCGATCAAAATCGAACCCCAATCTCCCCGTCTTCAGCAGTCTAGTCTATTACGATAGTAGCAGCCTAGACCATACGGCCACCAAAGAAACAATTTATTAAAAATGGAATGGATAAAAAAATCCCTCTCGCACTTATCAAACATCTCTTTGTCACGTCACTTCAATGGAGGGTTACTTAGAGCCGTAAGTATTATTAAAGATTCAAAAGTCAAAACAATCCCCCATTCAATCCTAACTGCTTGTTATTTTGCGTACTGAGAGATTGGCCAACTACCGAGAATAATTTAGGCCATTTATTCCTAACAGAGTTTTTGCGGAAACTGGGGCTTCGCGAGAACTTACAAAAGTTTGCTTTTTTTTTAGTTCTACCCATAATTTACGGACAATGTAGAAGTATGTTAAAGAAATCTCGTCTATCCATAGAAGATGAATAGAAGAATGCTGATATATTTTTAAAAGTGTGAGCAGTAAGAATATTGATAATCTAAGTTCAAGTATATTTGAGAAGATTAGTGTGGATTGAGTGACGAAACAAATGTATGAAGGTAGAGTGTGTAGATCAAAAAGAAGGGATATTGAGATGGTCTCTAAACATCCCAAACTATACCCCTCACGTCAGCTGACGTTCATAAATGGGTGATTAATATTCTTCTTATCCTACAAAAATGCGTTGCAGACTGAAGGTCTTACTTCCTAAATTGAGTAAATTCATAAACCAAGTAAATAAATGGTACGGCGCACTGCATAGACTTTAATTCATTTTTATTTTAAAATAATCATGTACTAAAAACTCGTAGGATTTATGAAACGAAATAATATGTCTATACAGTGTGTTAGAAAGACTACACCAAAGATCATAAATGAAATAATATACAGTGTTACTTACTTCATGGCATTAGGAACTAGGAACACTGTTACAGAGGAGTTGATAAAAGAGAAACATCTTTGTTACACAAAGAGCATAAGAATCAAATTTATTTTCATACTTGAATCAAAAAGTATATAAATTTGTTTATAACTCAAAAAATATTGGTTTTCAATTTAGGGAGATACGTAATTTTATCTGACTGCATCTAGTCAGAAAAAATAAACTTTGAGGTGGATTATTTTTTAAATATGTTAATATTGTTTCTTTCTTTCGTAAATTAATAAAATATTGATATCTAAACTGTAGATGTCCAATTTGTCTGATTGACACGCTACAACCAAACATAGCATATGAGAAAGTATTGTGATCGTCAAAAAAATTGAACTCGAGATTTTGATAAATGTCGACATTTAATGACCCCCAAATCCGAAAAAGTGGTTTTTGAATTTCCGTTTGACTGTCTCTCTGTTTGTACTTCTAACTAGAGCCTAAACTATTTTACCGATCGAGCTAAAAAAGGGTTTTCACAGGGTTCCCCCGAGGGGTTTTTGGAATTGGATATCCAACCATAAAATTAAGGGTAGTTGAGAAGAGAAAAAGTATATTTTCTCAAAATCGGCTCTAACGATTTTTATTAAATTTCATTCCTAAACATTCATAAATATTCTAAACAAAATGGTTATTCTCAATATTTCGGAAGAATAACTTTAAGGGCTCCGGTCTGATAGGTAAATTATCTTTTTTATATATAATATCTCCTAAACTATTTGATATATATACTTATCATTACAAATATGTAGGTCTCTTTACAATAAAAATATTTTATTTGAAGCATATTTCTATAAAACTAATAACTTTCAGGCTATAAGAAATATTTTTTTTTTTTTTTAACTTTTCGAACACAAAAGATAAAGTATTGCGACCGTAAAAAAATATAACTTGAAATGTTGATGGATATTACGTCTCATGACCCTCCAAACCCTAAAAAGTGGTCTTTGCAATGCCATCTGTCTATATGTTTGTTTAAACTTAAAATTAAAAGTAGTTTAATAAATTGCGAAAAGAGAAAAAATCGATTTTCTCAAAATCGGCTCTAACGATTTTGATTAAAATTCATATCTAGGAGTTGATTAAGATTATAAATAAACTGGATATTTTCATTTTACCATGAAAATATATTTTTATAAAACTAACAGTTCTGAGATATTGGCTAATATATTAATACAATTTTGTTAGATTTAGTTGTAAAGATATACTACTTAAGTTTTAACGCAATAATTCTCCAATGCCATAGCGTAATTAAATATAAGTAAGTCTCTAAAAGTTTGTTGTTTTTCCTTAAACCTCTCAGGAGAAATATTTGTATTTGAAATTTGATGTATCTCCATTTTAGACTCAATAGTCAATATTTACATTTTTTATTGGTAAAAATATATAAATGAGGAATTTAATAGCAATGCGATGGCCTAAAGATTTGCAAAACCTAATAAAATTTCGAAAATATTAACTGGAAGTTTAAATTTTAATACGAAGTGTTGACCTTTGTGGACCCAATATTTGTTTTTTATAGTGGTCCAAACATACAAATGAGGACATTCATTCTTTAAAAATAAAATTATAGAATTTAAAACCGGGACTAAAAAACATTTTATATTATTATTATATTATTATTATTATTATAATTAGCACCGCGTCTTACTACCCTTCGGGTTATGCGCACTTACGCTAATGTGTAATGGTAGGGTGATTGTGAGATGAAATGAAGGACCTACAGTTTAACGTGGAATCCGAACCACGGTGGTGGCCTGGCATTCCCCACATTCACAAGATGTCTTGTCAGGGTAAAGGAAGGCTTTGGAAATCAGATAAATCTGTGCCGGGACCGAGGATTGAACCCCGGCCGCCAGCACAGAAGTCTGACACCTTACCCCTAGACCACCAGGTCACCTACAAAAGTTTTATATAAGTATAGTGCAATTTATGCTTGGGTTTGCTAGTGTATATATTATTTCGTTTTACATATTATACGAGTTTCGGGTAAAAATATCTCCATTTTTAAACAATAGAGCGAGAAAGTTCATCCCGAGTTCCGTACCATTTTTCTTTCTAAGTTTTCCTTCCAATCAAAATTTGAGTACAATCTAGAATATTTACCTGTTGTGCTATCTAGTATTTACATGCTTAGGAGGCTGCCAAAGACTGCTTCGGGGTTCCCGATGAAGGTCGATACATCTCTATTGAAGCGGTCGAATATGTTTCGATGTATATTGGTTGTTGTATGTATATTGTGTGTGTATGTATGTTGAAGTAGTTAAATCGGTGTTAATCTTTTTCTTCTTCTATAGTAATAAAATAATTTTTTTGTGTGTCTGGTATGAGTTCTACGTGATACCCACCGAACTCAAAGGTCTACACTCTTCAACTTTTTATCACAGTCAAGAATATGGGACACGTTTTTAAGCACAACATACGATGAGTAAAAAAAACTTCCTTCCACCATCACGCCAGAGTCGGCACTGCGAGAGCAACAGTGCTCTCTCTACCTGGAAATCCACCTTCCTCCCCACCCCCTCCTATGTGCGCATGCGAACAACAGTCAAACACCACGTCGCTGGCACTGTAAAGCGCACAGTTCCATACAAAGTATATTGTATCTTTTTCATAAACTGGAGGATGGCTACTGAAGTACTGACATTAAGCTTAAGGAATATATATTGTACTACAAAAATAAAGAAAGAATTAAAGAAAAAAGGACTCATTATATTAAATGTTATCGATAATATCAAGTGGAAATAGGGGGTGCGCTGCAATTCCGCAGTGCCTATACACGAGCCGCCAGGCGTATAAATACACGTAAGTATAGTAAGTTGATGAACTGTCAAACTAAGGGTTTTCCCAAGATATGACTTTACAATCTGGTTGAATACTATTTTGTTTTTGTTGTTTGTTGTTGTAATATCCCTTATCAAGGACTGCTTTTTCTTCGGAGTGTACGTGCGCAATGGCGCTGGGCTTAGTAAGAGGCTTTGTGGACACAAAGGGCCAGGCCAACAACACTCGAGTTGAGCAGTTGCCCGGTATCCTTCCACCCCTTCCCCCCTAACCAATCCCCTTACACAAGTGCAAGTGACCAGAGTTGACCACACACACATACACACACGTTTGTCTTCTCGCCGGAAGCGAGGGATGGCTCCACCAGTCTCTCTCTCTCTCTCTTTCGCCACACATACATTAGGACCTCGTGTCTTTGCCACAGTTCGAAACAACTCGCCATGTCAGGGTGGGCGAATAACTTTTTTTTTTCGTTTGTTTGCAAAAAGGGGGAGGGGGAAACTTCTGTACCGATGACTCTCCCTCAACCCCCTTATTCTATCCACCAGCTTCCCAACAAACTTTCCGAATAGAAGAGTCGCTCTGAAAACTGAACCATTAGTGAGAAAGTGTATCATTCATTGTCCCTTGTACAAGATGAAGCTTTATAACTTACCTATAAACTGGAGTTCGAGTTGTGAGCGTAGTCTTGACAATGTCTGGCAGAGAACATATATATAGTCAATCACACGCTCGAGAATTTAGTAAAAAAACGGTACGGTGCACCGCGGAGATTTTCTCATTCTTTTATATTAAAATAGAGAGAGACTTTTACTTAAAACTAGTTAGATTTGAGAAACAAAATTATATAAATTTTGCAGAAACACTTTGCTAAAGGAGTTTAAATGAAATAAAATACACTGTTAGAAACAATGAAAAAATATGAATGTATTATAACTTGGACAAGTATTAAGACGCGGTGCTAGAAAAAAAAGTTACCGGTGCACCGCACAGACTTTCTCCCGCCTTCATCTTAAAATATACATTTACTAAAGACCCGTAAGATTAGTGAAACGAAATTATAAGTCTATACATTGTTGTAAAAACAAACTTCAAAGATCATAAATGAAATAACATAAGCCTACCCACTATATGGCATTAGGAATTAAGAACACTTACAGAGGAGTTGAGAAAAGAGAAACATCTTTGTCCACCAAGGAGCATAATAAATAATGATAATAATAATAATAAAATAATAATAAAAATAAGCACCGCGTCTTACTACCCGTTCGGGTTATACGCTTTAAATACTAATTACGCTAATGGATTAGGAATTAGGAAGGTTAAATTAGAGGAAGTGAACCCACATTTGCGTGGAGAGAGAGAGAGTGGAAAACCATTTAGGAAAAAACCCCCTCAGTTCACCCGACCAAGATCGAACCTCTATCTCCCCGTCCTTAGTAGTTGAGCTCAACACGACTAGCACGTTAACCAACTACGCCACCGAGGCGGGTAGCATAAGAATCAAATTCATTTCCAGACTTGAATCAAAAAGTATATTAATTTGCTTATAGCTCGCTCAGAAACTATTGCTTCTATAAAAACATATTTCAAATAAAAGAAGTATATCTTTAATAGTACTACAACTTTACAAGATAAGATATTTCTTGTCTCAAATATTTGAGGAGAAATGATGAAAATTGGAAATTCGCCTCATGTAAAGTAGCCTCAAAGTCTTGTTTATAATGATAAGCAGTGCTTGGATATAAAATTTAATCAAAATCTTTAACACGAATTTTGAGACAATCTCTTTCCCCCCCTCCCACCTTTTTTTTGCCCTTCAGTAAACTACCTTTATTTTCAGGGTTATATGTCCATTCCAAAAGCTCCTTTGGGTAGCCTAATGAAAATCCCAGTTACCAAGTTTTAGCCCAATTGTTAAAATAATTTCTGCAGGCCGAGTTACAGACAGACAGATAGACAGATGGCATAGTGAAAACAACTTTTCAGTTTCAGGGGGTTATGAAACGTCGACATTTATAAAAATCTCTAGTTAGATTTTTTGATGTTCACAATACTTTTCTTTCATAGGTGTCAAGAGAAAGTTAAAAAAAAAAAAAAAAAAAAGAACTGCTTGATTTAATATAATGTGAAATGTAGCGAACTCAATACATAACTGAAAAGAAAAATTAAACAGTTTGACTGCCCCAGTTTTTATTTTTAATGTTTGCAGCAAGTATTACTACACATCTTGACCATCCATTTTGATTACACTGCTGGGCTGGGAACGAGTAAGGCTAAGATATTAAAGGAAGCGTAGCCACGTTCGCATTGTGTGGGAAAGGTAGCTATATAGAAATAACTATACTCAGCTGGGAATCGAATCCTGACTTACTTTTCACTGGCAAGTCATACTAGATGATATTGGCATTTAGCCCACGAGACCATCGATGCAGATTACTGCCTCGATATTTTGAACATTAACAAAGTAATGCTGTTGGGAAAACATTTTTATTCTATTCACTTAACTTGTTTTATTACATGAGCCTGTTTGGGGCAAGGAGCGTCATTGCATTGTATTTTAGTCCATTACCAACCGGTTTTTAAATATTAGCTTATATCCGGGTAGGGTAACGATTACTATTTCATTATTATTTTATATACAGGAGTCTTACTTCCCACCCGAGCTATCCGCAAGTTACACTAATTTAAGGGAACAGGGGGAGGAAGTTAAATTTACGGAGATTTACTTAGATTTTTTTTTGGGGGGGGAGAAAATAAGTAGACCACATCGAAAATCAATACGTTTCATTGCATCTATCAGGGATTCGAACTTCCTTGTCAGTGACGAGCAAATTTATATGGGAATCTGATGCCTTGAAACGCTTGGTCGGCTTTATTGATTGTATGGAAAAAGAATTTTCCACTGCATCTAAAATAACAAAATCAAAATAAATCACTCCTTTATAGAAGTCATTTAAACATACTTAAACATTTACTCTAAGCTCCACATGAATAGTGCAGGTATTAACCCCACTGGTGGGCACGCGGACAAAGGTGTGAGTCAATATGGTCTTGTCTGGTTGGCCAATAAAAGGGTAGGCTGAGATTCAAACCCCTGCTGGATGTACCTATATATTTTTACTTTCTCACTATCTTACAGGTAAAAAGTATTGTGATCGTCAAAAAAATTGATCTCCGGATTTTTGAATTTCCATCTGTCTGTTTGTCTGTCTGTACCTCGAAATAGAGCCTAAACTATTTTATTGATCGGGCTAAAACTAAGTATCTAGGGTTTCCATAGGGTTTCCCCGAGGGGTTTTGGGAATTGAATACTTAACCCTAAAATTAAGATTAATTTACTGAAGGACAAAAATAGAAATAATCGATTTTCTCAAAATTGCCTCTAACTATTTTGATTAAAATTCGTATTTAGGCGTTAATTTAGATTATAAATAAAATTGATACTTTAATTTTCCCATGAAAATGACTTTTAGGGCACGTTACAAAAGTGGAAATTTCCAATTTCCGTATCTTCGTAACTATTTGAGATACTAAATAACTTATCATTGCAAAATTGTAGTACTATTAAAAATAACAAACTTTTGTTTGAAATATATCTTTATAAAACCAATAGTTTCTGAGATATTGGAAAATTTATTAGTCAAATTTTGTGAGCTTCAGTTGTAAAGAAAAACTACTTAAGTCCTAACGCACTAATTCTCTAATGCCATAGAGTAAGAAAAAATAAGTTTTTTTTCTCTTTTCTTCAACCTCTTAGGGGAAATGTTTACACAGCAATAATCTATCTCAAACATTTTAGACTCAATAATCAACATTTACCTATTTTATTGGTCAAATTTTATAAATGAGGAATTTAATAGCAATGAGATAACAACTTGCAACTCCTAACAAAATGTAAAAACTTTTAACCGGAAGTCAACATTTTAATACGAAGTGTTGACCCTTGGGGATCCAATATCAATATTATTTATGGGTCCAAACATACAAATGAAAACGTTAATTCTATACAAAATAAAATTATGAAATTTAAAACCGGTGAATTAAAAATTGTTGTACATTATTATAGCGCAATGTGTGCTCGGTTTGCGTTTGTATATTATTTCATTCACATAAATATGAGTTATGAGTAAATATCTCTATTTTTAAACAATAGAGTGAGAAAGTCCGCGTGGAGTTCCGTACCATTTATTTTCTTAAATGATTTGGTTCTCTTCCTTTACTAAAATGACAGTACATTCCCTTTAAGTTTTATCTTTCTAATTCCTCTCCCATTAGTGTTAATATGTCGTCTGTCTGGACTGGTAGTAAGACAAGGTGAACAAAAATAAGGGGGGGGGGTCTCTGGTTGGCTTTTAGCTATGTTGACTATGTGACCCCACTAAATACATGGTCTCTTTCTCTCTGTATAAAAAAAGTAAAACGTCAATTGAAAGTTGTGCTGGATCAAAAGTTGTCCCACTATTCGACTGCTGCATCGGTCTTCCCAACCCCTCACCCGCCTGTCTATAACCCCCTAGCCCTCCCCTACCCCCCGCTTTATCTCGGGCTTCCATTCATGCATCACTGCGAACCAACGTTATTACACAGAAAGGCACATATTTAATTTCACCGACATCGCGTCGAAACACACCAACTCCGACCCGCTCTCTTTTTAATATTATTACTATTATATTCTATGCCTGCTCCCGTTGTTGCAGATAAAGAATTCAAGTATTTTACATACACATCCACGCCACGCTACATTCAATGAATAAATTAACTTTTTTTTTGTTGGAATGTGAATATATTTATACAATGCTGGCCATATTATTTCCCTTCTTCACCCTCAATCCCCGAACCCCATAGTGACGCAAGTGTTTATGTTACATTCTTCATGTAGTTACTGATGCCAAGAAAATAAATATATCTTTCATCCCCCTTCCCTTTTTTCCTGCTATGGCAGCAAGCTTCGATGGCAACTTTATTATTACAAACTGTTATGAAATATAGTTTCGCGTATTCTCTTGAAAACAAGTAATTTACCTTATATCATTCTGCCGCCTTCAAACGTTTTTGATTGGTTGATTCTAATCTTTATATTATTTAAGTTGTTAGGTGAATGTATTAACGAGATTACTACAGGGTTTCCGATGTCATAAGAAGATTAGTTGAGGTATCTAATCAAAAAGGTGTAAATTTTCACAAAAAACACTAAACTTACCTGGACTAACTCACAAACCCTGTGATTTAAGCACCCGAGGTAGTTGACTTAGTTGATTATTCACCTGGGTAAGACTATTTTATATTAGTTTTGTCACATTGTAGTGAAATTATTCCTATAGGTTTACAAGAACATCCCCTTCACGTGGACTAAGATGCTCTAATCACCGCTGTGGAGTAGATCGGGGCTTGAATCTCTTCCTAGTATACTGAAGAGGTTTTATCATAAAGGTTTACCACTTTCCCATCCCGCATATGCGGGTACATTTCCTAAAATTGTACCTTTGTCATCCCAGCCACACCAATGAAATTAGTATACACACATGACTATAGTCCGCACAGGTAGGGAAATGTAGGGGAAAAAAAAACACCTTATTTTAAACGCGCCTATTTAAAAGCAAAGATACATTTTAACCTTAATTTGTTTTAAAGCATCATATTTTAGTCATTAATACATTTAATTTTATATTTACTAACACTTTGATCAAACACGTAGGTATGAGCGTAGAGAGGGAATGGGAAAACCACATGTGAAAAACCATTTCCAGTGCTTTCAGCCGAGATTCAAACCTCGATCTCACCGTTACCAACAATCCAGTATAAATTGCGAGCTTGAGGACTTAGACCGCGTGACCAATGGTACGAGTATATATATATATATATATATATATATATATATACACTACTTTTTAATAATCTGGCAAACAAATATTTATAGTTTTTTAGAATAATTAAACTCTAATATTTTACTCTGAGAATGTATAAGAGATACAGTGAAAATTTTCGTAAAGTAGCTTTATCTTACATATAGAAAAGTTACTAGATCTACCTTTACGTAATCATACGTCAAGTTATGTGATATGAAAAGGTAAATTTTGATAGATATTGTCAATACCTATAAAATAGCATTACAAAAAATACAAACTTACCACCGCGTTTTACCACCCTTCGGGTTATACGCTGATAATATGAAAAATATAAAAATATGGTAAAATGTTATCAATGTTGACCGAAAAAAAAAACATGTTTGCATTTTCTGAATATATACCATTCTTTGGAAATTTGACTGTATCACATACAGAATACCGTTTGGCAGAGTGGTTTTATTTTCACACGCTGACCAATCAGCTCTGATAGTCTCTGGTTCAGACTCCGATCTAGACGGCTTATACTTTGCCCTCACAATCTCAAAATAATGGTTCGGACCTTGCTATTTATAATTATGTTCCAAGTCGTTAACAGCTACAAATATGATAAAGGTGCTACAGACAACTTTGGATTAAATACATGTTTTATTATTTCACCGGGAATCCATTTACGATCTCTAGATTAATACATGTTTGCTGTAAAATAACATTGTTAGGGACGACTATCAAAATGTGTTTTTTTTTCTTTATTGCATCATTAATTTCACGATCATGAGCTCATGTACAACTTTAACATGTTTATTCAGGTATATTCAAGTTAAAAAATAATCAAAATCACTTTAATATCCATGGTGTTAAACGTATAAACTTAAAGAAGTCATCGTAAAAGAAGCCTATTTGTACTTGTTTCAAAACAAACTATAGGCCTTGTGTTTGAAAAACATTAAATATATTTATGACTTAAAAACTGACTCTTGTGCTCTAATGATCAGAGTTCCTAGCTACAGACTCAGAAATCCTGGGTTAGATACCCGGCACTTCCAGATTTCCTGTGAAACATTGGATCTGAAACGAGGTCAACTCAGCCTCGTGAGGTTAACGGCTCCAGTTTAGAAAAGTGAGATTAATGGCTGAAGGGCTCGTCGTGCTGGTCACATGACACATTTTTATCCATGGAAGTTGGGACTATCTTTGCCAACAAATGGCGGCCACTTCGTTTGGTTTTGTTCGATTGCGGGTTGATGCCATGTTTGTTTTAAAATGTAAACATAATTCGTAGTTTCATTAATTAAATTAATAATTTAATTGATAAAATTCAACTGCATAAGTCCACTTAATTAAAATCCCTAAAACAGTTTTCTTTTAATAGTTTTGTCTCACCTTACCATTTATTGTCAATATTATCTTCTCACGAACATGACGAAGAATTAAATTATTATTAGCGCCGGGTCTTACTACCCGTTCGGGTTATGCGCACACGAAGAATTAAAGATAAATAACCTTCATTACTGGTACTTTTTTATTTTTTATAGAAACTCAAAACTTTTAAGCCATAAATATGTAAATGTATTCACTAACTTGACAACATTGTGTTTGTTTTTTCATCGTGAGCACAATTTTTTTTCCTTAAAAATTAATGCAAATATGTTACTCAGTAGAGCAAACAAATATAATTATTTGCTAGTTAGTATAAAAGAACTGCTTGGCAAATTTAGTAGTAGTCGTACATGGCTGTATGCGATCAAATAAATTTCTGAAGAAATAATTCCCATTTTTTTATATCTTTAATGTACAGCCTCTATATTGTGACAACTCTCTAGTAAAATTTGTTGATGATTTTTTCCTTCGTTTGACTACTCATATTAAACTATGCTCATTCATAGTTAAAATTTTATTGAAAATTATCAAACCTATGTCTCATTTTGTTTTAGTAGCATTTAAAACAGAAATATTTAAATGCTTTTTATTAATGTGCGTTTCAAAACGTTCCGTTCTGTTCACAATTCTTGAGTTCGATTCTATGTTAGGACTCTCAGAATGTATATTATTAATATCAATCAAGTATTTCATATCCAACTGATGAAAGCGGTAATAAATACCCTTATCTCCAAACTGTTTAGAAACAAAAATTATATCAGCGCAACTAACTGTATACAATATTAATTGTCTTTGCCTTTTAAACTTAGCCTCTGGCGCCGAGATATTTACTAATTGGCGAACTTGTACGCAAATGGTAAATATTTTTAGTAACATACCCAGAACAGAACCAGAATCATATAATATATATATATATATATATATATATATATATATATATAAATGTTTCCCAAATTGTGTTAGGCATACGCGCAGCGTAAAGCAAAGGATTTTGGAGCTTTATTATATATTAAGAATCAAATATCCGAAGCTATTATGTATGCATTTAGTGAGGGATCACTACACACACATATATAAAAGGTCCCGGGTTTGATTCCCGTTTCCAGGTGTCATTTTTCAATTTTCACACTTTATTATATATGTTTATAAATAAATGTATGCAGATTTTTGCGTAGTGTCATGGACATTTATAAGCCTAGAACTTTCTGTCCTTATGTCACGAATTAATTTGGCTTATCACTAAAGCTTTATTAATTATAATATATCAGGTATTTGTCTCAATTTTTAATGAAGAGCTAGAATGGGTACGCTGGTTAGATCATGGCCCCGAAAGGGGCACGTGACTTTCAAAAATTTGGGGAACATTACTAACTACTGATCAACAGTGATGGGCATTGCAAAAAACCATTGAATGCTAAAAATAAGATTGCAAAATGTCTTATAAGCAACTATTCTTACAGCGGTAGTCTTGGCTCCACGAAAAGTGTGAAACACTTTAACATATGGTGACGTAGGCGTGGTGGCTACGGACAGGGAAAACCAAGAAAAGTCGTCGAATTAATTGATATAAGGGAAAACAGGGAAATTACAGGGAATTTAAATGAAAATAAGGAAAGGTCAGGGAATTTAAAGGGCTGACTGATTCTGTACCTAAATATGTAAACAATAGGGAAGGATTTGGTTTCTAGATGTTAACAAAATATATTTAAAACAAATAGCATTCCAACATAAGGTGGTTGTACAGGGTTTGTTTTATAACACAATTAGGCTAAGCAGGGACACATAATTCCTAAAATATTAAATAGGCCTATTAGGAAAATAACTTTGAATAATGTTGATGTTTGCTTAAGATTTTTTGAAAATATGTGATCTATATAATAAACGTCAAAACTCTCATCCATCAAGGAAAGTTGTAAAAAGGTAAGTTAGGAAATTGTCTGGAGAACCTGAAAAAGTCAGGATTTTTTTTAAAATAAATGTTTTGTAACCACCCTTGAAAGGTTTAATCATGATTAACTGTAGTCGTTTACTTCACGTCGTGTGGTAGCAGGCAGGGTACTATTGATACGTAGCTCACTATAGATCCAATCGTGGCTGATCTTTCTAATGATTTAGTCTTGGTTGCCTTTGACTATTAGGTCGGAGTTCGATTACAAGCTGGGTGCTCTGAAGAAAGGTTCTACAGATGTAATATTAATTTCCATATTCTAATATTATCTCCAAGCTAATGTAGGTGCGTTTCTTCTAAGTGACTCTCATTGTTCCTTCCTGTTAGATTCATTCGTCAATAATTCAAGTAAATATATTTTGTTTTTTAAAGATTACTGACAACAACCTTACATAAACATATAAGACGTTCAAGCTTTATAAAAATGTAAACGCGCACTTTATAACAAAGTTAAAATGTTTTTAAAAGGCTCTCTGAGTGTGAAATATAAACATTTCACAAGTGTATGGAGGTGATTGTCTTTTCAAGACCTCCAGAGAGCTGGAGATAAGGTAGTGATGTTGTCTTGGCCATTTCACAAGTGTATGGAGGTGATTGTCTTGTCCAGACCTCCAGAGATCTGGAGATTAGACAGGGTTGTCTTGGCCATTTCACAAGTGTATGGAGGTGATTGTCTTGTCCAGACCTCCAGAGAGCTGGAGATTAGACAGGGTTGTTTTGGGCATTTCACAAGTGTATGGAGGTGATTGTCTTGTCCAGACCTCCAGAGAGCTGGAGATTAAGCAGGGTTGTTTTGGGCATTTCACAAGTGTATGGAGGTGATTGTCTTTTCCAGACCTCCAGAGAGCTGGAGATTAAGCAGGGTTATTTTGGGCATTTCACAAGTGTATGGAGGTGATTGTCTTGTCAGACTCCAGAGAGCTGAGATTAGACAGGGTTGTTTGAATTCACAAGTGTATGGAGGTGATTGTCTTTTCCAGACTCCAGAGAGCTGGAGATTAAAGCAGGTTATTTTGGGCATTTCAAGTGTATGGAGGTGATTGTCTTTCCAGACCTCCAGAGAGCTGGAGTAAAAGGTAGTGATGTTGTCTGGCATTTCACAAGTGGTATGGAGGTGATTGTCTTGTCCAGACCTCCAGAGAGCTGGAGATTAAGCAGGTGTGTTTTGGGCATTTCACAAGTGTATGGAGGTGATTGTCTTTTCCAGACCTCCAGAGAGCTGGAGATTAGACAGGGTTGTTTTGGACATTTCACAAGTGTATGGAGGTGATTGTCTTTCCAGACCTCCAGAGAGCTGGAGATTAACAGGGTTGTTTTGGGCATTTCACAAGTGTATGGAGGTGATTGTCTTTTCCAGACCTCCAGAGAGCTGGAGATTAGACAGGGTTGTTTTGGACATTTCACAAGTGTATGGAGGTGATTGTCTTTTCCAGACCTCCAGAGAGCTGGAGATTAGACAGGGTTGTTTTGGACATTTCACAAGTGTATGGAGGTGATTGTCTTTTCCAGACCTCCAGAGAGCTGGAGATTAAGCAGGGTTGTTTTGGACATTTCACAAGTGTATGGAGGTGATTGTCTTTCCAGACCTCCAGAGAGCTGGAGATTAACAGGGTTGTTTTGGACATTTCACAAGTGTATGGAGGTGATTGTCTTTTCCAGACCTCCAGAGAGCTGGAGATAAGGAGTGATGTTGTTTGGCCATTTTACAAGTGTATGGAGGTGATTGTCTTTCCAGACCTCCAGAGAGCTGGAGATTAGACAGGGTTGTTTTGGACATTTCACAAGTGTATGGATGCGTGATTGTCTTTTCCAGACCTCCAGAGAGCGGGAGATTAGACATGGTTTTTTGGACATTTACAAGTGTATGGAGGTGATTGTCTTTTCCAGACCTCCAGAGAGCTGGAGATTAGACAGGGTTTTTTGGACATTTCACAAGTGTATGGAGGTGATTGTCTTTTCCAGACCTCCAGAGAGCGGGAGATTAGACAGGTTTTTTGGACATTTCACAAGTGTATGGAGTGCGTGATTGTCTTTTCCAGACCTCCAGAGAGCGGGAGATTAGGTAGTGATGTTGTCTTGGCCATTAACCCCTTCCCTTTCATCCCCCCTCCCCCCGAGTACCCTCGTCTCGTAGTGTTTGCGAAGGTGTTGAAGTCGTAAACTTGATTAGCGACTGGGGGCACAAACATGGCGTACACGCTTCCCACAACCAATACTCATAGCTGCACTCTGAAACATCCTCTTGGTATCGGCCTAGGAGTTATGGAGAAATCACTGGTTCAAGCCCGGGGGAGGCACATTCTAAAAATAAGTATAATTACATTTTAAATGTGTGATATTTTTTCCAGTACATCGGACTGGACTAAAGGTGAGAGTGTTGGGGATGCGAGAAAAAGTGTGTTTGCAGTTGTAAATTTTTTACCAAAATAAAAATATATTGCTTCAATATAAACATATAGTTTAATTTCATTCACGAGGTGATATAAACAGTTGTTGAAACAGTTGTTGAGTATAGCAGAATTAGACGAGCATTTTGTTAAATGGAGAGAAATATTTAACATGACATTCTAAAACACCCTTGACAAACATTCAAAATCTTTTGATATTACTAATTGAAGAAAATCAAACTCAATTTTTCTACATGAGCAATATTTTATTTATTTTGTTCTAATATTTTTTTTTTTGTTATAAGAACTGAAAACCTTAAAAAATATTACCTTCAATTCGCGTTCCCTGATAATGATTGTTTTACATAAATTTTATTTAGCCTTATTTTGTACCAGTAACATTGAAAAAAAAAACTAAGATTTTTAAATGCAGATTTAAATTCAAACTATCTTAAATGTTTGAAATTAAGTCTCTTATGGCCCGAGATTATTATGAAGAATATATGTTTGTGCACGCCGAGCGCCCGAGATTCTACGTGATACTTCCCACAGTACCGTCTTGTAATGCAAGTTGCAGTACTCTGCGAGCTTACACAATCGGAAAAAATGTAATCCTTAATGGTAAAGTGCCTATTTCTCTAAAAGTATTTTTAGTCTGGGAGGCAAAGACAATCAAATGCACTATCCATGTTGGTTTCCGATTTTTTTTTTTCAGTTGATACTTTTAACTCAAAGGTTCGTTGACTTATTAGTTCATGGAGTAGTATGAAATAAGGAGGGTAGATTGAGTACCGCGTGCTAGCCAACAAGATAAAAAGCGTACGTTTGTTTTCGTGTTTGTATCATTTGTATTGTTTATTAATATATAGTTTATGACCTTTTTAACTTCTTAACTAGGCTTTTTTTTTGTCATCCGTTTGCTCATACATAACATTCTATTTCCCTTAATGTGTTTTGTTTGCATATTTGGTTATTATGCAACTGCAACATCCAATAAGGTTAAATTTTAAACGTCTTCACCAACAGAATGTTTGTTAGGAATCAATCCATGAATTTATATTTTCACCTGCATCACCTTCCCTATCCCCCCACCCTATCTTCTACTATATGTATGTATTTTGTACGTGTCTTTTTTATGGTTAACTGACCTGTTTCTTTGTAATTTTAATTAATGTTATTAGCTATCTGCTCATTTTAAAGTCAAATAAAACAATCAAACAAACAAAAAAGATCTAGATAATATAATATTTTTTTAATACTGCTAATTTATTTTGTAAAAGTTACTCTTCCCTGGAACGTATGATCGGTGAGATAATTGTAAAGTTGATTTGGTAGTGGCTACTTTGTATAAAAATTTTTTGAACGTCTTAATTCTTGTGTACGTTTAATTACAAAATATTTGTGGTAGTTACATATATTTATTTTTCAATTTTATACTAATATATTTTCTAAATTTTATATTGCGTGTGTATCAAGAAAAGAAGTGGGCTCCTAACATATTTAAACCCTAAGATTGTGGTATTAACCTCTTAACTAGGCCTAGGTTTGGAAAAAATTATGTTAATATATTACTAATACAAAACATAATAAGATAATAGGAGAAATTTATTAGTTTAGATATTTTATTATTAACATAACTTATTTTAATGGTTTAAATTTGTATTAAAACATTTTTAAATAGAATAGCTTTAGTTATGAAATTAGGTCGCATTAGAAATAATCATCGTTGTTAGAGAGGTGCATGTGTTGAAAGGTTTAGTTTTATTAATATCAATTGCCCCCTCTCCCCTTCCCCATTCAACCCTCTTAAAATGAGTATCCAAACCCGGACAGCAATATCGAAGACTAGAAGTGCCTTTTGGTCCCGATTTAGCTACTGTATTCCTACCACTCAAGTGCGATGTTCTTAAACTATCAGCTGAATTGATCCAAATCAACGAGAGTAGTGTGAGATGGTAAGTAGGCCTATTTTATATTTTATTAAGTTTTTTACATAATTCTATCTTTGCAAGGAGCTTTTTGTCTATGGCTAGTAGCTTCCACCATTTATAGTTCAGAACAGGGTGAAATGTGTTTACAACATAGCATGTTTTTCCCACTATTTTCATAGTTTGTCATGTAATTACAGAAATTAGAAAAGGTTCCGGGAGTAGAACGTAAACATAAAACTAGGATAAATTGTGATTATAACTCAAAACACCACCAAACAGCTCTAGGATTATAAACCATACTAAACTTTTCGATGGTGTATTTGTGGTATTAAGACTATTTTCCAACAGCATCTGTTTGTATACTAAGCTCGAGCCTTCAAAACATATGTTAATGGGGGGTAGCTCTATATACAGGTCACACACATATATATATATACAGGTCACATTTATATATATAAACACATATAAATATATATATAATAGTAAATAATAAATTATCTAATAGCGTCATCCCAGTCATAAGAATACGGAAAACTTAATGACACCAAAATCATCATTGAAAATAATTTATAGCTAACAATTGAATCTAAACTAGGCCTAACTAAGTTCCGTGTTGTTGATGCTTGAAAGATTAGGTTGTGTAAGTTTTAAGTAGTTTAAAATAATACAAAAAGATAACTATTGCCTATAATAATACAATAAATAACAATACAACAACTTATCCTTACCTTTAATTAGTAGGTTAAAAATAGTCGGTGACCTGGTGGTCTAGGGGTAAGGTGTCAGACTTCTGTGCTGGCGGCCGGGATTCAATCCTCGGTCCCGGCACAGATTTATCTGATTACCAAACCTTTCCTCCACCTCTGACAAGACATCTTGCGAATGTGGGGAATGCCAGGCCTCCACCCTGGTTCGGATTCCACGTTAAACTGTAGGTCCTTCATTTCATCTCATAATCACCCTACCATTACACATTAGCGTAAGTGCGTATAACCCGAATGGGTAGTAAGACGTGGTGCTAATAATAATAATAATAGTAGGTTAATAAACAATTAAACAATATAATGGTGTCAGAAAAAAAAATGTCAGTATATTAACATTTAAAGGTAGAAACACCTTTTTGTAAATAGGCCTAAAATTGTATCCAGTTGTTAAAATGTTGAAAAATTAACCAATTTTATTATAATTTTAAATAGTCATTTATTGATTATCTTTGGGTTTTTTCTACTGGTATGAGGCATTAGAGAATTAGGCAACATTATGTGTTATTTTCTATATAAAAAAGTATCTTATAAATGTATTGGTTTTGGCGTACCCTCCCACCTTATCACAATTTTATTATAGAAATGATTTCAAAGGTTAATTTTATCTATAGACATGTTGGAAGAAGTAAGCTCTTGGCTGGATATTGATTTCAGTTACTTTGAAAGCAACATTGATGGAGTTGAGACCCATGGAAAGAATAGAATCAGAAAACCAATTCCTGTAGTTTCAGCTAAAACAGTATATGAATTTACAAGAGATTCTATACATCAAGCTATCTATAGAATGTATCATCAAGGTTGGTTCCAGTGTTCATTTACAAAACTCTTACTTGGTACTTGACCTATCTCCCTCTTGCCTCTATTCACAAATATCAGCTAATGTTTTTATTTTGAATGTTTGGCCTTCAACAGCAATAGATGTATACATTGTATTATACAAACGATTGAACATATGCTGTAATTTGTATTTTTTTTTATCGTATTGCAAGAATATCAAATTATGTGCTATTGATAATTCTTAGGAAACACGTGACATTGGATACTGCCTTGTCGGCCATCAGAGACAATGACAGTTTGTGTATGGAAAGTATCGCTGAGCACATGTGTTGAGAGTGTTAAATATGTTTGCATTGGTCCAATTCTTGTATAAAATTGTCACCCTTAGCTAACATATGTACACCTTTACGCATTGCTTTACATGATTTGATGCTCTAATAGGGTGACATGCTAGTGGGTAACCTTGTAAAGTCACAGGATCCTTGCACAGATACTAATTTGCAATCACCCACAGTTACTTCCTTATTAACTGTTTTGTTTTGTTTTATAATTGAGGCCAGTATGTGTGAATACATATACATGTTTTAGCTGGAGTAAGCATGTGAACCGGTGACCTGGTGGTCTAGGGGTAAGGTGTCAGACTTCTATGCTGGCGGCCGGGGTTCAATCCTCGGTCCCGGCAAAGATTTATCTGATTACCAAACCCTTCCTTCACCTCTGACAAGACATCTTGTGAATGTGGGGAATGCCAGGCCTCCACCGTGGTTCGGATTCCACGTTAAACTGTAGGTCCTTCATTTCATCTCACAATCACCCTACAATTACACATTAGCGTAAGTGCGTATAACCCGAATGGGTAGTAAGACGCTGTGCTAATAATAATAATAATAATAATAATAATAATAATAATAATAGTATGTGAACCACTGCGAGAAACTCATTAAAGAAAATTGAGACAGAGAGATGAATATGGATGCGAATGACAGAAACCCACCTTTAATAATCAACCTAGGTGACGACGATGATGAAGATGAATCCAACTTTGGTGATGATGTGGAAGAAGTTCTGGCTACACCTCTAGACAAGTCCAGGGTGATAGTTACTAACTTCTAAATTTGATAACATGTTTTTACGGACATTAAATTATTCTAAAAATCATTACCTTATCAAAACATTAAGTCAAGTTAAGTTCGTACACATCACACATATTATACTGTCTAACAATTAATAATACACATTTGCCATAGTGTGTAGTCCAATCTGTGTTTAACTCTTTTCTGCTGAAGAAGGGGACTGATGTACCTCTGAAATTACATAATTATGTGTTGTATGCTTTAATTGTGAAACTTTGAGGAATACAGTTTCCTGACAAGTGTGTAGGCCTTGCCCTTCTATCCTCTTTTTAATGTTTAATTTATTATTATTATTATTATTATTATATTATTATTTTATTATTATTATTATTATTAGCACCACGTCTTACTACCCGTTCAGGTTATACGCACTTACGCTAATATGTAATGGGTAGGGTGATTGTGAGATGAAATGAAGGACCTACAGTTTAACGTGGAATCCGAACCACGGTGTAGTCCTGGCATTCCCCACATTCACAAGATGTCTTGTCAGAGGTGAAGGAAGGGTTTGGTAATCAGATAAATTTGTGCCGGGACCGAGGATTGAACCCCGAACCCCAGCACAGAAGTCCGACACCTTACCCCTAGACTGCCAGGTCACCTACAATGTTTAATTTAATACAGATATTAAAAAAGTAATAAAATCGCATTTTTAAAGATCTTTTATTTTTGATAAATAAAAATATTAAAATTGTCATTTTTTTATTACTATAACTTTTCTTGTTTTCAAAACTTTACTTGTCAAAAGTGACAGCTGTTAAACATATGGTCTTTCAAATCATATGTTTTGGCGTAGGGATACATTTTGAAATCTAGTAACTTTTTCAGAAATTTTCTGTTCTTCCTACCGAAATCAGACTGTAAATTCATCCACAGGGGTATGGAAATATGATGGTAAACCAATTCGGTGTTAAATAACTTGTGACCACCTCCAGTTCCAGTGGTCGGGATTCTTACCTTGACCTTCCCGTCACCGACGACTTAAACTGCGTGACCAACAGAAGCGGGTCACACTTTGTGGTATCCCAGCGTATTTAACATCACTTCTTGATAGTTTTTGAAAATAAGTATCATGTTATTATATTACTTTATTCTCGAGCTGACAAACTTAGTGGCTAAATTTAGCTTTCCTTTATACAGTCTTTGGGTGATTTGTGTGAAATAAATTTTGAAAAGAAATTGCTGTCGCGGTGACTCTTTGTATTCTTTATTTACACTGTAAAGTAGCAAACTTACCTTGGATTGTTCTACTATGTTTTAGCTTAAAATTAAAGAACACGCTTGATCCGTCAAGGTAATATAGGCAAGAGTAAAATAATTACACATTCAGATGATACAATAGCTATGGCTTCACGCCTAGCTGGGGTGCACTTATATTATTTTCCCTGAATTTTTCCCATAATCTGTACACGATGATATGGATTCATTTTCTTTCATCCACTCCATACACACAATCCTATAGACAAACCGTCGTATTATTACATATCACAAAAATAACTCACTTTGTTTATGTATATCGGTAGAAAATCATAATACGCCTCATTGTAAAGCCAAGCCATGATAAATGTTGGCCGCCCTTATGATCCACATGAAAGTTTTTTTTTTTTTTGCTCACCGCGTCTTACAACACGGTCCAGCTCTCAGCATAATTACACTAATAAGATAGTGATGAAATGGGTAGAAATATGGCAAAATATATCCGTATTTTCGTGGAGGTATGGTGAGAAATCTATAAAGAAGAAACACCTAAGAACTCACTGACGAGATTTAAACTGTTGCCTACCCACTCCGGTGGCCAAATGTTCCAAAGCTTTACTCTCATGTTAAAACTAGACTGTCGATGATCGGGAGATCAAGGTTTGAATCTCCGTCGGGTGAACTGAGGGTGTTTCTTACAAAATTGTTTTCAACCCCCTCCACGCATATGTGGGTACACTTTCTCTAAATATAACCTTCCTAATCCCTAACAAATTAGTGTAATTAGCACATAAGTGTACAACCCGAATGGGTACTAAGACGGTATGCTAAAGAAAAAGTTACCTCCCCGTACTGGCAATTCAGACAATACGAGACTGACGCATACCCACCGGTATCGGCTAATAATTAACTGTTACAAAAATTTTTATACTAAAATGTAAAGCATTTTGTGAATCCACTGTATCGAAATGCTGTGAGAGATAACCGAGGTAATGTATTCAGTGTAAGCAGTTTATGAGGCACTGATATCGCTATGTAACACCGCCGAGACCGTAGGTGTGCGCACAGGTAATAGAGCTGGGCCTTACCCACCTCCTTCCCCGTATCCCCGCTCATGATCCACATCGCCCAGTACGGTTTATGACCCACTGGAGAGCCGTGGATCTCTGGCTTATTGCCCCCTACCGTTCCGCTACATTCTGGACCCGCTATTACTACTGCGTCTTGCGAAGGGGAGAGCATGGAGATTGCAAGGCTGGGAAAACTATTTGCCCGTGTCATATGCAGAACCGCGTACAAAAAAAAAAAACCCGCTCCGGTGGCCGCGTGGTCTAACGCGCTACTCTCACAGTAGACTAGACTGCCGATGACGGGCAGATCTTGATCGGGCGTACGGAATATTTTTTTCCCAAAATTGCTTTCTACTTTACCTCCATGAAAATGCGGCTACACTTCCTATTAATATAACCTTTATTCCCTAAAACCATTAGCGTAATTGGTACATGAGCGTATAACCCGAACTGCTAGACGTGTTGCTTTAAAAAAATTGACCTGAATGTTCATCGAAAGAGTTCTTTTTGTGGTTGGATTTTAGGTTTGGGAGTGTACTTTTTTTTATAAACCTAAGCAAACTTTTTTTTTTCTAAAAATTACTTATTTATCGTCTAGCTATTTGCATATTTACATTAAAAAAGTAGATATGACTAAGGCAGAATTTAAAGGAAATATAATCAGATTTGCGTGGAGGGAGATAGGAAACATCATTTAGTGAAAAAAATACCTCAGTACACTGAGCTGGGATTCAAATATCGACCTTCAAGTCACCGGTAAACCAGTCGAAGAGAATGATGTCTTTGGCCTCCAATTGTTGGCACATTTCCTTTAAATTCAACTTAACTCATTCCTAGCCTATTAGCATAATTAATACATAGGCTTATAACCTTAATGGGTAGTAAGATGCGTTGCTAAAATAAAATAAAATATAATGGATAAAATAATCAAGCTCTTATCGTTGTTAAGTACGGTTGCAGCCGCATCTAAACAAGTTAACAACTATTAAGGTTTAGCTATTTAATCCATCATAATATGTGCATTCGTACAGTTGTCATTGTACTATTTGCAGCATTAAGACCTCTCGAGTCGAAGGTGGCTGCGTTATCTGATAGTTTGTGCATAGAGAAAGGAATAACACTAGAGGGAACCAAGGATAGGGCAAAACTCAGTCCATTTTAGAACAATGGAAACTGTAGTTCTGTCGAGTCGCCGCAGAGGAGCGCTAACAAACGTACTTTAAATTTTAGACTCGCATTTTCGCGCCACAAAACCATTCATTGTAAGACTTAGTTTCCGATGTAGTGTGTGGGTTTTCTTAGAGGAACTGGCAACGTTGTAAATGACCCATCATCATTGTAAAAGATAATAAACCTGCCCCAAAAGGAGACTTGCAAGGGCGAGGCGGAAGTGCTTACAATGTCACTCAGTAGTGCCCTCCTGTCCTCCCCCCTTCCCCCAACCCGGATCAATGACCCACCACACCAAACAGCAACATTACCAATAATTGCTAGAGAGAAAAAGAAATACTACCATCTATTCAATAGGTACTGTGTCTGGTAAAGGATGGATTCTAGTTTGAAGAACCAAATGACTAGCAAAGGAAGAGACAAGTGTGCTTTTAAAGGCTGTGAAAACACACGTTCTAACACTGGAAACAAATTATCAATGTTTAATTTTCCAGTTCGTGATGAAGATAGGAAAGAAGGTTTTAGTTATTTTCTTATTGTTTAGTAAACATAGAATAAATACTGTATTTGTTAAATACTCCCACACAAGATCACCTTACCGGACTAGTTTAATAGTATTTATCATATTTACAAATAATCTGATACCAAAACTGATCAATAATTTTCGAAAATTTTATTAATTTATTATTTTCAGTTGTCTGATCTTTATTAGTATCAAAATGTTCTGTATATATGTGTATTCATTTATTTAATGGCTTGATATCTTTATTAAACAAAAAAATAGGGGTTTTTTTCGTTAAACTTACGAGATATTTACAGATTAATTTAATGAGGTAATGAAGCGAAACCTAAGGCCTTTCGGAAATGTATTCGCTCTTTCTGGGAGAAGAGGAAGATGGTTATGGAAAAGCCATCCCTAGTGTACATGGATCTCATTGATATTCAAAGATTCCGTCACTGGCACCTGATTAAATGAGATTATTACTGCTTTACTGGGCGTGACCCTAAGTTAGGGGAACATAATATATCAGTGTATGCTGGGTTATTGTAATCGTTATATTAATTTATATTTCTAAATTCTATTTCCCATGATCTTTTACAGTTTCACTGATAGAGTGTTCCTTTTTTATACCATAGCTACAATACCAAAATGTAAAAACGCTTATTAACGGTTCCACTCCAGATCACCATATAAAAGTCCTTCAAGTTTCAACTAACTTTGTAATGATCCTATCATATCCAACTACGACAGGTATGACCACACACAGCTTATGAAGGCATTCAATGCTAAAGTGTTTCTGGAAAAGCCTTCCTAGCCTCCAGAGGCTCACCTTATAACCAATATTTTATTTAGTGTCCCCTATACTCCAAATTTAAATTATGAACGTGTTACTGAATTAACATTGGGTTATATAACATGATACACATACAGTTGATTTTATTATCTATTAGTAATTTCTGATTTGTTTTATTTTAAGTGATTTTAATTAAATTAAATATTTGATAAATGAATTCTTATTTAGAATTATGAAAGTAAAATTTGTTTTGAACTGTGTGGGTTCTTCTTGAATGTGCCTAGTAATAACTATTATTATTAGCACCGCGTCTTACTACCCGTTCAGGTTATACGCGCTTACGCTAATGTATAATAGTAGGGTGATTGTGAGATGAAATGGAGGACCTACAGTTTAACGTGAAATCCAAACCACGGTGGAGGCTTGGCATGCCCCACATTCACAAGTTGTGATTAATACACATCTTGTCAGAGGTGAAGGAAGATTTTGGCAATCAGATAAATCTGTGCCGAGACCGAGGATTGAACCCCGGAACCCCAGAACAGAGGTCTGACACCATACCCCTAGACCGCCAGGTCACCAGTAGTAATAACTATCTTTGCAATAAATTGTATGTGTATTTATTTTAGAATTACCTAGGATTTGTTTTCATACATTTGGAAGAATTTAAATAACATTATATATTTAATGAACTCTTCTGTTAAAAAACTAAACTAAGTAGTTAATATGGAATATTTTTGTTTCTAATTTAAAAGTATTTGCATCAATTTTAGCTTTTGGTAGTAAATTTGGTGTGGTAGATGTTAATATTTTTGCTTTCATTTAACTGCACTTATTTTAAGACTTATGTCAAATTTGAAAATAAAATTACCCGGATCAGTAGGTACATTTAATAAATATCAGGCTCATCTAGTCTGGCTAGTCAGTGACGGAGAACTCAGGGTTCAACCCCCTGTGTAGGGCGGGGTGCTATTTCTTATACTGTTTTCTAATCTGCCTGATCGTAAATATGGGTGGACTTTCTTAAAAATTCTACATTCCCCATTTCTATTCGAGTGTTGTTAATACAATGCTTATAGGCCGGTTGGGTCGTGGGGCGCAATGGAAAAACAATTTCATAAGCCTTTTAAATACTAAACATTAGAAAATATTTGGCTCGATAAAATTGGTTTGCATTGCCAAGATTTTAATATAAGAGAAAACCTCATGTAGACCTATCTACAGCCAAGTTTACATCATCACAATAATGGTGTGGATTTAAAAAAAATCTTCTTTCAACCTTGTCAGGGATTTTTAAATTCAATATAAATATACAATTTTGGTCATTTGTAACTCTTCAAAAATAATAAAAAGATGATCGTTACAATTCTTAAGGTTAGCGTTTCATAATTGGGTAATCATATTTAGTAAAATATAAGCCTATGGAAGTAATAAAAAATGGTAATCAAAGTTATCTAAAAACCTTCAATCGTTCTAATCCTGGTTTATAGATTAATCTTTTCACTTCGTCTTAGTACCCGTCTGGCATATCCACCTTTAATTACACAATTGAGGTAGATAGGATTGAAAAAGGAAATGTACCTTTATTTTCGTGAAGGGAGATGAGAAAATAATTTAGAAAAATCACCCCTAGTACATTCGGCTGGTATTCGAATAGTGAGTGACCTCTCCATTACAAACAAACCAAACCAAACACAAGTAATGTTTAACCCGCTTGCTCACTTACACTTGTTTTAATTATATGAAATTTCTTAGTTAATGTTTACATGAAAGGGACTAAAGGGTCGCAAAAGAGAATCAATTAGCCTGGTCGATGTTTCGGAAGTTGAGCTAGCAGCGCCAATCACCCAATACATAAAAGCTTATTGCCAGAGCTGGATAACTAGCAAAATAAAAAATAAGTAACTTACAGTTGATATTATTTTAACCGCGTACATTTATATTTTAGTTTTGAACTTACTTATAATCGTTATAATAACTTAAAAATAAGTATAAAGCTAAAACCTCAAAATCATTGCGACTCCACCCTAAACACGTCGTAATCTCAAGGTTGGAAAACACTGCGCTACACATATTATTTTAAGTCAGATGACTTTGTTCCTATTGATCATATAAACCAGGCCAGGTACATCTAAAATAAAAATAAATTAAATGTATACATTTATAGTCATTTATTAAATTCTTTAAATTTTTTTTTAATACTTTGTCTCACTAACTGTTCGGTCTATACGCCCCTATGAACTAATTACACTAATGGGTTAGGGATTAATAAGGCTTAATTAGAGGAACTTCACCCACATTTGCGTGGAGCCAAAGTGAAAAACCATTTAGGAAAATCCACCCTCAGTGCACCCAACTGGGGTTGAACCTCGGATCTTCCACGTCTTCAGCAGTCTAGTCCAACGATAGAGTAGCGCGTTAAATATTTGGACTTAATGCTCTTAATTGGCATGATGTTCGAGACACTAATAGGGCTAGGATTTAACGTTAGAGCTACAGTCTGTGATCAAGGCACTTCAAATAGGAAAGCTCTTGAGCATTTAGGAGTTACTGTAGAGCAACCATTTATTTGGTTCAATAATAGAAAGGTTTACAGTTTGTACGATGTTCCTCATTTACTTAAATGCGTGCGAAATAACTGGTTAACAAATGATTTTAAAATAGGCAATGATATTGTTTCCTGGAGCATTATAAAAAAGATGGCATCAGTTAACGCATCTTGTGTAACTTCTAGAGCATCAACAAAATTGAGTGACTGTCATATTCATCCAGGACCATTTGATAAAATGAGCGTCAAACTGGCATCTAAAGTATCTAGCAATGCTGTATATGCATCTCTAATGGCTTTAGCAAGCTCTGCCAAGGATCAAGATAGAAATATTGTGTGCGTTGCTAACTTTGTAAGTCGTATGAATGACTTGTTCGACAATTTAAACAGCAAGTCTCTATACAATTCTAACCCAAATCGAAGAGCACTTTCCAGTTCAAATCCCCAAGTGGAAGAAAACTTAACCTCATGTTTGGATTGGATAAAAAAATGGAGCTTTGCTGATAATAAAATCAGTCTTCCACCCACTTTCAATAGCTTCCAAATTACTATTGCAGGCATTTAATTACTTTGGAATGATCTTAAAAATGAAGGAATTTCCTATATGATTACATCCCACCTCCAACAGGACCCATTAGAAAACTTATTCTCTGTCTTAAGATATAGATGTGGTAATGGTAATAATCCTACTGCAGAACAATTTCAAAGAAATATGCAACACACAATGTCAATAAAATTTACAATTCCTCCTTAATCAACTAATTGTGAAATGGATGATGATTTTAACTTGGTGTTTTCTTCCACTACAATGCAAAACAATGGCAACACATCATTAAATGACTCTTCCGATTCAAAACAAAGTACAAGCTCAAAAAAAAAGGTTTTTTTTTACAAAGAACTCAATGTGCTATTGGCGGCTCTTGATGCTAGTGCCTTAGAAGTTGAACACTTTAGTAATACAATGAAAATATTTCCCATTACGAATCATAATGACAAGGGAAATGAAAACACAATATACAAGTCTCAGTCACAAATACCACTAAGAAACACTCGAATTTTTAGTTCAACTTCACAAACATCAGTAGGTGATGTTAATACTACTCAGGCTGCACGCGAGCTACAAAATGGTAGTTTAAAAGAAAATCTAACACCATTATCAGCAGCCAATTCTAATATAGAAAACACAACTGATATTTCTATTACTCAACTATTGGAAGATAACGCCACATATTATTTTTCAGGTTATGCTGCCAAACAATGTTTGAACAAATTTCAATGCCCAACTTGCAAGGAAAAATTCCTGGATCAAAATTCTCAAGTTTATTTCAAGCCCAAATTCTTACACATTATAGAACATACAAAACTACAAAGTCTTCAACAAACTTGGACCTAGGACAACTAACTCCAGCCTCTGCTGAATTATGGAGTGTATGTAAGTTCCAGTTACGAAAATTTGTAGAAATCTTCGACAGCATTTGTCATTAAAGTCAACTTTTAGAAATTATCACAAAAGAATTGATCTTTAATACTATGAAATATTTTCCTACTAGGTTTATGGAATGTGAAAATCACAAACTATATTTACTGAATGTCTTCTAATAGCTAGAGAAAGGTATGGACTTGAGTGGCCGTCAATATCTACAAGAGACACCAAAAGAAAACTGATAAATGGTGGTAAAGAACATCCGTACTTGAAAAAACTGAGGAATAACAAACGGACAAGTAACTAGTCGGTTACTAGAATCTTACTATTTAATTTAAAATTAATTGGGTTAAATTATTGACTTAGTCATCATAGCACTAAAGCATTTATATAATATAGTAGGGGCTTGCAAAACTCCAAGAGTTTAACTTGCTTCACCAATAAACATATTGAAAGCTAAAATACTTAATGTATGTTCACTCAATGCAAGCACGAAAGAATAATTATAAACATATATGAACTTCGTTTCGGTTCCTAGAGTATTTCATACAGTCAATTCAAGATTGCTTCAAATCGGAAAACAAATTTACTTCGCGCACTTTTCTAATATAGATAAGATTATGTTTATTTACTATTCTTGGACTTATTTGATGGCTGTACCAACTATATTAGCCTATAGGGTTTTTGACACGGATATTGTGTTTATTTTAATTATTCATTAATTATTTGGGAAATTGATTTTTTTAACTCTCATCCTATTAGAGGTACAATTAATTACATAATGTAGGCCTACTATTTGTCATGAAATATTTAAGTGCTAAACTTGTGTTCGTTATTGAATATTTAATTCCACTGATTTAAAATTGGGTGCATTAACAATATATATTAATATTACCTACCATGAAAATTAGGCTTATTTTAACTATTTAAGTTTCAGATTAATTAAAGTTTTGTATAAAATTAAAGACATTTCAGATTGTTTAGTTGAAAATGTTGCGAGATACAGTGAAATTAAAATATCTTGATATTTAAAAAATAATCATTCTTCATCATTGGTTTGGAGAAAGGGACCAAACGAATGGTAAGGCACAATTTTATTTTAAATAACATAAGAAAATATGAGTTTAAATCTATTTACTAATCTTTAATTAATCTATATTATATCATACATAACATGTTTAAATTATTTATTAATAATATTGTTTTAATATATTTAACAAATTTACTATGCATAGCATATAAAAACATATTAAGTTGATATTAGTTCCAATTCTTATCAAAATTATATATTTGTCAAAATATATAATTCATAATTAAGATAACTGGACTAGAAATGTTTGGCTTAAATTTAATTTCTTATGAAAATAATGTGTACATTATAATGTTTATATATTTTTACAAATATAATTTTTAATTGAGTCTCATGTTTATTATTTTTTGTAAAAATTGTATTAACTCATTTTATTTATTTAGGTGTCAATATTGCTATTATGATGCTTCAAGAAGAACATAATTAAGTTTAAGGAGCTATTTATATTTAGCCTTATAGAGAAGATGTAGGAGACGCGAGAAAAGTTGTGTTTTTCATTTTATATAGCAAAACCTTTTTGGTCAAATAAATAGAATATTGCTTTAATAGAAACATGGAGCTTAATTTCCTCCACATGGTGATATATAAGTTCTTGAATATCTGTAAATGGTGTCCTGGAATATAATGACAACTTTTTCTATTCATTTAAAAGGTTTTTTTAGGTAATACCGCCATGCTTATGACAGATATCCAACAACTATTGACATCATCATGTGAAGAAAATTAAACTACATGTTTATATTGAAGCATATTTTATTTATTTAGACCAAAAAATTGTTTTGATATAAAAACTAAACACAAGTTCTTTACATTTCAAGATAAAAAGAGAAATGTAACGATAGTTTCTTCGTAATATTTGAACAAATTGATATATTTCGACTAAAATCTTAATAAACATTGGCACCCAAGAGGGACAAAATATTTTGATTTTCGATCTAACTTTAGTCTATTATTTTGGGGGTAAAGATGTCCTAAATAAAATAAAAAATCTATTTTCCTCACGTATGGTGCTATAAATCTAATTACAACGTTGAAATTATACTTATCAAAATTAGCATGTCTTTATTTGGACCCCCATTCAATAAAGTATCAAAGCAAGGCCACTGTATTTTCTATGAGCCAGGCCCACAGACATGAAACTAGCTCTGCTGGTTTGTGAGGGTTTTCTTTAAAACTGTAAATACATTAAGCTGGGACTCTTACCCCCCATCCCCTCCTTTAGCAAGTGGCGGTTCTCTTACCTGCGTTTATGATCCAAGTGTCTTTTGTAAGTACATTGTGAATGCCACCCCCCTTCCCCTCAACCTCGTGAACCACTACGGGCCAGACATACTTTAAATCAATGAATGATGAAAATGAAGGTAAATATAGACAACACTGTAAGAGATTGGTTGCCATAGTAACATGACGCTTTTAAAGAAACCAAAAGTTGAAACACTAGCGTTCGAAGCGGTCACTCGACAGAACTAAAATTTTTGAGACTCAGTGGAAAAACCACCCAAAAAAACTTGACTGAATATTTTAACCTTTGATGTCCTCTCTATAGTATACATTTCTCTATGGTTTGTGGTCTTAAGACCGTGCGTCACATGCCAATAAACTGTGATAAGAGTCGGCTTGAAATCCTAGATACACAAGAATACCATTGCATGTGGATCATTTATGATTAATTGGGGCATATGGTAGATATTAACAAGAAACTTGGTCGTTCTGTCCCCCATCGTCACCGCCGAGAATTTCAAGTTCTCATTCAAATACGAATTCACTGCACATATTTCTGGCATATCGTAGGTATTTTATTTTTCCTTTTACTCCAATACCTTGTAATTATACTGATTTGGACCCCTCTTATATATTAAAAAAAGTCATGGATGAAGTGCATTTTTCTTTAAAGTATTGTCTATAAAATATTCTTTTAATACTTCATCCATGGAGAATCACGCGCTTTTCAGAATTAATGTCAATAGATTACACCATAAAACTTATTTCTTCTTTCAAAAATCAACTCCGTAGTGTTTACCAATAAGAAGCTAGCCTTCACAACACATGTTGCCAGGATTCTTTCTATTAGTTGGTTTTGACACTGATGACAAGAGGTCCAAGAAGCAAGGGGTAGGTCATGTGTAAGCCGATTTTGCGTATGAATATATAGTAGTAACATAAATCTACACAGCACACGGTACTCATAACATGGAACGTATAATGTCACAGAAAAATAATCTTTAGCTCAACTAAAACTGTATCATTTAATACAATATCTTCAGTGCCGAAAATTAAATCATCTTAATAAATCGTGTGCAACATTGAAAGTTTTATTTATTTTATTAAAATAAAAATCAGATCGTATAATCGCATGAGTGCGCAGTAAGGTATACTCGTGTTGTCAATCGTCATCGTCGTAATCTCATATAATTTTAATTGGCGCTCGATCACGGGGCTATAAATACCAATCATATCACAATGCAATTTAAGAACGTTTTAACCTCGCGCGCACACGCACACAAACGTATATGAGAGCCGGGAGCTGAGTTGGGCCTGCTATGATGAACGCTCTTAAAGACTTCGGCTTAAAACTATGTATGCTAATTTCATCTTTGATAGCGCACATGTAGCTGACGATTTCTGCACGTCCATCACAGACTCTGCCTTTAAATATGAGTGAAGAATGACCCTGGCCACAGGATGACTCGTGGATATCTCAGGTTCCAGGTTTCGATTCCAGTTCCCTGGTGTCATTTTTAAATTTAAAGAATAAAATAATTTTAATTCAAACTATTTCAACTAGTAGTGCTTAAGGTTGGAGATGTGAGACGGTGTGTGTGACTTGAGCAAACTTTTATAATATATTTTATAAACTTAAATTTGTATATTATTTAAATAAAAACTCTGCACAATGCAAAACGAAAATAGTAAACATTTGTTTCAATTTTGTTGTTGTTAGTATTATTTATGTTTGTCTTGTAAATAAAGTATTACATTTGAGCTTTAATTTAAGTTATAATCTTATCGTATTCTGGTATGAGTTTTAAAAGAAAAGCTAGGTTTTTTTTAATCACTAATTTCTCTCGCAAATAAGGTAGAGTTTTTACATTACTAATTAATTAATTTGGTGTTGCACTGGATAAATAGGTTTTTGATATATTTTATTCCTTTAAATGAATAATCTGGACCAATCCATAGATATAAATCTAACATTGGGAGGAATATTATTTCAAATTACTGGTTTTAAATGAACAATAAGATCTTTTAGTTTCCTTGTCTAAAACAAATATCTTGGATATTTAAAATATAATCTATTTGAGGAATAATTATAACCGCTTCCATTGACATACATACTGTATGATTTTGTCGATAGTATATACAGTAGAGGGTTTATAAAAATATGTTTTAATTGAAAAAATAGTTTTTGAAACACATGATGAAATTGTAACTAGGAAGCAATATTAACTATCTTTATAGAATTCAATATGAAATAATTAGTGTAAAAACATATCATAGGAAAGTAGTTATGAGAAATTACAAAATTTTAAATTAATTACAAGATATAAGTGAAATTGCAAAATTTTAATCTGATATGTCAATATAAATTAATTAATTAAAAAGTTTGTTGATTATACAAATATGATTTAAGATATGAATCACAATTAAAATAACACATTAAAAAATGTGAGTCAAGGTCACAATATGATAAAAAGTAAAATTATGACAAGAAAACACAACTAATTAAATATAATTAAACGTAATTTAACATAATTAAACATAAATTAAACCATATGGATAAATTAGTAGTGATTGACTAGAGGAGTAAAGTTTTTAATATATTTCTTTTTTCTATAAAGATAGTGAAAAAATTGTGCAATACAATTATTTTTGAATTATCATGATTTTAAAATGTTTTATAAAAATCAGGTGAATAGTTTTGAATAGTTTAAATAGTAGGTGAAAAAATTTCACAAAAAAAGAGAAGTAATTAAAATGAAGTAATTGATTACTTCTGTACCTGCAGACATGTTTTCCCCTCACCTCTTGTACAGTTCTTCCTTTCTTTTTAAATCTCTGCATTTTTCGCTTTTGGAATTAGAACACTGCTCGTAGAAGACCCAAAAAAAATATCCTTTATAAATTCTGATAGCAATCCGAGTCCCAAAATTACGTTAGGCACGATGCCAACAAAGCAATAATAATTTTCTATGGCTAACGTTTTTGCAATTAAGAAGTTCCCCCTTCCCCCTTTCTCTTACACAATGCTAAGCCTGTTATTTAATATTTTTTTTAAACCCTGCGCACTTTTTTTTTGTCTTCTCCTTACTCTAGAATGGACGCGGCTACTGCGGCGCATGAAAGGTAGGAGTTAGGAAGTGAGGAGGGGAATGCTGTATTCTGTAGCTATCGCGGTAACAATGGTGAACAATATCCCGGCAGTGATATAACTCTCTCTCCCAGTGCTATCTGCGTCATGGCTTTGTATACCCTCCAAGTGGCCGGCCAGTTCAAAGGCAGAGAGCGCCGCTTGTTCTAAGCTTGGTTCCGCTGTGTGGAGCGCAAGAATGGATACTCTTGTCTCCCGTCACAGACCGGACGGGAATACCTTCTTCATCTCTTGGTTTTTATTTATCTGCTTGATGCGTTGAAGAGTTGTGGTTTGGGTGACGACCTTTGGGATGTTTTGCAAAGGGGCTCCCATTGACATATTGAGAGATCTATAATCAAGTCCGCGCTTGTCGTGTTGAGCTCGACCGCTGAGGACGGGAAGATCGAGGTTCGAATCTCGATCGGGTGAACTGGGAGTGGTTTTTCCTAAATGGTTTTCCACTCTCCCTCCACGCAAATGCGGGTTCACTTCCTCTAATTAAACCTTCCCAATTCCTAATCCATTAGTGTAATTAGTACTTAAAGCGTATAACCCGAACGGGTAGTAAGACGCGGTGCTAAATATTATTATTATTATTATTATTATTATTATTTATTACTATTATAATCAAGTCCACAAGTATTGCCCTAAAAATATTATTGTTATATTTTATATTAATTTAGCGTTTCTTCAGAATATTTTTAATCGAAATATAGGGTTTTTCTAAATTTCAAATACGTATTTTGATAAGAGTTTCCTTAAAGTTTTATTTACATACTCGCCGAAAATAGAGAACAGAATCTTCTTGATTGGTGGATTAATGCACACGCTAGCATACATTTATATTTACCCATGATGATTTTCAACACAAATAAAGAACATCCAATTACCTATATATATATTATTTTCAACTGATTAAACATCTCTCTAAGATTAATATAAAGATTAATGTTTTCAAACTATTTTTATATGTTTAGAAACAAATTAAAACATAACACGAACGACACACGTTATTTCCACTTAGCGAGTTATTTCAAATCATTTCACGACAGGTTATGCAGCTTTCTGCTAGTATCTCGCTTTGTAGGCGCATGCGCATTGGTTGAGTCGGTTAGTTTCTAAATCTGACTGAATCACCCAAGCTGATGTCGCGCAGAAGAAGAAAATATTAAGTTATTTCAAGTCACGGGGAGTAGACGAGGCTGATTAGTCCGCGATACTGGGGATTGGCTTAGATATCGTCGCGTGATTACGTTTATGCTTTGCTCTTGTTTTTTGGAAAACTTGGGAATCCACAGTAGCTCTTTACACCTGGGCATAAGGACATAAGAACGTTCATTACCAAGAATGCCGCAAAATTTAAGAGTTGCCGCTCTGCTAAGAAAGATTGAAAAACATTGGTTTAAGGATTTTTTTAATCCTTATTTATTTTTTAAAATATGTTTTTAAGACAGGATGGATATGTTAGAAAAATTTATGTCAAATTAGTTAATAGATAAACGTCATAAAATAGTTTAAATAATTGTAGGCCCTTCATAGGTCCATGTTTTATCAAGGGCTTAGTATTAAAATTAAATAAAGAAACTTGTAAAAACCAATAAATAATTATTCATCAACTAACTTTAAAGTCTCCTTTATTTGTATAGACAACATGTTGGCCGACACGTTCCCAATAAGCTGTGTTACAATACAAACCCATTCACAGCTTGTGGGCGGTGTTGGGCAACATGTTGGAGTTGGGAGGGCTGGTCAATACCAACGTGTTGTGTTGGATTGTGTCTGTCGGTGCAATTGTTGTAGATACTAAACAACCAACACATGTTGGCTGACTTGGAGGGGTTCTGCTCATGCACGATCGAGTATAGTCAATCTCTAACCTTAGTGATACACATATTTTGTTTTCATATTAGTTTGTTTTATTATTATTATTATTATTATTATTATTATTATTATTATATTATTATCGGCATGTCTTACAATCTCTTCAGGCTATGGATATATGATAATTACTCCAATGGGGTAGGGATGAGGAAGGAAGCATTTTAGTGGTATTATACCCGCATTTGCGTGGAAGGAGAATAGAAAACCATTTGGGAAAAAAAAACCTCAATAGATCCGACTGGAATACGAACTCCAATCTCCCCGTCATCAGCATGCTTGTCTAACACGACATTGATGCCTCGGCCACTGAAGCGGGTCAATTTAGTTTAACATCATGATTTAGATAATTTTGTGTTCATAAGGTGGAACGAAGCGAACAAAAACTAATTGAGCTGTATATATATATAAAGTATTATTTTCTTTGAAACTTTACCACAGCCGATCCCAAGAATTCAAATAATCGAGAAGACACTGCAATAACTGAGGTTTTGGAATTTACCACACTTTTCTACGTTTTGATTTTTTCTGCAAGAGTACACTTCCTGCCAACTTTATAAATTAAGAACTGGCGAGTAATACGTCGTTTTACATTGCCATAATTTTTTTTATGTGTAGACATTAATAATTAGAGAAGAGAATTCGAGATGTTGGCCCAACAAGATGGCATTAATAGACTCGGCTTACTTTTCCCCATATGTTGGCTCCCGATATGTTGAGTTTCAACTTGTTAAATTATAAACAAACCTTCCACCTCATGAAACAAAATTTGTTACATGATCAAAAATTTGACAGCTCAACAATATGATGGTCATGCTTTGATGCTCGCTTAACAAGAACAGCGATTATTCGTTAAATAAAAAATGACACCTGGACACGGAAATTGATCCCGGGACCTTTGACTTAGTACGCCAATGTTCATACCACTGAGCTATCCAGGAGTCGTCCCGTGCGCAGGGTCTTTCTTTGCTATATTTTAAGGCAGCGTCGTAGATCGTCAGCTGCAATAGCTCAATGACAATTGTTCGAATGTGATTATCAAGATGGACTCTGCCTTAAAATATGAGGGAAGAATGACCCTGTTAATGGGTTGGCTCCTGAATATCTCAGTGGTTAGAGCATTATCGTACTAAACCTAAGGTCCCGGGTTCTATTCCCCTGTCCAGTTGTAATTTTTCAATATAATAATTTATTTAGATGTAGCTTTAGCCTTACTTATCCAACTATAATAGCCTGGCTATTTAATCCATCAAGAACAGTAATGTTTAATTTTAGCGTATTTTACCATTTTAAACAAATTATTAATGAAGAAACGAGCATACAATTCTAAAACAAATGGTACAACAATATGTTCTTACAATTATATTATTTTGTTGCAGTCATCAACGTTTGTACAGGAAAAGTATTTTGAATAAATTGGAGGGGTTGAGAATTATATTTATTTTTTCTTCCTCGGCAGATGTTTAACAAGGTTTGACACCATACTATTTTTCCCAATAACTTTTCATCATAATTTTGGTTCTGATTCGATAACTATAAGTGGACCATTTTCTTTAAGACTATCATTATCACCCGCTTTGGTGGCCGCATGATCTAAGGCACTACTATCACAATAGACTAGACTGCTGATGTCGGAGAGATCGTAGTTCAAGCCCATTCGGTTGCACTGAGAGTGGTTTTCACCGAATTGTTTCCAACTCTCTCTCTCTCTCTCTCTCGCGCAAATGCGAGCACACCTCCTCTAAATTCAATTTTCCTCATTCCCAACCCATAAGTATATATAATAGATACTAAAGCTAACAGCCTGAATGTGTAGTAAGACGCGGTTCAAAAATACGTTATTTCCAACCACATATATCCATATAGGTATCTATGATATATTGAATGCACATGGAACAATTTATAAGCAAAAACTTCATATATTCTGGAGAGCATAACACTACAAAATATTATACATACTTTTTTTTAAATCAAATTTAAGTCAAAGTGGCTAAATTCTTTAAATCGTAAAAACTTTTTTGTCACAAGTGATAATCACAGATTATATTACCAATCTCTACGAATACACATGCCGTACTCCGAATCAGTCATGCCTTGCACCCTTTCACTCTGCGAGAAGATTTAAGTTCCGACATTTTAACTAAAGGTAATTTGTCTTGAGTACGACTCCTCCATAATCTTGACCATATCCGAGGCAAACACGGACGGTATTGTCACCGATACGTTGTCACTTGGCCAGAAATTTGTATGGTTTCCCATTTCAACCCAATGCTTCGGCGAGAGAGACAACTCTTTTTCCCTGTCGAGGTAATTGTCTTATAGTGTCTATTGTCGGTGGCTGCGGACTAGCCGCAGTGTTTGAGGAACAATGCTTTGGCCGACGTCACCTCCCTCCCTTGTAAGCGCTATCTCAATCCCCCTCCCCTTTGTTCTCTGTTTCTACCTCTACCTACCTTCCCCCTCCAACAGTCGCCAGTATTATTATGTGTGAGAGTGTGGAAGGGGCTATGTCTCTTGGCGACTTCCTCTCGAGTGTTAATTACCCCCCCCCCCCAAGTACCTTATCACTCCTTCCCTTTACCCCGCTTCAAATACTCATAGAAAAAAAAATTGTGTGCTTTGTTAGCAATAATTTCTGATTTGGAAGACATTCGTTATATCTTTGCTCACAGTATTAGTTATTAATATAACAGTGGAGGTTCATTAGTGATATACCATTTTAAAGCATCAAATCTAAGAGAACATTATTGTGGTACAAGTTAGTAAATAAATGGCACGACACCATCCTACGAACTTTCTCATATGGCATATTTAAGTTGATGACACCATTTTCAAAAATAAGCTATTGGTAAACTATCTCTTATTAGTAAAAACCTTGATTTGTGTTAAATAAGATGATTGAGTTTTGTTAAATAAAAAGTTGGATCTCTGTATAAATTTCGGTATATAAAATTATTTTAAGAAAAGGTCTAAAAAATCTACTAAAACTTAAATGGTAAAGAAATATGAATAGAAAAAATATGACTAAATTTTATATTTTAAACATTTGCCTTTGGGAACAATTTGACTATCATGATAAACACGTATTCTACTCTCTCTTTAACAATGATTTTTGGTAGAGGGACTGGACTGGAAGCTTTGATTTGTTATAGGAATATTAAGAAGAAAATTATAATTGTGCAATTGGTAATACTGTTTCTGGCAGTTTCAGGCAAAGAACATTGTCGTCTTTTGCTAAGTAAAAATTTGTATGGTTTGTTATTCGTTAGTTCTAATTAAAATTGACCACTATTAGCATTTAAAGGCCAAATAATCACTTTCACGAAAATATTAAATCTTGTTTTATTTCGCGTATGTATAGTATAATAGATTAAAAAATTCCACACTGGACCTTGAAATGATGTATATATTAATTTTAAAGTGATAGGTAAAATTTCGTAAAAACACTTCTCGCTATATTTAGGTGTGCCGCCGAGTTATTGGTAATAAAACTAAACTCAAATGAACATAAAAAAAAACTTTTATTTATCTTTTAAAACACTCCCCAGAGATCTGTTTTCAACAAAATTGAGTAAGCTATTTTTGAAAAATTTTGAACGCTCCAAAATCACACATGATTAAATTACCCTTAGTTTTAAGGCTAGAATCAAAATTTTTAAAAAATGCCCCGCAGTTGACCGTATGAAATCTAAATATCAATTTTAACCTAAATCCAGTAAACTGTTTCTACTGTAGACCCAAATACAGTATAGAAACATTATTAGAACCCACTTTTTGGATTCGGGAGCACACAAAAGGTCTAGATTCATCATAATCTGTAGGACAATACTTTCTCTAATGAGAAAGTTAACAAAATAGTTTATTGGCATTTTGAATGCTGTTAATATTTTTGTTTTCTATAGGTCCCGTTGCTTGCCGCTATTTATGATATTAATTACAATTGAGTTGTTTTGGATTAATTTTTAACTATATCCATTTTTATTTTAATATTATAGTTTAACTCAATTTTCAGCAAAGACTGTAGGTGGTGGTAGATATTTTGTTTAGGAAGATACATATTAAAGACGGAATGAATGGGAAAGCTCTCTGTGGGCTACAACAATAATTATCTGTCTGTCCAAGGTCCCACAGCGAGTATTTTTCAATACAATACAAGAATAATTAATTGTTCAATAGTAATGTTTCTTCAATATCCCTAAATAATTTTTCCATGATCAACGAAACCCCTCAAAGATCAAATATATGTGCAGTTACATATTGAGATTGATGATAACGATTTAATTCTTTTTTATTTCCGCTTTTAATGTACTTTATTTTGGACATTTGTTCTATATTTTATGTGTCGCATAGTGACTTGATTTGAAGTCGTTGTTAGTAGTCTTATGCTAATGTTTACAAAATAATATATATTAATCTCATGAGCATTACTTCTTTCAATACGTCTTAATTGAATAAAACAAATGAGGCAAGTAGAATGTAGAGTTGGATTACTAAGTTTAATGAAAATAAATTAATTTGCTTGGACAAAACATTACGTATTTATTAAAAAAACTCATATGCAATTAATCAAAATATTATTTTTGGATAAACTGAGCTCAGATGATATGTTTGCATTTTGCTTCAATAATCTAATGTACAGTACAATTTTAACATAGTTCTTTTAAAAAGTGCAGACGTTTTAGACACAAATTTTTTTTTCAGATAGCAAAGAGGATGTTTTTATAAATGCATTGTGAAAACTTTTTTGAGAAAAAATAACCACTTCGTAATTTTAACACATTCCTAAAATTACTTATTTGAAATCAAATTGGCGACGAAAGGTTTCTTCGAGCGTTTTGGTTACAAACATGAACGGAATTCAAGCCGACTAGCTATCAAATTCCATCCTTTTGTCTATATTATACGCAGAGGTGTACATAACCACAGGATTCCCTTACGTCAGTAATCTTCAATGCAGAGTAACTAATTGCACCAAACGGGGTTTCCGTAATTGAATATATTATAAGCTTTTACAGTACATTCGCTTTAGGAGTGGTGATAAATGACAGCTAACAGAATGTTTTGATTGAAAACATTGGTTAAAAAACACTAAAGTGGAAATAGCTATTATTTTCTTAGTATTATTATATTATATATCAAAATTGTTAATAAACGCTTCTAATAATACCGTCCTAAGGATTACTGACAAAATATTGGTTTCAAAATAAAACGTTTTTATTGGGTCAACACATGCGCAAGAACACAAATGATCACGTTTCGTATGACATCATCAACCACCTTTGTTACAGCTGGTGCCATCATAATTTATGAATAGAACACAGTATTTTAGAATATCGGTGTTTCGTTTCTAAAGCATTTTTAAGTTAACTACTAACTCCACTTCCGCAAATAAAAATACTTATATCCAAACGGCTATTTTCATTTGTTCATGTTTCAATAATGTAAAAATGATAAAAATAAAAATATAATAAAAACTAATTGTTTGTTGTGAAAGTTTTGACTGTCAAAGGTTATGTATGGTCTTGCAGATCATATAATTTGGCGATTGGATACATAAGAGTAAATCTGTTAGATGGTTTATTCCTATGACGATCAGTCTATAGATGTTCATTTCGCAGACCCGCCGCTGTCTTCGTGACAATCGGATCCGTCGGAGGCTGATTGGAGCTCCAGAACAGGTCACGTACTTCACGTAGCGTTTCACTCCTGTTCGGGGTTTGCTTGCCCCTCGGGGCTTTTTTGTCCCATCCTTCCTCTTGCAACCCCCCTTTCTGTTCAACCCCTCCGACCTCGCTATTTGGATGAAGTATCTTTATCTGCTAACGAACTACCGTTACCTATATAGGTACGCGTACGTACACCTGAGCCCTACAACCAATGATAAGAAGTTACTAGAGTAATCCGGTGAACAGGGAGATAGCAAACAAGCCGCTAGAGTCACGTAACTTATGCCTCAGCTCGAGAGAGAGAGAGAGGGGGGGGGGGGAAGAGAGAAAAATAATGTATCTGCTGCTTCGTTACAGAGATTTTCTTGCCCTCGAGATTACAAGCCTCTCTCCCTTTCCCCCTTTCCCTAAAAAAAAATGTTAGCTTCTTATAACCTGTAAATCAACCAGATAAATTGCATAGTTTATATTTTGATAAAATCTACCAAAACAAGCATCTATATTGATGAGAAGTTAAATTTTTTTTTAAATAACGTTATTTAATAGTCACCACTATGACCAAGTGGTCAAAGTCTTGCGTTGCACTTGGTGGAGGTTAGGGTTTGAATCTCGGCTGGGTGCATTGATTTTACACTTGCATTTTTCCCATTATCTCTCCACGTGAATGTGGGTGCATTATCTCTCATATATTATTTACCTCTACTCCTTAGATTAAGTAGTTAATAAATAACCCGTGTATTAATTAATTAACCTATTTCTTAAAGCCTCATTTATTTGGATCATACGGACCTCAATTATTTAATTTTTTTTCTAATGGTCTCATTATTTTATTTTAGTTTGTAATACTTCAGTGTATTATAAATATGGTGTCCTTTTTTAAAATATAAAATGCAGGGCAAAAAATACATCTCAAAGATGACGATATTTTTACTATTTTATGCTATGGGTATGTTAAAGTAAAGAAGAAATATAGTAGGCCTAGTAAAATTAATAGAGGGAGAGAGAAAGATAGTTGAAACACACAACTATTTATTAAAACTCACTTTTAATTGCTAATTAAAGGTATCACTGAGTTACATAAAGTCAAATAATACCGGAAAGAGCATTTGTTTCATCTTAAGTTCCAAGAAACAAAATATCAAAGTTATTTCAAATTTTTATCGATTTTTATTTTTGCTTATAAATAAGTTTAGGAAGTTAGTTGCTAATCACTTCAAACTAATACATCATTACAAAAGTTCTAATAGGCTGTAGCATTAAAAGCAAAACAACTCTAAGAAGAAAATATTAGGTAGTATCAAGAATAATCTTTGAGAAATTTATGTTACTAGTAAAAAGTAAATTCGTTCATCCCCTTTCTTGGGAATCTATATACGTCACAGAACACTTAGTAACTTAGACTGTCACTGCACGTGTATATAAAATATGGAAAATAGAACTTGTAAATACAGATTATCGAAAAAATAAAACTCAATGGTGATATTCCTTGCGCTAGCGCTGTTCATTTCAAAAATTATTCAATGGATACGAAATAAGTACTTTTGGAAGTACTATGTTAAAAAAAACTTTATCTAATGTTGTACCAGTGCTTGTTCTGTAGGACAACAGAGCATTACCACCCCTCAACCCCCAAAAAAACCCCAGTGCTTTCCTGCAAAAATACCACGTATGGTCACCCTAATTATAAACAATAGAATATTCAAACAGGCCCTACTATCCGTAGTTTTGTTTGAACACTTATGCGATTATCTGATTTTCACTCTAATCATACGGACATTTATCTAATATGGACAGCCTTTTCTTTTCCTCGTATAACCTGTAGAATCGAGGTTTACTATGCGTATATATTCATGAATTTATATACTACTCTCATTGGTTTTGTGCACGTAGATGTTGCAAGTCAAGAACGATTGTATCTAAATGAATGTCCTTGAGAACTCTTCCAGGTTGGTAAACACCTCCTCTGGTTCATATCACATTATTCCTTGTTCTCTAGTGACTAAGTGCGGGATATTGGCTAAAGGTAGGCGATATTAACACTAGATCGTTGATGAATGACCCCTGGGTATTCACTATTCACTCGCCTCTTGATTCATGTGACGTGTGTCCTGATAAACGATTGGCTTTGCTTCCAGTCGTCGGCAAGCAGCCTACATGTATAGACACACACCCCTTTGCTAATTCTCTGCATGATGTGAATGGTGTAGGTGGGGTGACCTATCTCCCCTTTAATATCAATTTTAGGTTTTAGATGCCTTCTCTCATCCTACCTCTGACATACACTGCATTGCAATGAAGTTCATAATTACATTCCGTGAGGATATGCATTAGGCAACTCCCCTTTCTGAAGGCGTGACGGAACCACACAGACACACCTATAGTGTCGTGAGAGGGGAGGGGGGGGGGTGAGGAGTTGGCCGCATTTGTTTCTCGGAAGGACCATACAATTTAAACAAAAAACTTACAGTGGCATTTCTGGTTGTTCATAAAGGCATTTTATTTCTTCGGATTTCTCTAACCCATCTCTTTTAAAGGTGATTAGAATTGTAAATATAAGTCTGTTGCAGATTAATAATGAAAATACACTTTTTTTTCTTGTACACTCTGTTTAACCTAATAGGAAGTAGTCTTACCTTGATGTATTACATTATGATCCTATCTTAAAAGCTACAGCATACTGCAATTTTGCAAGGTAAGATTTTTAACTTACAGGGTAGACAAAGAGTACATATAGTCTGTTCAGCGTAGGATTTTTTTGAAAGGCCTTTTTCCCTACCAGAAATATATTATATAGTAGGATATTGGTAGAAAAAAGACCTTTCAGAGAGTAATTCCTACCTTGAATGGAGTATAGTTAATGTATTATGCTGATCAAATTATTAAACAAAATTTCTTGATAAAATTTACCAAGCTAGAAAAACTGAGTTTATTATTTTTTTCTGTAGGAGAAGTTTCCAACACTCCACTCACTGCCCCCAAATCACTAGAATTATCTAAGGCAGCTATGAACCCAAACTGATTTTCACAAGGTATAAAGGTCCGCTCTCACCTAGGTGAATCGAAGCGTAGTAATTTGACTCACATTTAAGCGAAGAGGCAGGTCACAATTCAGTGGTTTTGTAAATAAATAAGAATCAAAAGATACGTATTTATTACACAATTATAACCAGGCTACATGACATAGTGACCATAATTTAGCAAAATATAAATAAATGTATGTAAACTATAGGATTCAAATAAATAAAAGTAAATCCTTGGTCCCGGCACAGATTTATCTGATTACCAAACCCTTCCTTCACCTATGACAAGACGTGAATTAATCACAACTTATGAATGTAGAGAATGCCAGGCCTCCACCGTGGTTCGGATTCCACGTTAAACTGTAGGTCCTCCATTTCATCTCATAATCACCCTACCATTACATATTAACGTAAGTACGAATAACACAAACGGGTCGCAAGACAACAACAAGAAGAAGGCTATAGCTGTTGTTATTTTTTATCGTAAGCAAATTTATAATCCATAACTAAAGTACAGTACTTCGTTTTTATTCATCCATTGCAGCTACAAACAAAACAAACACCCGCACGCTAACTATACTATAATTTCACATCGATAATACTACGGTGGTCTGCCGAACGTCCTCGAACTTGCCCGGAATCTACCGATGACACAAACTTCTCCTCGGAGAATTATTTTCGCTTCAATTCGATTCGCCCAAGGTGTTACGCCATCAAGCTTAGGCGAGTGCACTTTTTCTAAACGGTTTCACTCGCCACTACCTCTTGAATTAACCCGTCGGTAAACCTTGTTTTAAACTTGATACTTAAAAAAAAAACTTTTGAGGGCTGAGGTAATTTTTGAAATGTGCTAATAAGGTTTCATTTTCTAAAATAATGGTTTATCTTAACATTAATACCCCCCAGCCCCTCGACATTTTTTTCGCTCCGCTTCTTATACTATTCCGGACAAGTCATATATTTTTTTAAATACAAAGAAGATATAATTCATGGAAAATTTATCCCCATTTACGTGGAGGGAAAGTAGAAAAAACATTTAGAAAAAAACACCCTCACTAACATTAGTATTATTAATTTTTCAACACTTGTTCTATCTCCATTAATATATATTTGATGGTATTATAAGTAACAACCTACTTCACTAACTCCCCCTCTCCTAACAATAACTCTTGTCCATTTTAAAATCGATTACATTTTTGTATCCTAAGTTTGGTTTATGAAACACATGCATGTATAAAAAAGGCAGTCAGTGGTCAGCCCTATAAAAGAAGATTTTTTGTAAAAATAAAAGGGTAAGAAAGATACTAGGGAGGAACGTAAAAATAAAGAGATGTTTGCTGGACGGACGAACATGGTCTACAAAGAAAACTAGCTCTGAACGAATGCCTCGGAGCGAGGGGCGGGAAGGAGGATTTCAGCCTTTGTCATAAGGAAATAAGCCTTATATACATTTTTAAAGGATTGAAGTTATACATTTAACATTTTCTTTGCGAATATGCCTGTAATATATAATGTTATTAATATGAACACTTTTGTATGAAAAAAGATTTGGTGAACGTTTGTTTTTATTTGAACTTTCACAGATATTTTAACCTCCTGGCTATTTTTTATACAACCCATATAAAATATAATGATAGTATTACTATGTCGATCTCAGTGATCTTAACGTAAAGTGCTCACCTCAGGACTCGATTTTCATGGGTTCGAACCCAGTTGAGAAAGAAAGAGTGCAATCCCATCACCGGATGGATAGAAATAACATCAAACCAATCTTTGGGTTGTTGACTTAAGAAGTATTACTATTGTTTTCTGGATGTTTCACACAAATACATTTTATACGCCTATCTTCACATTTATAGTGAGATCCGAATTCACCATACGATTCCTGATTTATCATCACTTGAAAACTAAATCCACTCTAGCCTGGATTTGAAACTGGTCCGCTAGCAAAAGCTACCGGATATAATATCATGTATCTATTTGCCAAAATCACACGATCTACCAGACCATATGTAGAGTTTTTGTCACTTTTAACTGTCAAAACGTTCAAAAAAATTGTTTTTAATTATGTTTATCTTTGAACCGTTTTTACATCTGCTAGTTGCCAGTTACCACCACTCCTATGGCGAATGGACTCTAGGTAAGTCTATCTTAAAGGTCTGGTCAGTGTCTTCCCTTAGGAGTTAAATAAAATTGTTTTTCCAAAACTGTTTGATGAATTTGGAACTTACCAAAAATTATTCAAAGAGAGCGTTTGTCTGTCGGGAAATTTGAAGTGGAATTTGTATCTGAGTAAGATTAGAAGCAAATTATTTTCAATCATAACATTTTTAAGTTTCTTTGCATTTTACTATTAATTGGAGCTATCCGCAAATTACAACATTTAAAGGATACCGGACGAGAGAGGGAAAATTTTAAAGACACTATTATATTCTTGTAAATGGAAATGGATAACTACAGTGAAAATCGCAAAGAGGGTATCCACCCTGATGTGCTTGGCTGGGACTAAATCCAATCCCAGCGTTGAGTACGCTATTTGATCGTGTTTGTTTTTTGTCAACTCTCTTGGCAATATTCTATTGCTACCATTTTTTTTATTAATTAATATCAATATTTAAGATTACTTTGTCATTTATTTATTAAACTTTCGTGATACTTTAAATGAGGGTTTCTATTTGAAACGGCACTTGCTATTAATTAATTCTTAGGCACCACAAATGTTTAAAATAGGCAGGCAAATGAGCATTCAAACCATGGGGTTTAGGTGATAGAATAAACACTGAAGGTATAAAACGCACACATTAGACAATGAAAAATTGATTTTATTGTTTACATCCAATTCATATCGATATTTTCTTAGTCCCACGTCTCACCACTCGTTCCTAGTAATACGCATTACGCTAATATGTAAGGGGTTATAAAGGTGGAATTTAGAGGAAGCCTATTTGAACTTGCGTGAATTGAGGGTGAAAACCATCTAGTTAAAAAAACACCTTAAGTCTACCGGACCAAGATGGAATATCGATCTTCGCGTCCTCAGAAGTCTAGTTTACTGCGTGAGTAATGCCTTAGATTATGCGGCCACTGAAGCAGTTCACATTCTTTAATTACTATTCAGACAGATGCCAAAGCCAAAATAAGCGCGTTAAGGTGCTAATTCATAAAAAAATATTCATTAAAATATTGTACTCGTAATGACATGAAATGCATTTAATATCTCAACTGCCCATGGCTTACGATCACGTAAAAGCAAAGACAAATATTAAATATCCGGTTGGTCTCTATTAATTATTAATGAAACTGCATTTTAACAAAGCCGATAATTTTTGTTAAAGACAATATGACTTTGTGTTGACATTTCAGTTTTATAAGAACATGTTATTTTCTTAAAATGCAATATAAAGTTAAGGTCATTTTTTCTATCGCTACTTCTCCTATGTGTCGTTCACTTTGCTTAGCCCCTCTGTCATCAAGAGCGGTAGCAATTTCACAAATTGACTAAGTAACTGCCCTCCTCTCTGCCGTGCACGATATATGTATGTATGGCTGACCTTTCCTCCCCGAGACAGTCTTATATTGGAGGGCCACTTGACCTCATGTCATGAGTCCGTCTCCTGCTCTTTCTATTCCAGTAAACTCTGGGCAAAACCTTCACACGATATACTGCAGCAATAACGTTTACACGGTGTCCAGCGACCTGGAAAACAGGGAAATGTCAGGAGATTTGATAACATTTCTGTAATTTTTATATAGTCACTAAACTTACAATAGTCAGAATAAAATGTTTTCTTCCACTTGACACTCACTCCGAATCAATTATAACACGGTTTTCTCTTTTGAGTAAACTAATCTCAATTCTCAAAAAACAACATTGTGGGTTTTGTGTTGCCTTTACACTCCTCTAACGCGCGTCTTTAGCCAGAGTTGAGGCAGTTATGTGCATGCGCGATAATTCGATTACGTTATAGGAAGAATAAACTAAAAAAGAATGATCCTACAACAATTTTGCAATGTATTAGTCCTACACCTTAGCTCAATCGGTAATGTGTTGTTCTACTGAACTAAGGCCCGAGTTCGATTACTGGCATGGCCTAAAAAATTATCATTGGTGAAATGTGGGTTTTCCCTTTCACTGTGCTAAATTAATGGCTGGGGGGCTGGATATTGTGTCTGTTTTAGATTGAAGTTAGCTTATAAGGCGTGGTTTAATATAATCAGTCCGTTCAATAAGTACACGGTAAACACCTTTAATACATACTTACGTATTATGCATGTCTGAGCGTACATCACATGTAGCCAAGTTTGTGGAAAGATTATCCAGTACTAATGTCCGTTTCCCAGGGAATGCTTGAATATACTAATCCTATTTTATATCTCCGTAGAGGTGCTCACCATATCCCGATGAGGTGAGTATGATGATAGTATGATGGTGGGAACCAGTGGAAACCTTTAAACCTATAAGCCTAGCTAATCAAACCCTGCTACCGTTGGGATGATTACACTTTCAGGTAAAATACCCACTGTACCAGGTGGGAATAGAACCCGGGACACCTAAGGCTGCTTTCACATGAGGCCACTAATTGCCGCCACTTTTAGTGAGGCATTGTTTTAAACGAGGCCTTTCTTACACATGGCAACTGCAGTGGCCGGTTTCGGAAAAGTGGCATGCAGTTGCCCACTCGTGCAACTAGTGGCCGCAATTTGGAGTTGCCGCCACTCGTGTTGGGGTATTGTTTCAAATGCGAGCTTTCACACGTTGCCAACAGTTGATGTCATTTTTCATCATTGCGCGTCCATCTGTTCATTGTACCAGGAAGTTGTGTTGAAAAGGTTGTATGTTTTGTTGCTGGTGTGCTTCGTTTTATGTAAAAGATGAGTAAAAACACTAAAAATATTAACATTGTGAAGTTAGTGAATGAGAAAGTGAACACCGAAGACCTGGTATACGAAGATGAGAATACAGTGATAAAACTCTACGCTGAAACACCTGACAAGGCTTGAGAGTTGAGTTGAGACGGTGGCTGTGGTGGCAAGTAGATTGCAATATTTGTTCAGTGGCCGTTTAAGAAACCGATATTCGTCACTAGTGGCTTCGTGTGCAAGCACACTAAGTTCGTAGCAAGGTTCACTTACCACTTCCCACTTACCACTTACCACTATACCACGGGGCCGGTTACTATTTCAAACAAATTGTTTTGTTTGTTTGTTTGTTAGGGTTTTTATTTTTGTAACACTTAATTGGAAATTTAACATGTATAAAACATTGAATATAACAGATTCAAAACGACGATCACCAGCCCCAAAGGGGCTCTCGAAAGTCAAACGATATAGATCTAACATAAAAACACCAAAAAGAAAAACATATGTCGCCCTGGCGGGCTGATTCAAAGTTGGCCATAGGTTGGGAACAATTAAACAAAACCCGTCCTGTCGCCGGTAGTTGGTCGACAGGGACCTAAAAAAATATATTTATACATAGAGAAGGAACGACAGGGTAGAAAACATTGAAGGATGGGTGACCGGACGTAGATAACACATGTAGGAAATAAAGCGGAAAATAATTATGGTAAAGTGAAAGTGAGCCGGCCTTGTCGCGGAGCCGCCGGGGTCGGTAGGTAATGGAAGTTCAAATAAATTGAATCCCTGATTTGGTGTAGGGGGAGTTTTAGATGGCTCATTATGATCTTACTGAAATTTAATTTAAATGGCGCACTACCCAAATTGACCACCTCTTAGCCCCTTAAACACAGTGACACAATATTTTCAGAGTGCGCATACTTCTAAAAAATTATTACATTAAGTAAGATTTTTCATAATAAAATGTCTGGAATATATTTAGTAATATAGTGTCTGGAAAAATGTATTGGCGCTGAAAAATTTGGAAAAGTTAAGTAATTTTAAAATATAGTTTGGTTGAACACCCGAGTTTACTTATCTTTACAATCCGTCCCCATGGCTCACTGGTTCGAGTATTCACTGAAACTCTTAGACGACCCTGATTTTATTCTGAATGGTGGTGGTGAGGAAAAATAGAAGATAAGGTGACCTTGATTTATTACAATATACACACCCGCATCGGTGGTCGTATAGCACAACACATCAATCTCGTGTTGTACTGGATTGCCAGTGGTGAAAAGATCGGGGTTTGATTCCCGGCTGGCTGAATTTTACTAAATCATTTCCCATGTTCCATCCCCTAAAATGTGTGAATATATCCTTTAAAATTATACCTGCCTCTCTCCTACTAAATTAGCATTATTAATTTATTTGTATAACTCGAATACGAACGGTTACTAAGAAGTGAATATATATATAAAATCCCCATGTATATACTCCATAAAGCCCCACAAAATGGAAAGTTCCAGAATTAAAAAACAACAACTTTAGTTGAACATAAAATAGAGTGAAGGACCAAATTAAATAATAAATATAGTAAGTAAATATAATATATACATATATACCATATTTATAAATATTAGGGTGACCTGGCGGTCTAGGGGTAAGGTGTCAGACTTCTGTGCTGGCGGCCGGGGTTCAATCCTCGGTCCCGGCACAGATTTATCTGCTTACCAAACCCTTCCTTTACCTCTGACAAGACATCTTGTGAATGTGGGGAATGCCAGGCCTCCACCGTGGTTCGGATTCCACGTTAAACTGTAGGTCCTTCATTTCATCTCACAATCACCCTACCATTACACATTAGCGTAAGTGCGTATAACCCGAACGGGTAGTAAGACGCGGTGCTATAATAATAATAATAATATAAATATTAATAAATAGTTATATACTGTATTTATTATTTAATTTAGCGTATAGCCCGAACGGGTAGTAAGACGTGGTGCTAAGTAATTATTATCATGATTATCTAATTTGGTCCTTCACTCTATTTTATGTTCAACTAAAGTATTTTTTTCTGGAACGTTCCTTTATGTGGGTCTTAGCGGAGTTCTGCCAGGGTACTCAGGCCTCGTTAAAACTGTACCTCTGCTGTGTGTTTCACCATTATACTGTACTCTCCATTTGACCAACCATACAAAGACTGTGGAACTCACACCTCTCATGGGAATGTATTACCATTAATACCCGACCAATGAATGTTCTACTTAGTAACTAAAACAATTATCTTCTAAAGTTTAAGTACGGTAAGATTTTAGTTGTAATAAACTTTTAGAAAATACCAATTTTTAACGGTTTACAATAATCGCATTTTACTAAGTTATTAATATTATTTTATAGATATTGATAAAAATCTTTCAAAACAGACAACTATAGATCACATGAATTGACACTGAATAACTGAAAGTAGATCTAGTAACGTTTATAACTGAAGAATAAGTTTCTATCTATGAAAATTAGACTTTACCTAAACTTACCTCGCAACACCGCACGTGACCCATTCCGTGATGGACCTTCCATTTTAGTCGAATATTCTGGGAAACCGGAAACTGGTATATAAATTGTGTTTTAAAACCTTTAAGTACTACTGTACATTTATTATAACCAGCAGATGAGGAATGACAAGGGGAAACAGACCCAAATGTAAGAAGACTTGCCGTTAAAATATTAATGTGTATTGTAAGGATGAAACGAAATATTTACGCTACTCTAGATGGGGAGTTATTATTATCCATGGCTTGAACCCGCAAACGAGCTATACCGGCTTAACGGCCGCCCATATAGGCGAAGATAGTGCCAACATTGGCTAATAGATGGGATCATGAGGTCAGCACAACGAATCCTCGGGCCATCAAGCTCAGTTTTTTTAGACCGAACCGCTGCTTTTCCATTCAAGTAGCTCATGAATGGCTCTACTAGTCTAAGTTTGATCCCGTTCTAGACCCAACGCTTCAAAGAAAAATATGGAAGCGCCGGTGATTGATTCCAAGACCTTTGGATCTGTAGCCAGGAACTCTGACCCCTAGGTCACATGTACGAATATGCATATTATGATGACTCAACAGTTCATCAGCTCTTGAATATATGTCAAGAGTGTCCTGGAATTTAGTTATAATTTTTCTCTTAATTTAAAAAGTTTCTCATCTTTATTATTATTATTATTATTATTATAGCACCGCGTCTTCCTACCCTTTCGGGTTATACGCACTTTGGCTAATGTGTAGTGGTAGGGTGATTGGGAGATGGAATGGAGGACCTACAGTTTAACGTGGGATCCGAACCACGGCGGAGGTCTGGAATTCCTCACATTCACAAGTTGTGTTTAATACACGTTTTTCATCTTCATTTAAAAGGTTTATCATTCAAGCCTAGCCTAACGACGGATATTAAACAACTGTTGATATTACCCTGTGAAGAAAATTAAAGTCTATATTTGTACTGGAGCAATGTTTGATTTATTTTGGCCAATACAAATTTTTGCTATAAAAACTACAAAAACACTTACCTCTTCTCGCGACGCCTACACTTCCAACTTAAGGGTAGTTCGTTAACTGTATGGTAACTTTCTGAAATTTGAACCAAATAAAACGGCCTTAAGGTTTTTATAAATGAATTTAAAACTGTAGAGTGTTTATCATGACAAATAAAAATTATACTTGTTGTTCTGGTAAAAACTCGTTTCAGGATAGTTTAATAGTGAATGTCTTTTTTTTTAATTTATGTATTTTATAATGAGTTTATGATTTTATTCAAAATTAGTATCTAGAAAGTTCTTCAAAATATAAATAATTTTACCTGTTTGTTCTTCTTAAAAATATGGTAGTTTACAAAAAATATTATTTTTGAAAATTTGAAGTAATTTAAATATTGTTGGAAATATGTTGTTTGACATTATTGATGAAAAGTTTTTATTGTGATCTACACGATTATATGTAATGGGTGTTTTTCTTAGACAAATTTACTTAAGGGTAGTTTTCTGAAAATCTATATTTGAAAATTATGTTCCGGGTACTTTGTTACCCATGGTGCTCTTTTTTGTTCAACACGTTTGTTTAACCCCACTGCATAGGTTATCTTCTTCCAAACTATAGCAAATTTGGATGTTCCTTAACATCAGCATGCTAGTTCATTCATAATGCCCTACCGATGTGAAAAATAAATTATGTGGCTAGGTTTGTATAATATGTAGGCCTAAAATACCTGAATCTACTTATATCTTAAAACATTTATAGCAAAATTCACTATTGTGAGTAATAGGGTAGAAAGATTATTTATCAGTTACTTATTAATTTACATTCTACACGTGATAGATAATTATCATAAGACTGTCTAGAGTTTATCTTGGACTAAACTATGTTCGGCTGGTTCTGGGTTTGATCCATTTCCCCATCAACCAATGCAACCTCATATTTACCCCTCATCAGCGTCCCAAGGATCCCAGGCTACGAGACCTTGATTTAAATATTTGCCCTAGTTAATACGCACGGTATCCTGTTTACATCAGGAGGCGAGGGTCTAGGGACTGTTCAACATCCATTTACGGCCATTTCATAAATATTTAATGGTGGGACTCGCTGTGGGGCCTTGGGATGCCCTCGTTTCTGGGTCAGATCCCCGCAAAACAACTCACCAACCACTTAATTGTTAAGTTGCGGTGTTCGCATCATTACACTTTTTATTGTAACCTTCATTAATGCTGTTTTTGCTGTGTTAATTTTTTGCCGCGTCTTAATAACCTTTCGATATATACATATTTCAATTACACTAATGATTATTATGTAATTTAGATTAAATGTATCCGCATATGCTTGTGGTGAGGGTGGTAAACCTTTTAGAAAAATCTTCCCAAGGTACACCTGGCCAGGATTCGAATCGTGTTCTCTCTGTTACTGGAAAATCTTTTTTTTTATTATTGCTACGTTTCTTACTTGCCACTTTAGTTGTTTGAAATTTATATTAAATTCACTAATATTCGCATGACCCGCCTCAGTGGCGTAGTTGGCTAACGCACTTGTCGTGTTGAGCTCGACTGCTGAGGACGGGGAGATCGAGGTTCGAATCTCGGTCGGGTGAACTGGGGTTGTTTTTCCTAAATGGTTTTACACTCTCCCTCCACGCAAATGCGGGTTCATTTCATCTAATTCAACCTTCCCAATTCCTAAATCCATTAACGTAATTAGTACTTAAAGCGTATAACCCGAACGGTTAGTAAGACGCAGTGCTAAATAGTAATATTAATATTCGCATGGGAAGAGGATGATAAAACTGTACTGTAAATATCTACGCGGAAAACCATCCTACTGTACTGTTGATTTCTTATGGTAAATTAACTAAATCAAATTAAATATTTGAGACAAAACATTATCTTGCCCACACATTGAGTGCACATACACAATTCATTAACAACATATTTTACTTAAGAGCGCAAGATATTACATAATGACGAGTTGCATATCTTGTACAGTAATAATCACAATACTTTGTTAGGCTAATCAAGTTTCGTGGATTACAGTGGGCAGGACATACAGCGAGAATGGGCGAATATAGAACCGTGTTCAAGGTATTGACTGGCAACCCAATGGGAAGAGCCCATTTGTAAGACCATTCCGCAGATGGGAGGATAACATTACAATGTACTTGAATGAGATGGGGTGTAGTTAGGTGGGCTGTATAGAACTTTCTCAAGATAGGAATAGGGTGTAATGAGGTGGACTGTATAGAACTATCTCAAGATAGGAATAGGGTGTAATGAGGTTGACTGTATAGAACTATCTCAAGATAGGAATAGGGTGTAGTGAGGTGGACTGTATAGAACTATCTCAAGATAGGAATAGGGTGTAATGAGGTTGACTGTATAGAACTATCTCAAGATAGGAATAGGGTGTAGTGAGGTGGACTGTATAGAACTATCTCAAGATAGGAATAGGGTGTAGTTAGGTGGGCTGTATAGAACTTTCTCAAGATAGGAATAGGGTGTAATGAGGTGGACTGTATAGAACTAGCTCAAGATAAGGATAGGGTGTAATGAGGTTGACTGTATAGAACTATCTCAAGATAGGAATAGGGTGTAGTGAGGTGGACTGTATAGAACTATCTCAAGATAGGAATAGGATGTAATGAGGTTGATTGTATAGAACTATCTCAAGATAGGAATAGGGTGTAATGAGGTGGACTGTATAGAACTATCTCAAGATAGGAATAGGATGTAATGAGGTTGATTGTATGAACTATCTCAAGATAGGAATAGGGTGTAATGAGGTTGACTGTATAGAACTATCTCAAGATAGGAATAGGGTGTAGTTAGGTGGACTGTATAGAACTATCTCAAGATAGGAATAGGGTGTAGTTAGGTGGGCTGTATAGAACTTTCTCAAGATAGGAATAGGGTGTAATGAGGTTGATTGTATGAACTATCTCAAGATAGGAATAGGGTGTAATGAGGTTGACTGTATAGAACTATCTCAAGATAGGAATAGGGTGTAGTGAGGTGGACTGTATAGAACTATCTCAAGATAGGGATAGGATGTAATGAGGTTGATTGTATGAACTATCTCAAGATAGGAATAGGGTGTAGTGAGGTGGACTGTATAGAACTATCTCAAGATAGGAATAGGATGTAATGAGGTTGATTGTATGAACTATCTCAAGATAGGAATAGGGTGTAATGAGGTTGACTGTATAGAACTATCTCAAGATAGGAATAGGGTGTAGTGAGGTGGACTGTATAGAACTATCTCAAGATAGGGATAGGATGTAATGAGGTTGATTGTATGAACTATCTCAAGATAGGAATAGGGTGTAATGAGGTTGACTGTATAGAACTATCTCAAGATAGGAATAGGGTGTAATGAGGTGGACTGTATAGAACTATCTCAAGATAGGAATAGGATGTAATGAGGTTGATTGTATGAACTATCTCAAGATAGGAATAGGGTGTAGTGAGGTGGACTGTATAGAACTATCTCAAGATAGGGATGAGGTGTAATGAAGTGGACTGTATATAACTCTCTCACGATAGGAATAGGGTGTAATGAGGTTGATTGTATATAACTCTCTCAAGATAGGAATAGGGTGTAATGAGGTTGATTGTATGAACTATCTCAAGATAGGAATTGGGTGTAATGAGGTTGACTGTATAGAACTATCTCAAGATAGGAATAGGGTGTAGTGAGGTGGACTGTATAGAACTATCTCAAGATAGGGATAGGATGTAATGAGGTTGATTGTATGAACTATCTCAAGATAGGAATAGGGTGTAATGAGGTTGATTGTATATAACTCTCTCAAGATAGGAATAGGGTGTAATGAGGTTGATTGTATGAACTATCTCAAGATAGGAATTGGGTGTAATGAGGTTGACTGTATAGAACTATCTCAAGATAGGAATAGGGTGTAATGAGGTGGACTGTATAGAACTATCTCAAGATAGGAATAGGATGTAATGAGGTTGATTGTATAGAACTATCTCAAGATAGGGATAGGATGTAATGAGGTTGATTGTATGAACTATCTCAAGATAGGAATAGGGTGTAATGAGGTTGATTGTATATAACTCTCTCAAGATAGGAATAGGGTGTAATGAGGTTGATTGTATGAACTATCTCAAGATAGGAATTGGGTGTAATGAGGTTGACTGTATAGAACTATCTCAAGATAGGAATAGGGTGTAATGAGGTGGACTGTATAGAACTATCTCAAGATAGGAATAGGATGTAATGAGGTTGATTGTATGAACTATCTCAAGATAGGAATAGGGTGTAATGAGGTTGATTGTATAGAACTATCTCAAGATAGGAATAGGATGTAATGAGGTTGATTGTATGAACTATCTCAAGATAGGAATAGGGTGTAATGAGGTTGATTGTATATAACTCTCTCAAGATAGGAATAGGGTGTAGTGAGGTGGACTGTATAGAACTATCTCAAGATAGGGATGAGGTGTAATGAGGTTGATTGTATATAACTATCTCAAGATAGGGATAGGTGGCGTACTTTAATAAATGCGCCAATTAATTTTCTAGCTCCTATTTCCATGGAGTAAGTAAGTAAAGGATAATTTTTATTATAACAATTCAGGATAGATGAGCTTGATGTTTAGTGCATGTGTGCACCATTGAGGATAAAAAATAAATCCAGGGTTTATATCCAGGACTTGTGAGAAGGAGAGTAGCTTGATGTGAGAATGAGCGTAGCTTAACGGACCCACTGTTCCGCCACTCAGAACAAACCTGTATGCGTATAAAAACCCTCTCAGATACATCCGCCATCTGGGAGACTAAACCTTTTTGACTTCAAGAGGGACAAAACCCACGCCGTTGCTTGGAACGATGCATGTTTTATTCACGAAAGTCGTGCTCCACAAGTTGATCTCCCACACCCCGTATCCTCCCCCCACCCGCACCCCCAACCCTCCCGACAACGTCAAGACTTACCCGCCTTCATATCTGCGGTCTGTTTTAATGCTCAGCTCGTGGTTAGGTTAGTGCTCTGTTTGTGGCTCAGTAATGCCTCATGTAAGTGCTCCCTCTGTCTAAACCCCCATCAGGCGTCCACGTGAGTGTTGGATGGAGGGAGGGGTTGGGGGAGAAGGCCGTTCCTCAATTATAATTATAACGCCTTGAGTGGCGGTAAACCGCACTTCCACGGTGGCATCTCTTAGTATAAGGTGCCTCTTTTAAGAATTCAACGACAGTAATAATATTAATAATAATAATATATAAATAATACAATTAACATGAAACACCCACGCGCGTAGACGTGCGGAACATGACGTCAGGCTCGTATGATCTAATTTATCATTGGTGAGAAGTTGGGGCCTAGAATACCAACCAGTTATATCTATGTTTTGTTTTCCTAAATGATTTTACGCTCTCCTTGCATGAAAATGTGTATACACTTCTTTTAAATTCTAGCTTTATCATCTATACCCCATTAGTATAAGGTCAAGCCACACATATCGGGGCCTAGTCCGGGTTACGTACTTCGCCCAATTCACGATTAGTACATCAAATATAAATGCGCCTATGCACACAAAACTGTCACGTGTCAGGACCGTCTCAAGGACGGGCAGAAGTACAGGGTGGCCCACGGAAAAGTAGCTCACCTCCTATATCCATCAGGTGCCTCACTCTTAATTGGAGGAGGTCAATCTCCTTCCATTCATATTGTGACATAAAGAATGAGCAAGTGAACTGCTTATTTAAAACATTATCGAATCATTATTTTATATATACCCACACACAATTATGTTACGGGTAATGTGCGAAATCTGATAATGTCGAGATTAGCCGGGATATGTCTGCATTAACCAGGTGCAGTGGATAAAGTCAGAAATAGAAAGTAATTTATCTTATTTACGACAATATCCGGATAATATCAACACTAGCCAGCAAGACTTGCATAACGTGGAATAATATTTATAAAACTAAACACATTTCAATACGAATTTTATGTTGAAACAATATTTTGAAATTGGACAATAAATTGGATCGTAGCAGTACACAAACATTTTAAATGCCTCATTTTATGCTTTATTTTACACCTAACCTAACCTAACTTAACCTATTCTAAATTATCTAACAGCTTGCCTAATATAATCTAAGTTAAACCTAACTAATCTAACTAGCCTAACTAACCTAGCCTCAACCATATAAATTGGCACTATACGAGTGTGGGTGGATAATATCAATATTATCTAGATAATCTTAGAAAAACATTGTTCAATCACCTCTCTCTCAACATTATAAACGTATTTCGGGTAACGTTGTTAACATTATCTGGTTAATACCGACTTTATTCGTGTTCGGACTTTACACGTAGCATGTATGTGTATATATATATATATATATATATATATATATATTATATATATATATATATATATATAAACAAATATATATTGGAAAAAAATATATAAATAACCGGAAATTCACGTTGCCACAGTGGCGAAAAAAAATTGTAATTGTATGTGTATAAGTTAAATATAATTTTTTCTAACATTAAAATTATTGTAAATATATATATATATATATATATGTATACATATATACATATATGTATATATATGTATATATATACATATATACATATATATACACACATACATAATCTTTTTTACCGCTACTATGGCAACATGAGTTTCCAGTTTTTTTAAATAATGGGCTTCTTAAGAAAATCAGACTGTTATATTACTCTTTACTGAATAATCTAACCTCCATATCGGGTCAGATCATTGTATTCACTTTCGTAGAAAGGCAACTATTTTCAACACTAATAAATTTGAACGTTGGGAAGTGTTGAGCAGGCCATGCAGACCGGCGATGTGTATTAACGTCGTTAAAGTAACTTCACTTCTTGATGCGAACCTCACACTTAATGACGCCCAGAATAATTTCTTCTGCTCCCATAAAGCTTGGGCATTCCCCTCCTAACCCTCCACCTCCTCTATCTTACGCCCGCTAGCACCCTTTACTTAGCGTCGCAAAAAGCGTGCGTGCACTGCCATTCTGGTGAAATAACGCTTCATTTAACCGCTTTGGCGCCCCGTTCTGCCTCTCCATCCGCCCCCTCTTCCAACTTTACGCGAACTTCCTGAACGTCTCTACCATTCCTTCTCCTCCTCACCATCCCCCTTTTCCATTCCGCCCCTCTTGTTACGTTCCCTTTGTAACGTGGACCTCCCCGCGCCTCGCTGCAGCAACAATTTCCGTTTAATTCTCATTAATTTGTGAAACCGGGCAAGTCAGAAGATGGGCTCCGCTCGCTTTTACAATGGAGGACTTGTTCTCGTGGACACGTGAGGCCTTCCTTGGGCCCGTGTCACAGACTAGCACCTGAATGCTCCCGTGTGAGACTCTCTTTCGATATCGGACAGTCTTTAAAGTACTGGTTTTTAATTTATCCTATTAAGTATTATGATCTTTAATATTTTCGATCTAGAGATTTTTAACAATATATGACAATCTATGGACTTCTAATCCCCCCTCCCCCCACCCCAAAAAGAAAATGGATTTAAAAATTCTGTCACTATATATATATATATATATATATATATAAAATAATGTCTGCACTTGGGAATACAGCCTCAAAGGTTGGATGGATTTCATTAAAACTTGATAGTTATATGTTGATTGGTTTTTGAAAGTTAAATTTATCTTCATAATGGCTTTAACAATTTTTGTAAGCGAATGGAGGAAGTGTCCTACATAGTAATTAGCACTGCATACTTGTTTTTCAGAGAAGAAATATATTTAAAGGTAGTTTCATTAATGCCATATATTTTTGGTTTCAAACTATAGTAGACAATACAAAAAGGTAGCGTAATGCATTTTACAATTTATTTTAAATGTGGTGTTTTCAACAAAAATATTACTAAGAACATAACTAGATTCGAAGGGTGGAGACAAGAATGTAGATAGAAGAACTACACCCACGTTCTTGTCAAATGAGTATAGAAAAATTACAGGGATAATTAACATATATTAAACCACTCATATTGTACATGGACAAGATTCGAACTTTGACTTTCTGTTAGTGGTTATCCAGAGTATTGTGGGCTTGATGCCATAGTCATTGTGACCATCTGTGTGAGGGAATTAAGTTTTATTATATAGGTTCATTATAATATTATCCATACACTAAACTTATTTATATTGTGCTTAGGGTTTTTGTGGTAGTTGTACTGGCCTAGGTAACTGTATTAATCTAAGCTTGTCTTTTTAAGTCGATCATTGTATAAGCCTATAAAAAATTTAGAGCTTCCACAAAAATGGGTGTGATTATGGAGTATATTTAGTTTATAATATGATAATAATCTATTCTTTTTCCATCCAATACATCCCCGTAAGCTTTGTCTTACTTTCCGCCTGAGATATCCTCACAATTACACTAATGGGATATAATTGAGGCCGTTAGAATTTAGATTAACTCTATCCGAGTTTGTGTGGAGGTAGAATGAGGAACCATAAGTACGTCTGCATACTCGATCGAGAGTCGTACGTCCACCTCTTAGACAAACCTGACAAGACTAGACTGACGCCTTTATCCTGGCGCGGGCTATTGTATTATTATTTGTAATTCATATCATTCCATACAATTTTACAGGGCTTTCATTCAAGTTTTGAATTTACATTATTTCATAAAATATTTCAGTTAATGTGCCTGCTGATATAAAATCGCACAATGCTGCCAACCTTCCCCGACATTGTTCAGAACAATGTGTTCGTGTTGGCACGACAGTGTTGTTCTATCTCGCTTCATTAACGGGAAATTGTTTAATTAGTGCTTATTAGGTTGTTTTGCTCTTGGCGAAATGGCAATGTTTGCGTTCCGGCTGGGTATTTTTCAAACCTTCCGTATTATTGAGCTTATATGGCGGTGATAACCATGATATCACGTTTGGCTTTTGGCGATAGCAATAATACAATGTGGCGTTGGTTTAGGGATCTACCTAATTACACTAATTGTATAAATTTTCTTTGTTTTTATGTGTTTTCGAGGGGTGGGGAGGGGACTCTGATAAACATGATTACCACCGCAGTAGTGCACGAGCTCCCTGCGGTATTTGTTTACTCTTTTTACCGCCGCACCTCAAAACGTCAAACACATTATTTACTTGCGGTTATTTTATTGTAGGTTTGCAAAGCCGAACTAACACAGAAATTATGGATTTTTAAATAATCGTAGCTCTAAATAATAGTTATTTGTGGGGAAGGGTGTGAGGTTTGACTGGGAAAAAAAATAAAACCATCCCTTAATCGACTGGAATAATGTGTTCACACGTCTCGGGTGTGTTTGTAAATATAAAATAGTGGGTTGGATTTTTTTTTGTGTGTTTTTTTTTCTTCTAAGTTTTACACTACGTTTTTCATCAACGCTAGGACTGAAATGACTGAATGACATAAACAATAATCGATTATAAATCTTAATATCACCAATAGCGTATGGTGACCTTTAGTAAAGGATTATCATATAACTACTACGTGAAGCCCTTTTCCCCCTCCTTCATCCGATATCCTCCATATGTTTAGACAAATATCCTATTTCTCATAAAAATATGTTATTTCCCTTTGTAAATCGAGTATCGTACGAGAATTCACTCAAACCTAAACATAATAAAGAGTTTTTAATTCATATATATCGCCAACTGATAGGTGATAATATTACACAGGATCAGTATTTTATAGTTGGATCAAATCCTTTTCAGAGATAAATGAGAACCTTGATTAGGGTATCAAACCGGGACCTTTGGCCTTCTCGCACCAATGTTTTGCCACTGAGCCATCCTGATTAATCTCGTACAAGATCGATTCCCCTGTAAAGGTTATTATTTTTCACTCAATTTAATAATAAAAAGAGCGGATTTGTTTGTCAATCAAGGAATACAAAACGTTGAGGCAGAAATCAAAATTAAAATAGATGGGAGTTAATAGGTAAAATTAGGGGGGGGGGCTTATTTAAAGTCACCCCCTTAGCCAGGACCTAAAGTGACGTACTGCAGGGGAGGGAATGGCATTACTATTCTCAGTGGATAAGTCGCACCTGTACATGTACAATGTAACTAGTAGGGATGCGTTATCGAAAGAAAAGTATCGATAGTGTACTCATTAAAAGTATCGGAAGAAAAGTATCGATACTGTGCGCATTATAAATATTGGAAGAAAAGTAACAATACCTTACTAGTATCGAAAGAAAAGTATCGATCACATTAGGTATTGGTAACGAAATGCCTATAAACTTTTCTGCTTCGTCTTTTTAAGGGACTTTTGAGTTGACTACAAAAAATAGTTTGTGATGACCGTGCTCATTTAAAAAGGAAGGGGTAATATACTGGCTGCTATTACACTCGTCAGATATCATGCTGTATTGATAAACAAAGATGAAAAAATAGCTACGAGTGATGATTTGCTAAAAGAGATTGAGTGCTAGAGTTGCTTCTGGCTTATGTAGAAAATGGGTGAGAACTGAGAATTGAGAAATACTGTCTTTTGTTCTTCTTACACTCTCCAACTAGTAAATATTTAATCCCAGCATGATGAAGATAACAAAAAACAAAATGTTTCTTTTGATACCAATCCGATACCGGAGTGTGGGTACTAATATCAGTAAGAGTATCGGGAAAAAAAGTATCGAGTAAAAATACTAATATAGAAAGGAAAATATTATTATTAATAAAGTATCGATACTTTTTTCACATCCCTACTGGTGATCCACCTCCTTTCTCAAAGGGCGTCGCCAAATGTCAAGCTTGCGTATCCTAGAGTTCCCAATAAGTTTTGTATCTAGTATAGTTCATAGAAAATCTTGTGCGTTTTATTTTGAGATTCACAAGACGAGTCCAGAGTGGATTTACATTAAAAGAAGTGGCACTATACAGAGTGTATTTTAATGAGTGTCAAATATTCTAAGGGCGTATTACCATCGACCAAACACTAATTAAAGTTCTTATGAACATTGGTCGAGAAACGCTTAGTTTATGAGGTAGGAGGAATTTTACCGTTCAATTAATCACCGATCAAACAAAAGAAGAAATGCCATTAAACAAGACAAAGTTTAACATAAACAAACAAAAAACACAAGAAGACAATATTTTATTACAAAAATGGTTCAAAATGGTGTCCTCTTCTTCGATGCACCCTCTGAGCCTGCGTACCATGTTTTGTTGTACTCTGTTGAATACACCTAGGGTGTTTATGCATTTGCTCGCATCCATTTACGATACTACCTTTTAAAACGTCAGCATCAGGCACAAGAGTTGCTTAAACAATGGATTTAAAATCTCCCCAGAAATCAAAAAACAATTCATCGGTCTCAAATCTGGTTATGAAGCAGGAAATTCAATGGATCTTCCACCACCAATCCATCTTTGCGGAAAACCTTTAATAACTCTAAAAAGAAGCGTTTCTGGACCCATGTTTATATGATCTTTTCTTATGGTTTGGGGGAATACACCCCTAGAATATTTGAGACCAATTAAAATAAACCCTATATATATACACTCTCATTTTTAGCTGTAGCACTTGGTAACACTTGATACTAGAACGACTTATCACCGCATACGGCTGGATTATCTACGATGAACACCACATTCTGAAAAAAAATATGCAGTTCATTCATTCGAATCCAAGCTTCCAAAAGCATCAGGCGAAATTCAGTTATCTTACTTTTAAAAGTTCATTGATATTAAAACTGGGTCTCATAAATCTAACCCAAAAAATGCCAAGTACCTAGATTACTAATCCAAGTTTCAAAGCTATTATGACGTATATAACAACTTTAATGACTTCCACGCCTTCATTGTCAAATTATCTTGACTAGGCCCCCTTTCACGAAGTTCTCAAGTCTACATCAGTGCCACCTTACACACCCTCTGTTTCACCCCTTACACCCACCCTCATGCTTATCTTACCCTGTTGTCTCATTAGTTCACCAAGTCATGCAAAGTCACGGAGATCAAAGTTACCCTCCTATGTCTTTTAGCAATATACCTCAAATTTCACATCTCAGCGTCGCCTAGGATGTCACGCGCGCATCCGTTCAATCGTTGTGAGAGCTGTTTTAATATTCTAGAAGATAATAATTATACATTAGAGTACATTTTTAGCCTGTATAGTTAGGTTTCAGTAGAACTTCGGCTAGAGTAATCATATTTCAGTATTATCTTAGCTGTGCGCTTACTTAACACAATTAAGGTGGGTTTAAAAAGCGCGTGAAAAGGCCAGTGATTTTGTAGTTTTTATAACTAAACTTTTTTTATTTTCCAAAATAAATAAATAAAGTATTTCTTCAGTATAAACATATAGTTTAGTTATCTTCACGTGGTAATATCAACAGTTATTTATATTTGCTTTGAGCATAGCGGCATTAGATGAGAAACTTTTTAAATTAAGATAAAATGTTTTCATTCATTTATAGGACACCCTTGACAAATATTTAAGAAAGGTTGATGTCACTTTGTCAAGAGAATTAAACTCTATGTTTGTACTGAAGCAATGTTTAATTTATTTTAACCAAACACACGTTTTGCTATAAAAACTGCAGAAACACTTTGTTATCGAGTTCTTTACAGCCCTACCTTGAAAGTTAGTTGAAACTCCAGAGTAGCAAACTTAGAATAAAATATAGCTAGCAAACCCTAGCACAAATTGCGAAATACTAAGGTCAAAATTGAAAAATGGCATTATTTTCTTTGGTAAAGACTTTGTATGGACTAAATTAAATACATATTTATCTCAAATGAATAAACACAAAGAGACGTAAAGTTGAGTTTCAAAAAAACTTTATTTAAAAATGGAAATTTCATAACAAATACGTGAGGCATTCTTATTTACAAAGTATGTATTTGAGAAAACCTGAATATATGCTAGATTATTAGTTACAATTTCGCATGCATTCGGGGAGGGAGGTGGGTGGAGGAACATGGGGGAAGGTGGGTTGGGTAAGGTCTCAAGGTCCCCCCCCTCCGGTCACCCAAAGATGGGCCCATATCCCAGCGGTTCCAGAGATACGTATCTGCAACTTCAATGACAGCTTCAGTTTTGATTTTTCTATTTATTTATATAATAAGCTTGGGTATATCCGCGTGTTATTGATACATTTATGTGCACTTTTTTTTAAAATAGCTAAGCTTTGACTAAAAATATACTCGTTGTAGGTTGAGGCGAGTGTATTGCTCTTAATGCGCGATAGCCGGTCTTGCCTTTGCAAACTATTAATCACCAGGGCATTACGACGAATTACGAGGCCGGTTGGCTATTGTGGTTCCTCGTGGAGAAGATCGAGGGTGGGCTGGGTGGTTGGGGGGTTGGGAGGGGAAGTAGCAAGGGTGGGTGGAAGAGGGAGGAAGGAGGGGTAATCTCGCGGTAATCAGCGTCACGCTGAGGGGGAAATCTAGGATCGTTTTATCTTTGTGTGGACAGGTTTTATTTGCCTTTGATGCAAAACATCTCAAAGCAATAACGGAACGAGCTTAAAAGATAAGGGAAATTGGTCAAAATTATTTTTCGTATTTAAACTACTTTACTTAATGGATATTCAAATAACCAGTTTGGTGGGTATGTGGGCCAAATAAAAAACTCATCTATTCTAACTTGCAGATAACGGGTAGATCGGAGTTCAAATCACACCCTGTTTTGTTCTTTTTTTCTAAATAATTTTCCATTCACCTTCCACACAAATGTGGGTACATTTACTCTAAATTATACTTTACCCATCTCTACCCTATTAGTGTAGTTAAGAGTGGATATTCCTGATGGCTAACAAGTTATATGTGAAGCAAAAAATAAGTATACATATTATACACTGTATTACAAAATTTATTATTATTATTATTATTAGCACCGCGTCTTACTACCCGTTCGGGTTATACGCACTTACGCTAATGTGTAATGGTAGGGTGATTATGGGATGCAATGGAGGACCTACAGTTTAACGTGGAATCCGAACCACGGTGGAGGCCTGGCATTCCCTATTACAAAAATCTCTCTTTTAAAAAATTGCGGTCTAGGTCTAATTACCAGTTCCGATTATTCGCATTATTACATTAATAGTGCAAGGATGATAATGATATGATTTATTATAAAAGTGCTCACATTTGCGTTGAGGGAGATTGGAAAATCATTTGAAAATAAATTGTGAAATGCACCACACAGACTTTCTCGCTCTTTAACCTAACAAAAATTGTGGCATTTATTCATAGCTAGTATGATATGGGAAACAAAATAATAACCATTGTTGCTCAAACCTAATAAAAAAAAGTTCATCACATTCTATGAAAGAGCATAAATGAAATAATATACACCACTGCAGAAAAATTGAAAAAATAGGAACACTAAAATAGGCCACTAAAGAGAATAATGACAACTCATTTCAAAGACCTTGATTAAAATATATATGTATTTAATTATAGAGCAGAAACTATTGATTTTATAAAAATATACTTTAATTTAATGTTTTATTTTTAATAGTCCTAAAATTTGGCAATGATAATATATTTAGTAGCTCAAAGGATTTTGGAGATATAATTAAAATTAGAGAAATCCGTATATGTAAAGTACCCTCCAAGTCATTTTACTGAGACAATGAGATTCGCTATTTTGTTTGTAATTTTTAAAATGCCTATATACGAATTCCAATTAAAATAGTTTGATCAGATTTCAAGAAAAATCTGTTTTCGCTTAAGTTAACTACCCTTAATTTTAGGGTTCGATGGATAAATCCAAAAATCTATCTGGGGAACCTTATGAAAAGCCTCTACGCCACATTTTAGCTTGATTGGTAAAATGCTTTTGGTTTATAGTCCCAGTAACAGACAAAACACTTTTTTGGGCTTTAAGGATCATAAAACGTTGACATTTATCAAAATATTGAATTATGTTTTTCTGGTGATCGAATAATTCCTCTCCGAAAATCGCCATAAAGTAAAACAATAACCTACTACACTTTATGTGGCTGGTAATTAAACCCTGACCTCTCCACCACAGACAATCTAAGCTGTTGAAATATTGACGCTTTTGAAAATGCTCCCACAAGTGCAGGATACTTTCTAAATAAATGGTACGGTGCACCGCACAGACTTTCTCTCTCTTTTGTCTTAAAATATACATTTACTAAAAACACAACATCAAAGATCATAAATGAAATAATATAGGCCTTCACGATTACTAAGGCCTACTATATGGCATCAGGAACTAGGAACACTGTTACAGAGGAGTTGAGAAAAGAGAAACATCTTTGTCTACCAAAGAGCATAAGAATCAAATTCAATTTCAAAGACATGAAATAAAAGTATATCTATATGTGTATAGCTCTGCAATTATATGTTTTATAAATATATATTTCAAATAAAAGATTTTTATTTGTATCAGTACTACAACTTTACATTGATAAGTTGTTTCGTATTTCAAATATTACTATTATTATTAGCACCGCGTCTTACTACCCGTTCGGGTTGTACGCACTTACGCTAATGTGTAATGGTAGGATGATAGTGAGATGAAATGAAGGACCTACAGTTTAACGTGGAATCCGAACCACGGTGGAGACCTGGCATTCCCCACATTCACAAGATGTCTTGTCAGAGGTGAAGGAAGGGTTTGGTAATCAGATAAATTTGTGCCGGGACCGAGGATTGAAACCCGGACCCCAGCACAGAAGTCTGACACCTTACCCCTAGACCGCCAGGTCACTCATCTATTTCAAATAGTTACGGAGTAATGATCAAAATTGGAAAATTTCCCTCACGTAAAGTACCCTCAAATTCATTTTAACGAGAAAATGAGAGCTACCATCTTGTTTATAATGATGCACAATGTCTAGATATAATATTTAATCAAAATCGTTAGAGCGAATTTCGAGAAAATCTCTTTTTTCTCTTTTTGCCTTTCAAATTACCCTTAAATTTAGGGTTAGATATCTCATTTAAAAAAACAACTCTGATCTAGCTTATAAAACCTTAGATACCAAGTCTCAGTCAAATCAGTAAAATAGTTCATTTTTAGCCTGAAGTACAGAGAGACGGCATTGAAAAAATCTTTTTTTATGTTTTAGGGGGTCATTGACATTTATAAATATCTCGAATTTAATTTTTTTTAGATGATCCCAATTCTTTCTCTCCGAGTTGTCATTAGAAAGAAAAATACAACTTTCTTCCAGCCTTTTATTTAGTTTATTTTCTTAAAATTGATAACTATAGCTTTGAAAGATAACACATTTTTAATTGAAAGTAGTGTGGTTTTAGGGCTACCTATAGTCATTTTTCATTGAATTGGAGGTTCATCACTAGCTAATTGGTATTTCTCTTAATACCATATTCTAAATTCGATATTCTAGTAGAGAATTAACTATCCACCCAACGGATATTTGAATGATAAACCAGTCATTTCAATCGCTTTGACTAGTGTAGTGGATACCATCATTAATTGAATTGGCAAATTAAATCAATTAATTTGTTTCGCTGATCTCTGTGATTCGTTGAGTCCACAAAATATGAAGTATTGCATTTATCGTTTGAAAGTGAATCGGAGTTATTATTTATTTCAATACTTTCCGCTAGCCAAACCAGTGGACTCTTTTATATTTTGAGTACCGAAATACAAATTTTAATAAAGCGGAAGCCACGATTATTATTGCACATTTATTTCAAACACTCGAATAAAATAATGCCATGTAAACAAAAGATGTATATTAAAAGTTTTAAGGTTTAATTAAAAATATAAAATATTATTTTTATTTAAAGTCTGCATTAAAATACATTATTGTATTTTTATTTAAACTCAACGTAGGTTTGTTAATTTTATCATTTTTTATTATATGTTTGAAAACAAATGTTTCGATTGTTTTTGGTCATCATGCTATAGAGGTAAAATTAGTCTACCTCTTTTAATCTAAACTGTGTATAAGGGGTAAGTATAATGCAAATTATCAATGCTATTATGTTCATCCCTTATTTCTCATTATATTTATATAGATTTAATAACTAGATCAAGATCTCGATTTCTTACCGTATTCTTCTCTTTGTGTGCCAACATTTTTACATATTTACTTATTTAACCTAATCACCGTTTAAGGAAAAGCGAAAAATTAGTTTATCTACAACATTAATGGCATCATATATAATTTAAAACTGAACTTGTAAGCACTTTTTAATTCTCTTTCCTTACATCGAGTGAGGCATTTAAGTTGAGACATCAGAATATCTCGAAAAAGAAAGAATTTAGAAAAAAAAATAGTTCCACACAAAAGTTGTTTTTTAGCGGGGAAAGAGAACGGCACTAGTTATGTTTTATTTGGTGGACGTCGTCAAAGTTATTTAAGGTTCATCTTTGTTCTTTTAGATGAAAACCTATACATATTTAACGGCACTATTCTACGCAAAAATACAAACAACTTATTTCTGATTTTTTATTTAAGACCAATTTTTGAATATATTTGTACTAGTATATTTTTAAACCTTTTTATTCAAGAACTTTTTATTAGATTTTATTATTCTTTAGTACGTTAAATGCAATATTATTTATAAAATTACTTTAATGAATGGTCAAAATGATGACCATTAACATCGATACACTTTTAATGTAATAAAGTTATTGAATACAAATTGATGGTATAGAAGGAATGCAATTTTACAGCAGTTGGTCAAAGGAGTGGCCGCAAACAGTAACGCATTCCTGACATCATAGATGCATTGGTGGGCGTACATTTTCAAAGATTCCAAGTCCAATATGCTAGATGTATGTCAGCCATATCAGGATCCGCGAACTTCTCCATACTACACACACCCGCCTCGGTGGCGTAGTTGGCTAACGCGCTTGTCGTGTTGAGCTCGACTGCTGAGGACGGGGAGATCGAGGTTCGAATCTTGGTCGGGGGAACTGGGGTGGTTTTTCCTAAATGGTTTTCCACTCTCCCTCCACAAATATGCAGGTTCACTTCCTCTAATTCAACCTTCCCAATTCCTAATCCATAAGCGTAATTAGTACTTAAAGCATATCACCCGAACGGGTAGTAAGACGTGGTGCTAAATATTATTATTATTATTATTATTATTATTAATATTATTATTATTATTCCATGCTACACGCACGAAGTCTGAGTTACAAATTATGACGGCGAAAAATGGTCATTTGACGCGCCGCCCGACAGCGCCCTCTAGCACCAAAGGGTGACGTCTACGAATATGCATTGATTGACGAAAAAGTTTTGTTTTAGTGTTCCTTATCTCAAATTAAAGTTGGTGCCTAGAGTTTTGAATCATCCTGTATATAAAATAATTCTTATTCCATTCTTACCTTGCTCAAATGCGTAGCTTGACGTCTGAATGGCGCAGTTTCTTCTTGGCATGGAACATATCTTCAAATCTGGTGGGGCGAAGTCGCTGAATCCTCCCGGGACATACCCGTAATGGAAGATAACGTACATCCTCATTACGAGCCACGACTGTTGTCTGGTAACAGATGGCCCGGTCCTTCGCGTGAAGTATGTCCCCAGCTCTTAACTGACACCTCCCGCCTTGGATCTCCTCTTTACCCGCCCCCGTCTTCGTCTTCATCCTCCTCTCCCTTTATTTTACTCTCCATTATCAGGTCACCTTCCTTTTGTTTAACCTCCACGTTGTTACATCCCCCTCCAAGATACCCATATTAACCTTTTCTCTTGTAATTTTACATGTAGGCGGCATTGTCATATTTCCATTTCTAACTATCTGCTGGATTTGCAACATATATTTTGACGGTGGTGAGTTCATTTAGATAATTGTATTTGTAAGTTTAAACGTACACTTTCCAAACACATTATCATAGCACACGAAACTTAACCAAGGATAGTACGTTTAACACCACACACCCAACTTTAGTGCCTTGTTATTTACTAATTGTATCTAGGATTCGGGTTCAAATTGTACTACATTTTCAGAAATAGAGAGGTCAAGGCTCAAATCCCAGTCGGCTACATAAGGGGAGGGAGGGATGATGATTTGTCACTTTGATTTTCCTATCTCCTTTTCATAATATGGGTATTCTTGAACTAAAACCACCGTCCCCAGTACCACCCGAGTTTTCAGCCGTTAACAACCTTAATGTTGAACAAACTAATTATAAATTTAAAAACTAGACTAGCAGTACGAATTATAATACAAATAGTAAGTATACTCGACAACATCACACTGAATCGAATCAAGGTTTTGTAGCTATGGACATGAGACTATTAATAGCTTTTTACTTTGATCACTAACGTTTTTTATGTACTCATTCCTTTGGTTTCCCTTAAGGAAGAAAAGAAAGGGGAGGGGGAGAAGTATTCCTTGAGAAAATTCCTTCATCCAGTCACTTGAGCAAATGCGATATTTACACGGCTTATTGCTAGCAGCGTCCCAGAAGTCTGGTTTGATCTTCGACTAATAGAAACGCTGGAGAAGCAATTAGAAGTTTTTGAAAGCTCGGAAGTCAAGGGGACGGAGAAAGGAGGTTTGCGGCAAAGCTGCAACGCTCCTCGTGCAACGCCGAAAAAGCCTTCAATTAAATTCTACATGGAACCTCCTTAGTTCCCCCTCTTTGTCTGGGAATTACTTCTTTGTCGGTCGGGGATTTGCAAAGGAATTTGCGAGAGAAAATATTTTTTTTATCTCTCTTTGCTCTATCGGAAGACTCGTGTATGCGGTTTGCCATTTCGTGTGCTCGACTCAGTATCAATTTGATTCGTTTATTTGTCATTAATCTATATAATTATTGATATAATTTTCAAGAACTTATTTGAGGTTTTGGAACTTTCACAATTGAATGTCATTTTTCTGATTAATAATTTTGAAGTCATCGTTGCACTGCCACCAAATGGGTTGTGAAGGCAAAGCCCACTATGAAAACTTAGAATAATTTATTTAAATGCATCATCTCTCTACACCAAGAGCTTTTGTAAGTTCCTTTAACTAAATAGTTGAAGGGGTAATATATATTTCTAGTGATACCTGGTTCAAAACAAGGTTATTTTGAATAGGATATACACTATTCTTATACGGGCTAGCACCATTATAATTCACATCTTACTACTTGTTCAGGCTATACGCGTATATTATAAATACTCTAATGAATTAAGGAGGAGGATAGAAGCATTTTATAGGTAATAAACCCGTATTTACGTCGAAGAAGATTGGGAAACTAATAAGGAAAAATCACCTTCAATAGAGCCGACTGGGATTCGAACCCTAATCTCCCTATCTTCAGCAGACAAGAGAAAAGTTGAGGAAGGTGACTTAAAGAGTTGAACGCACATTATCGTGGAAAGGGGGCGGGAAAAAATCCCAATACACTTATATATATATATATATATATATATATCAAGTCTTTATTAAACCTGAGTCCTTAGACAGCATCATCACTGACTGGGGTGGGTGGCTGGTGGCCTCACTGAAACTGACCATAACTTTTTAATGTTTATTTGGATGAGTTTTACTGCCGTCGATTTTTGATTATATTTCAGTGTATATAACAAATACAAATATAAATTGGTTTAGCACCGCATCTTACTAGCCGTTCGAGTTATACGCTTATATACTAATTACGCTAGTTTTTAGGGATTAGGAAAGCTATATTTAGTGTAAGTGTACCCTCATTTGCGTGGAGGAAGAGTGGAAAACCATTTAGGAAAGCCACTCTCAGTACACCTGACAGAGTTTCTATCCTCAATCTCCCCGTCATAACAAATAATTACTTAGCATAAATGTTCTCTAATAAATTGAATAAATATATTTTTAATATTAAACTCTCCAAATTAATAGGGCTCACGTTACCCTTGTAGAATTTTTCGGTCCTCACTTTTAAACTAGGATACGAACTGCTCGACAAGGGGTTATTGATGTCTGTTTATGATCCTTGTATAAAACACTCAGACCATTTTGTAAGAGCTTTTTTCAAATGTTCCCTGCCCATTTTTATATCGTAAACCAAATACTTTTTTTTAATTCGTTCAGAGATAAATATGTCGGGCTATATTATGATCGATGAACCCTTCGATAAAGTCCGAAGGATTGAATAGGGTCGGAAGAGGCACTACCTTTTCGATGTTAAATGCTGCAGAGTTGCAATATGCACTCTGTATTCTGAATTTTTATCAGTCAAGGTCCGATATCCGCCTCTTCTCCTGTCCTAACCGTTTAGCTTCACTTTTATAATATAATAATGGCCTATTAGGGGCCCTACACGATCAGTCAGACTGACAGTGTGTATCAGTATTTACAACGAGACCATACACAGTCAGTCTTCGCACCATCATGTTTTATCAGTCTCAGGTCCTGCACGCAACGTGCAACAACAAGGCTGATAAGGAAAAGGCATGGGCAGTCTAGGTTTGCTATTGAGACTGAAGGAAATACTGAAGAGCGCGCGCACGCGGTCAGTCATACTGTCAGTCTCTCCCATCACTTGTAAGACTGATGAACTGACACTGATATGATCAGTCAGACTGTCAGTATTAATTATTACTTTATTGATACTTACAGTTTGACTGATCGTGTAGGGGCCCTATAAGGTGCCACTCTTTCAATAGGATAGACCAATAATGACGAGTATATCGGGATTGGAATCCCGTTAGGGTGTACGGAAGGTGGTTTTTCACAAAATAGTTTGCCACTTTCTCTCCATGTAAACGCGGGCACACTTCCTCTAAAGTCAACTTTTATCATATCTAACGCACAAGCGTATTTAATAAATATGCGTGTAGTACGACTGAGTACTAGGACGTGCTGACAAAAAAAATGTTATAATTAACTAGGGAGTGATTAAGCGATTTATTTAATGAATTAATGCAATGTTTATTAAATGGAAAATAACTTTATTTGTAGGACACTTAGCTAACTGGTACCCGAACACAAAATTATATAATCTGGCGTCGACTGCCACGTGACTTGCTTCAGTGGCCACGTGATCTAAGGCGTCACTCTCGCAATAGACTAGACTGCCGATACCAAGGAGATCGGGGTTTAAATCCTCTTGGGTATACTGAGGATGGTTTTCCCTAAAAGTTTTTCTCATTTATGTCCACGAAAATGCGTGTACACTTCCTCTAAATTCAACCTTACTCATTCCTAGCTCATTAGCATAATTAGTACATATGCTTCTAACATGAACAGGTAATAAGATGTGGGAATAAAAAAAAACCAAGTGACCCGCAAATATAGACTCGATGTTTTTACTCGATAAGTAGGCATACGTATCTGAACAAGGGCTTTTAGTAAAATAAGAACACGTGGTATCACAATATGTGTAATAATATTAATATTAACGTTATCTTAAAGATAAATTAATTTATATTATTTATTATAACGAAAATTTTGCGTAAAGGTTACTGACCATTTCCTGTGTCCACGTGATATGAGGTACGTGCCTAATATGCCTCTTAAACGCTTAACCTCTTTTTTTTCTCCCCCCTAAAACCCGCGATTTTCTCATCCTTTCAAACCTTTGCAAGAATATGAATAAAGTTTTCGGGGACTGTGGAATTGAATACTAACTACGCAGCGAAGCGAGCCATGTTCCGTAATCCTACTAACGCTGTAAGAGTCAGGGTAGGAACTAACACCCCTTCCATTTGCTACCCCTAGACCCCCTTTCCATCTTTCCACCATCAGACTGCGTGTCTGCCACGCAACTCTCAAGAATGATAATTATCCACATTTGAGAATTTGGCGCTCTAGCTGGCGAGTGCTGGTCTCGTGGGAAAAGTGAATAGGGTTGTTAGGACGATAGAGGGGTGGGGTTTGGGGAATGAATGCTGTTCATTTTTGTTTTTAAAATTATTTGTGTAGCTACATGTTTCCCTCTTTATTGATGCATGAAAACATAGGCGTCACTGAGCCCTTTCTTTTTTAGTTGCCATGATAAACATTTCGCAATAATTCATTCGTTTACTATATCGTGAGTTTAATAATAATAATAATAATAATAATAATAATAATAATAATAATAATAACAACAACAACAATAATAATAATAATAATAATACTCAAACTGTGTTTGTTTATTCCGATCTACCTGTGATGGATAGGTTGGTGTTCGGACCTCGGTTGGCTGTATTGAAATGTTTTTTCTCAAATGATCTCACACTCTTCCGACATGCCATTTTGGTATACACCTCCTAAAAATTCTAACTTTTTTTTTACTATCACCATTACTTCAGTGACAATACAAATGGGTAGCCTGAAAAACAAATTAAGTCGGGATTTAACTGACCTATTTTGGATGGACGTCATACATTTTACAAACAAAATAATCTTATTTCGTGTTATAAATGTTATTTTATAATCGCACACTTATGTCAATTACTTGGGATATTCTTCTCGCCAACCCACTCTTAAATCCACTTGATTCTCGCTAGCCTGACGTGGCGTCCGGGGCATTCAAAATAAGGGTAGTGGTGAATGAGCTCAGATATGGGGGTGGTGGATGAGAAACCGAGCAGAATTCGGGTAGAAGAGAGAATTCTAGTCGTTATCAGACGGCAACCGAGCACCTATTACGCGCCGCCATTTTGACAATCACAGTTTCCATTTCTATCCTCTGCCAGCAGTAACAAACTCTCCTAATAGCCAAGTTTAAGGGATTAAATTTGTCCATTTTCTGATAGAGATATCTGTGTTCTCCTTTGAGCGTTGCCCGATTTTTAAAGCTGTTTATTAAAACTGTGTGGTTATTGTCGGGGGAGTCTCTTGCTCCTGAAATTTAGGCAACTTGCTGAAGGAACTAGTTCATGGTTGTGAAGGGCTGGTCGCTGATTCATCATTTGTGACGTTATTTTAAATCGTATTCTTATTGATTGTTTTGTAACCGAATGTTCAGTATAAAATTAAACTTGATAACAGTGGTTCGATAAATGTTTAACATTTTTTTTTACCTTGTAATTTGGCTAACTATAACTCATTAAAAAAGTAGAGATTTAATAATGAAAATTTATTAATTTTTTACGTTATCAAATGTCCAACAATCTAATTAAATATACTAAAGATTCAATAACACCAAAAAAGTAAAAATACAGCAAACTGATAAACTGAAGCCGAGAAACAGTTTCATTTCTCGAAACGTCACTGTTATATATTTATTTTTACTTGTTTATGAACCCTATGACAGAGGAAGTATTGTAATTGTCAAAAATATATAATTTGAGATTTTGATTGAACCCAAAAAAGTAGTTTTTGCGATACTGTCTGTCTGTCTATATCTTGGCCTAGAGCCGAAACCATTGTACTAATGAAGCTAAAACTTGTTAAATGGTGTAAGGTTTTCCAGAGAGGGTTTTGGAATTAGTAATCCAACCCTAAAATTAAGGTTAATTAACTTAACAACGAAAAGATAAAAGTGATTTTCTCGAAATTGACTCTAAAGAGTTTGATTAAAATTCATATCTAAACACTGTTAAATATCAGAAACGAAATGGTGCATCTCAATTTCCGGTAAAATGACTTAGAGGGTACTTTAAATAAATTGATACCTCCAATTTTGATACAAATTTGCATCTCTTTGAAATACAAAATAACTTATTATTGCATAGTTGTAGGACTGTTAAAAATAAAAACTTTATTGTGAAATTTTTCATTTATAAAACCATTCTTTTCCGAGCTATAAGCAGATATATATTTTAAATGGATTTTTGGTTAATTATGAGTTAAAAATTAACAGAAATAACACACTCCAGATAACAATGAAAGTACTTAGTTTAGAAAATCCAAAATGATTGGCCGGTAATTGGGGGAAGGCTCTCGAAATTCACGAAACTAATAAAATGCATAAAATAATTGGTTATATATAGAATTGAAATTTTGTATAGGAAATTAAGAAACCCTTAAAATGAACAAACACCAAAATCAAAGATTATCGAAAAAGGGTTGAACTAGAATAATATTTTGAAATCTATCAATATCATAGGATGTTTTTCTTAAGTACTCCAAGCATTGCTATTATTTCATTGTATTCTTGTAAATTATTTTAAGACCAGGAAAATGTATTTGCTCACGACGGTAGATATCTTCAGTTTAACTGTATTTATGAACTTGCCACAAATCAGAAGTATATGATAGATTACCAAAAACCCACATCGCCACAGAAAAATTCCTAAAATTCTAGGTGTATTTGATAAAGAGGCTTCTTGAAGAGTTGTGTTCAATGAGTGTTTGTTATCTTCTAATAGGCCCAAAGTATGACATGCCACCTTAAGAGTAGGATAATGCTCTCCATCAACTTGTTTGAGTTGAGTAAACGATGTGAGCCCTCTTAATATCGGGTAAAATCAAACCCAGTTAATAACACACTGCATTGTTTGGATGAACAGCATACACATGACCAAGGGCACAGTTTTTTTTCTATATTAAGGAAACTTCTACTGCCGAGCCTTTCTTCGTTATTAAAAATTATTTTTGTTACATCATTTAATAAAAGGGTCTTAGAAAAATGGTCCTTGTTACGTAAGTCAAAAAATGCTGTAAGAATAGTATTAGGGAGATAACTTATTGGATCGGAAATGTTACTTGTGAAGTAAAGTCGCTGACTATTTTCTAAATGAACAGCTAAATGGACAATGAGAGGGTATATTTCAACAATAGGGAAATACAAAATCCTCCAGGCAATTTAAGAACTAATATAATGTACCGATTGGTACTGGTAAACTTGATATTTTTTTATGACATCAAATTTAGTTTGATTGTTTCCCTTGTTAACATATTCACCTATATACTTGATGGATTTTACATAGCTACACAATTCAACATTAAAATGAGCGTTAAAAGTTTTTATATAAAAGAGGACAGTACGGCACTACCCAGTGATATCAGCAGCCATGTTAGTGAGGCCTACTTTAATCTCGGCGACTAATCCTCCTTCTTGAGGTTTTCATCATCCCTAGTTACTATCCCATTTGCTTCGAACACTTTCCTTATATTATTCAAGGAGATTGAGTATTTAGTACACCACATGGGCCATGCATCATATTAGATTTAATAATAAAAAACTATAACAGTTCCTGATCTTTGTCAGGAAATTCTGCGCTAATAAAATAATCTAATTTATTAGTAGCTATCGTGTTTTTTTTCTAAGCACTACAATATGCATATATAAGGCAAACTTTGTTTTTGTTACTCAATTGAATACACGTAACAAATTGTTGTACTGTAATTGTTTCCTTTTTTTAATGAATCCATTGATTTTTTTAATTTTTAAATTATAAACTCGCCCAACAATATCATGTCGGTTGTGAGTTGTTTGGTCTTGTAATAATAGGGTAGTTATTTCTTCTGTCTTCTTTGGATTTGCTGTAAATGTTTAAATATATTTGGTACACTGTATTTTCTAACATAATAAGTAATGGAATTCTGTGTATTCTCATGCTTATACCGTGGATTTCCCTGTCAACAATGAAGGTAATATAACTAATTGCCCTAAATTATGTACGTCGGCATCACTATTTACTGCATCTTTAAGACTAATGTAATAGTTTGTCAACTTGAAGCTTCATTTGATTGTTATGGATAGAGGATTATTGACTACATATAAACTAAATACTGATTAAAAGGTTTTCAGAATTTTTTTTTTATAAAGTTCATTTTATTTTTTCCAGCGCTATTACTTAAAGCCCCATTGAAACCCTTATTCCGTCTTTCTTGAGTGCTTTGAAACTCCTGATTAGACCTTTCTAGCCGGTTTCTTGCGCTTTGATGTCATTTTAGGTCTTCCTTTTAGATTGTTAACTGTCATAGCACGTTTTTTGTTGGAAGAGTTATCTTATTGTTAGAGTTATCTTCTACAAGAAATGAAGGTAAATGTTAAAAAAAATAAGTTAAAGATGGTTGAGTTCATGCCCAAGGAAATAGAAACAGCAAACGAAAAGGAAAAAAGAACTCCACAATCTGTCCCATATTTCTGCTGTTGGACAACAATGGATAGCTTATTCATAAACAAAGCACTAAGAAAACGAAGTTGTTCTTCAGTCAAATTGGAAATATTACTGCTGTTTAAGCTATCATAAATAGTAACATCAATATGGGTGCAGATCCCGTATATAACAGGTTTCCTAGTCGGAGAAGTCAATATCTGAATAGGTCTGGCATTCCTTGCAAAGGGATTTACGTCATTGTAAAGATTTCACATTAATAAAACCTCTTTTGATCGAGATTATGTTTTGCTGCTAGAATTTAATTTAATTTGGCCATGTGGTAAGTTTACAAATGTCCATTATTGGCTAATCCACTAAAGTAGATTCCAATAAAGGTGATATTAGCACAGAAATTTTTGAAATAATAAAAATGTCAAAGTCTCGTACTACAAAGAATAAAACTACAATCAAGTAATTACTATGTAGAGCGCTTTGTAATAAGAGAAAGACTTTGAGAGAAAACAAATAGCGTTAAAATCTATCTAAATTACAAATTAACTGTTTAAATTTTTGTATATAAAATAACTTAGTTAAATTGAGCAGCTTTTAAAAAACTATTTGTTTTGCTTTACTTAAAAAAATTGGTAAATGAAAGGTTTACTCTGGGATTTATTATTTTATATGTACTAATATTATACCATATGTTGCACGATAACTTGAATAAAAGCTAATCGATTTTAAGGAGGCCAAGTTAATTTTATTTGGTTTGTTTTGTGGATGATATATATTTATTTTGATTTGGATTCGTTCAGTTTTCGCACAGATATTTTTTTTTAAAGTAAAGTTTTGAGTCTGTTTAATAAAGTTATAGACCGCGTTTTTTTTAAGAATTGAGTCTTTTACCCTTATATTAACAGCATTATCTGACTAAAAGTTAAATTTCAACTCTATACTTAATTTGGAAGTAGGTTTTATTTTCCTATCAGATAAAATATGTATATATTTATATATAGATATTGAGAACAAAGTTAAATTCAGTTCGGGCTATACACTTAGCTATTGGTTATGTTAATTTTTTTAAGAGAAAGGAGGTTATATTTAGAGGAATTGTACCAACATTTGCGTGGAGGGATATTTGATTATTTTTTTAAATAGTCTCATTACAGCTGACAAGGTTTGAACCTCAATCTTCCCGTTATCGACATTCCGGTCTACTGCAAGTTTAGCACCTTAGACCATGGGCCACTGAAGCGGGTCTACACTTATAATGATCGTCATAAAATTATTTCCACTTAAGGAATTCATGGTTTCAATCCCAGCGGGCTAAATTAATCTGTTTGTAATATACTATTAACTATAAAAGTCACTTTAAAGAGCTGGACACCTTAATACAGAGATAAACGCATCATTGTTTGGTTTTTAGTCTTGTTAAAACATTAAATTTAAAAAAAATACATAATAGTTGCCAGATATTAAATTCTCATTGTGTCACTATACATCATACAGGTTTTGATGAATTGGTATTTTCTGAAGGAAATTTTTCTTAGAATTATCCTCCTCGGTGTCCTTATCGCCATTCAGTTCTTTTAGTATAGATTCCAAGCTTCTGTTCTTGGTTTCTGGGACGAAGAAATACACAAATAGGATCGCACTACCACAACACGAGGCATAAAACCAAAAGCATCCGTGAAGACCAAACATATTAACGAGTGTCGGAAACAGTTTGATAACCAGAAACATGAGTGTCCAGAAACTCACAAGGCATATGGTTTGAGCAACGATACGCACGTTTTCTGAAAATATTTCTGAGATTATAAGGAAGCACAAAGAACCAGCTCCGAACGCGACTACTATCACGAACGAGGACAGTGCCGCCAGAGGGACCCAGTTGAAACCACTCACGTCCAAGGACTGTTTGAGGTAAAAGTATCCTCCAAGTATTCCCAAACAGACCACGATCAAAGAGTTCGATGATATGAGAAGAATCCTTCGGCCAAGTCGATCCACTAAACTGATGAAGCGTACGTTGCGATGATCTGTATCGACGCGATGATGATTGTGGCCGCGTAAGGAGACATGTTCACTCCGGCATCTTTAAATATATTGACCGTGTAGCTGAGTACTGCCAGCACGCCGCTCAGTTGCAAGTTGGCGCAGATCCCAATGCCAATGATCAACCCTTTGATCGTACCTTTGGACGTAAGGTCTTTAATAATATCCCTTATAGATCGCCTTCCATCCAACTCTCGAGCTCTTCTCGTCATTCTTTCTATCTCTCTTTCGACGTCTGGGTTATTCTCACCTCGTAGCCACTCCAATGATTGTCTCGCCTTTGCGGTGTTTCCAATCGATATCAAATAGTGGGGAGATTCAGGGACGAGAGTGAAGGTTGCCAAGTAGACCAAGGTCACTGCCAATAACACATACCCTAGCACTTTATATGAGACGTACGAGCCGACGATGAAAGTGAAAAGGACCCCGCTGTTGAAGAACAGAGCTATGTAAGTGCCCACTTCGCCTCTGATGCTATCCTCGGCGATCTCGTGGACGAACTGTGGAATGCTGACCGTTCCACCCCCACAGCCTAAACCTGCGATGAAACGAGCAGCGTACAGCATAGATGGTGACTGCGCGAGTATCATCATGGTCCAGGCGGGGATGAGGGGAGGGCCATGAGGTATCCCGTCATCTTGCGAGAGTACTTGTTAGAAATAAAACTTGCTATAGGGATGACCAGGATGGCGCCGAAACAAACCAGGGATCCAAGCCAGGACACGTTTTCATGAGTCAGAGGTTTGCCTCCTATTGGAGACTCGTCTGACATCAACAATGGCTCAGTTGGGGCGAGCCATCCTATCACCGTGCCTTGAGAGAATGCGTAAAAATTTACTGTAAAGAAAAATAAAACAGTTCTAGTAGTATTGTCCACAATATAACAGACAAATAAACAGTCCTAGTAATATTGTATATTGTCTGTTCACGATAGGAATTGACTTCTGAAAGGCCTTTTTCCCTACCATAAATCTATTATATAGTAGGATATTGGTAGGAAAAAAGACCGTTTCAGAGAGTAATTCCTACCGTGAATGGAGTATACAACTGTTTCAGTATATAACAGATAAATAAACATTCCTTGTAGAATTGTCTACAGTATAACATATATAGAAACAGTTCTAGTATTATCGTATTTGCTACTGCAGGATACAATATACAACAACCAAGCAGTCCAAGTGATATTTTATGTAAATGTTTCAGAACACAATAGACAAATAAATTACTAGTGTTATTGTATACATCGTAATTAAATATACTATGTACGTTGATTTAGTAGAGATCAAAGCTGTTATTAACTTAATAGTGATAAGACTATTGATGGCTTAGTTAAAATAAATACAATATTATATGTTTGCCATACCTATATACTTACGCCGTTCCCTTATGGGATAAGCAAGAAACTGTGATGTAGCTCAAAAACCACAATTCTGTACTTAATCCATCCTCACTATCTTTCTCCACATCTTTGCACACTCCCTTCGCTTAAAAAACATATGTACACCGAGTCATACATGCTCTTTTATTCTTAAAACTCTTAATGTTTCTATTTTTCACATATTCCTCTACAACATTTAACCACGTGTTACACGACCCACCCAGGCCTCCACCGTGGTTCGGATTCCACGTTAAACTGTAGGTCCTTCATTTCATCTCACAATCACCCTCCCATTACACATTAGCGTAAGTGCGTATAACCCGAACGGGTAGTAAGACGCGGTGCTAATAATAATATAATAATAATAATAATAATAATAATAATAATAATAATAATACATGACCCTCCCTTTCCTTTTGACCCACATACTTTTACACCATATGTTTATCAAACTCTTTTATAAAAGCTTGACTCAAAACCTTTATTATTTTTAAATATTTTGATCCGTACCCTTATGAGATTTAAATGTTTATTTACTTAGTATGAAGTTGAAGAGTATACAAATTATTTTAAAGTTCAAACGTTTAATAATATAATATATATGTGAATTCATTTAAATTTAGGCATGCATTTATTATTAATATATTTCTAAGCTTATATAACAAAGAACCAACCCATGTCAGTGGGCACGGGGATAAAGGCGTCAGTCTCGTCTTATCTGGAATGCCTTGATGTGGAGCTCTGTGTTCAAATTTTATTTAGGTGTAAAGAAGGTTTTTTTTTTTCTTAAATGGTTTCTCAGCCTTGCTTCACGCAGCTACTGATACATTTCCTCTCAAATATGATCTTTTTTCCCCCAAGATTATTAGTGTGGATATGCAGAGATCCGGATGGGTAGTAAAACTCGATACCCCAAAATAACTCAGATTGAGAATAAAAAATCGATTTTCTAAGAATTTAAATCGGTTATAGTTTCAATACAAGACCGACTGTTAGGTATACTCCAACTTACATAGAAAGAGCTAGAACAACTATTAAATATATTTTCACACATTCATACGTCAAGTCATGTGATCTGCATATGTCACTTTGGATAGATACTATCACTACATATAAAATAGCACTTATAATTGTTGATACCAGAAAGTGTTCAAGTGAGAGGAGAAGAATGGAGAAATTAAAGGAGGAAGAGTGGTGGAATGATAGAAGAATATGGCGGCAGTTTACTAAACTGACCCGGCTTAGGCTGGAAACAGTTGATGATGATGATGATGAATGAAGTTAAATTTTTGCTGACCACTAAAAAAATAATTTTGTATTTTCTAATATCTCCTTTCTACCAAAATACTACTGTAGTAAATAAGTAAATAAATATATTATAACTGAATCAAAATCATGACTTCATTGCCATGTTTTATGTTTATTGTAAATAATTAATGCTACATTATATATTTACATTTATAACCTTTTTTTTTTAAGTTTTAAAACTTAGACGGTGGACTTGTCAACTTACTTACTATAGCTGCTATAAACTGCCTTGTTTTACTTGTGGGCTTGACTTCGGGTCTAGACGCTGTCAATGTTTCTGTCTCTAGACTTTCATCACCCAACTTGTCCTCCATTGTTAGTTTGTAAGACTGACTAACCTAGTTTCAAAACCATCAACCTGTATGCGGTTACAATCCATGCGTACATTTCAACCTCCAACATCGGCGTTCTATATATTTTTTTATCTCGTTAGTATATTTAGCATTGACAGATAAGTCATGTTTGAACAAGAAAACTAACCTTGTGCAGGAACAAAAGAATTTGACTAGGATATAATTAGAGGTGATAGTTTGCATGTTATCAGATTTTACTCTGGATTTTTCTGTGAATAAAAATAAATATTGCTTGTCTTAAAAGGTCACACACAGTATTCTGTTTATACCAAGATAAGGAATTGTGTAAGCATATGCAAACATTATGCATAACCTATATCATATTATGAAACATACCAATCTCTAGTTTTTCTCTCTCTCCCCTTAACTGTTGAAACACAAGCCTTTGGATAAACGTATTTTACAATGTGGGCTCTTTTTTCCCAGCACACCATCCTTCATATTCAACATCTTTATTAACCGTCTGGGCTTTCCATATTTTTATACTAACGCAGTGTTTTTAATGGGTGTACCGTAGTTCACCAGGTTATCACTAGGTGTGCCACAATCTTCTTTAAAAGTGTTCAAAAGCTTTAATATATAATTTTTATCACCGCATATCAGTACCCGTTTGGGTTATACGCGTATGTACTAATTACACTAATGCATTAGTGATTAGGAGGGTTGAACTTTTTAAGGAAATCTACCTGAATTTGTGCGGATGGAGAGAGGAAACCATTTAGTAAAAAATCAGTCTTAAAACACGTGACCGGAATTCAAGTCCCGATCCTCCCCGTCCTCGGCAGTCTAGTCTATTGCTCTAGACCATGCGGCCACCGAAGTAGAGCTTTTTTAATTCATATATTTATTTTACAGAGAATCTAATGGCTTACAATCAAAAGATTCGATTAATTAATGAGAAACTTAAGCTTCTTTTTTTTAATTCCGTAAATTCTTGGTTCCAAAATGGTGATCCAAAAGAAGAATTTTAAAAAATAACAGGAGGTACCTTTGTGAATACTATCTTTATTCATTCCAAGCTTGGTTGAGATCCATTATTGTTTTATTTTATATTATTTACTGAAGTATTTAACGTGCACTTTCTGAACCGACTGATTATATCAGTACACGAGTACTTCTTTGAGCGGGAAAAGTATTTTCACATACCTTTCAGGGTTATTTTACATGCCACAATCAACATGGGACTCACTGCTTTAATTCTCCTCCGAAAGAAGTTGGTCTACAGTTTCTTTTATCGCTATTTTATTAAATTAATTTGTTCATACTTTCTCGTAACCCTTGGTGAGATAAACTATTGAAAACTTAAAAATGTAAAAAAATAAAAAATAATAATATTCAATTCGAGGTTTTGATGAATGTTGACGTTTAAAACTCCCTGAAACTGAAAAATGGTTTTATGCAATGCCGTCTGTCACCAAAACTAGAGCTGAAGCCATTAATTATACCGATCAGGGTTTTCATAAGATACCCTCAAATAATAATTTTTGAACTCTCCATCCAACCATAAAATTAAGGGTAGTTTACTCAAGGGAAAAAAGATTTTAAAAAATCGAGTTTCTCAGAATAGTTTTTAACGATATTTATTAAAATTCGTATCGAGGCACTATTAAACATTACCAACAAAATGGCACATCTCATTTTACCATGAAAATTACTTTGGGGTTACGTCTTAATATAAGTTTAAATTTCCAATTTGATCATAAAAATTAAAAAAAAAAAACTCTTTAAGATACGAGATAACATATCATTGTAGAGTTGTAGGACTTTTAAAACTAAATAATTTTTACTAAAAGTAATATTTTATAAAATTATTACTATTCAAATTATACGCAGATTTTTAAAAAAAAAAAGCCCTGGGAAATGGGTAGTTGAAAATGAACAGAATCAATATATGTTTCTTAACAGTGTATATTATTTATTACATGTGTGCTCTTTGGTTAAATGTGATGTAATTTTCATCACATTATGTTTCTATAACAATGTATATTATTTCGTTTAACATATATTACGAGTTATAAGTATAAAATAGATAAAGGAGCGAAAAAGTATGTGTGGTGTACCATTCCATTAATTTATTTTTACAAATACATGATGCTATCGAAAAAAAAAGGGTTGTAAATGAAATGATGAAAGGACTACTTGGAATAAAGTTCCTGACAGTCTACTGAGCACATGTTAGTTATCAGTGTTTTCTGACTCGTGTGAATTTCTCGCTCTTACTACGTGTCCCAGTATGGAACACCGGAACGGATATATTTATGGCCCCAGGAGGGACATAAAACAAGTCTGAGGGGAATCTGCTATGTTAAGACGCAGAACGGCCCTCCCTGTCTGATCTACGCTCGGCTTCCCGTCATTTCACTTCTCTTTGGAGAATTGAACTTTTAGAAAAAATTTCTTGGTTTTTACCTGAATTACTTGTCTTAAAAAAGTATTGAGAGACTGGCCATGGTGTTGGATCAATTGAGAATGTATTATAGTATAATATATTTATGGTTCATTCAAGAGCTACTGACATTTTATAGATTAATCAACAATCAACTTATTGTTTACTATGATATTAAATAATTTCTTTCATTAAAACATTTGTTCGATAGCTATTTTAAACTTATTAATTAATCTAGGGACAAATGCTTAGTTTTTTTATTATCGATTGCTCAAATAAAATGAGAAAAATCCTTAACTATGAGAAATTAGATAGGAAATCTAATGTTTATGTAAAAATCTATATAATTTTTGATATAAACGGTATTCGAACAAAAATCTCTCATATATCATTTGATATCGTCTCAATACATAATGCCTCATACATCTAAAGTGTGGCCAAGCTATTGTACGATTCATACGTGTGTCTCAAAGTTTCTGGATTAAAAGTACATGTTAGTGTTCCTTAAACATATATACATATTGATATTAAAGTGCAAGTGAAAATTTCTTCATGTAAATAGTGGGACTAAAATACTTGACGCGCTGTGGGAGGGTACTGTATATGCCAACACATCCCACATAACCTCTGTGGGGGGACTAAAATACATTTTATAACGAAACTATGGACTTTATGAAATTCCATTTATTTTCTCACTTACTGATATTTCAAAAGTAACAACTCTAAGAAATTGTAAGTAATTAATTTTGTGACATTTTGTAGACAGTGGGTTGAATTTGATACTTAGGTTAGATCAATATGGCCCAATTTTACTCGCGGGCGAATATGCACAATGCAGCAAACATAACGGACTGCAACAAAATAAACATTATTTTAATTGTGGTAGTAAGCACGTTACACTTGCAATTTTTTTTTTAATTATTAAAACCATTAGGGCCTATATGCGATAACATAATTTTAATATTATTAATACCATATTGATACAGGTGTGAGATATCTAAAGTCAACCTCGGTGGTCTTGGGGTAAAGTGCTCGTCCCAGGTTCCGTTTTTGTGGCTGGGGTCGACGGATGTTTCTTGATCGATAAAAATCCGTAGCGCAACTTCCTTAGGGGGGGAAAATAAAGCTGTTGGTCCCATGTCAATTGTGGTATGTGAAAGAACACTGGATGGTATTTATCGGCAAATTTGGTAAGTCCTTTTGCTCTCGTTCATAGAAATTCTCTTGTGATCGGTTCAGAAATTGCACGTAAAGTACCTCAAATAAATAAAAATTAAAAATATAGCTGAACTTGTATTTGTGCTGCAAGTTTTTCAATAATTCATATTGGGGTTAAGTCCTTTTTATATTATTTAAAAAAAAAGTCAATATTGGTGGGTCAGACAGAAGTCGTGGGCTGCTGTTTGTACCACACTGGGTTAGATAATCGATTTAAGAAAGACAAAAGATTGTATAGCATCCATATAGATCTCTCTGTACTCCTTTTGATTGGACATAATTTTTAAAACCAATGACCTATAAATAGTTTTACAATGGTTTGGGTGAGATGCGGGAATTAACGATTCATATCTCCATCATACACGAAATATCCGCCGTATGTCATTGTCCGCTTGTGATTTGTTTAGCTCAGAGGCCACTCCCTCATGGATAACATAGTTTACTCTAATTGATCATCGGTAGTCAATAACAGACTTTGTATATTTTTCATCCACTGCTGTTCTAAAAAGAATGGGTTCCGGTTTTATTTCATTGTTCAGCTTATTTTAGTTCGAGTCCTTTGTTTTTGGAATGTGCCTCAAGGTATTGTTGGATCACAATGGAAAGATAATTTTAAAAAAATATATATATTTAGCATATATTTGAACGGAATTGAAATAAAAAATATTTTACAGATACAAATATTTATAAACTAGTTTGATATGTTTATGCGTCAAGTTAATTTTACCAGAAGCTGTCATATTTGATAAATAGGATCACTACGGTAAAATAATATAATCTTAATATATAATGCTATCAATTTTGAATGTAAAAACATATGTTTGTTAAATTGTCCTCCTACCATGTATTTATAGTATAATAGCTCATATATATCTTACAACGGTCCATATAAATACCATCACTAAAATATGACATCTGCAAAACACATCTCTTTACAGGATGAATATATAAACGTAGATAAATTAATATTTCAAATATTCTTTGTTTCTCGGACTGACTATAGTTCGAATGACCGGGCCGTGGTATAGTGGTCAGCCCACCATGCAGCAACCTAGTGGTGCCAGGCTCGATTCCTAACTGGTACCGTGGGTATTTTCCCCGAAAGGAATGGGAACTGTCCCAACTGTCGCCAGGGTTTGGTTAGTTAGGTTACGTGTTTCTACCAGTTTGACGCCCTCATCTTCACTATCACCATCACCTCATATCATCGGGACATGGAGAGAGAGAAGCTTACACGGAAAGAATATACTATTACTAAGAGTGTTGTAGCCGAGACAGTCATGTTTACAGAATATTCCGTTTTGTGTGGGAAGTAACTGGGTTGGGTGGATAGTGGACCTCAAAACAACACAAGTCCTTATGACTTGATGGTTCCAGAGATAAGGCCTTCCAAGTTCTGCTGGATTTTTTTTATAGCCCTGGAACCATCGTCATAAGAACTCTTTGTTTTGTTTTGAGGTCTTCTATCCACAAACTAGCTACTTACCACATAATCGGAACATAATATATATATAGGAGTGGTCAAAATTGATAGATAATACCCATCATACCTCATAAATACTAAGAATATTCTAAAATTTGATAAATGTTGACCGCAAACTATTTTTTTTTTACTCTCTAAAAGTTATACTTCCAATAATTTTTGGCGTTTACAAATAGTGGGCTAATGTGGTTCGTGAATTATCTGGAAAGTTCTACTACTTCACAAGTCGATATGGTATTGTGGTTCACAAGCACGTTTCTTGATGTGAACTTACTACAACAAAGAGTAGTAGGCTCTTTATGTGTCCCTTAAGCCACTTCGAGTGACATTTGTCGAGAGCGCAAGTTTCTGACCATGTGTCTGGTACAACATTTCCGCCAACGCGATCGTTAATGAGGCAACGTCAAACAAACTCCCACACTGGTGTTCTAATTAATAGTAATTTATTGCCAAGTTTACTGTCCATATTTGGAATGTTCGGTTGTTTGTCCCTCCATACCTGGTTATCTATACCCGGGTTCTCCCCCCAACCCCCGGTTTGGACGACTGAACTCTTCCCGTGCCCGTCACTGATGTTGGAAACTAATAACAATAATTAAGTCCCCGCGAACTGTTGGAAAGCCCTAGTCACAGTGTGGCGCAGAGTAGAGCTGTTAGTCCTTTACGGACCAACCAACAAACTTGTTTGTTACTGTTACATCTGGGTTGAAACTTGTTACCCATGGTTCACTTGCATGCTAGACATTTTGTGTGGTTTCTGTTAGGCTGATTGAGGCTAGAATGGGTAAATAACCATGCCGACATTCGCAGTGAAAACAAGTGTTTATTAAACAAGTTAAAATCTTTAATTCAAATTAGAGAGGTCGCGATTTCTGTTCCTCTCGATTCTATTTCTTTGATTATAAGCTATAATCTTCGCTTCTTTGTTTCGATTAATCAACATTTACAATCAAAATATTTTTCCATGCGTCCAACCTTGTTTAAAAAAAATATTCATACACTGTACTGTAATTTATTCGAAAAAAACTTAACTAAAACGTTTAAATAAATAAGAAAATATCATTACAGCTATTTTTGATTTATGTAAGCTCACATGATCACAAAAATTCTTTTAATGCAACTACAATTGCCTCTTTGAAAGGAAAGAAACAAAAAAACTAAAAAAGGTCACAATTAAAAATAACCCGACTCCGAATATTGCTGTTTTATTTAAACTTTAAACTTTAAAATCCTGGAATTTGAGAACTAATAATTGAGGTATCAATAAATTTGATATAAAGATCGATTCTAGATTATTTCTAAACCAATAAGAATTTGATATTTCAAGGTATAAAGGAATTGAATTTAACATACATAATTTAAATCAATTCAGGCCCTATATATAGATTTAATATTTTGTATGAATAAAATTGCCCTTCACCCGTGTTGTTGCGGGCGTTTACGATTGCATTGTACCCATATTCTTAAATTTAGCTTTTACCAACATAACTTTCTAGCAACTAAAACTAAAAGCTAATACTCTTGGTTGATTTAAAAATATATCTCGCCAATGCAATAAATATAATTAAAGTAGTTTATTCTATTAGAGCTTTTCAAAACAATCCACAACTCAAGTTGCTTTGGCTTGTCATGAAATTATATTTTAAAATTATCTCTGGAGTCATGTAAGTAAGTAAAGACCGTAAAGTAATAAGAAAATCGAAAATTGGAAATAACAAATCGGTATTTTGATATAATTGAGGTCCAATCACATCTAGGACCTACGAATCCAATCTAAGCGTGGTATGTAGACTCACGTTTAATAGAAGAGGAAAGTCGAAAGGTAGTAGTTTGAATTTGAAGAAGAAACCACTTAACAATGGATCTTTTAGTAATAACTTACGGGCACTTTTGTGGGATGAAGCTTGAAAAGAATAAATGAAACAATATCAGTGTACTTAGTGTAATGCCTCCAACATCGTTTCAATTCGTAAGGAATACAGTCCATTACCACAATACGCGATGGACTTAAGATATATTGTTCCTACCACATCCCACATGAGCTATACCTGCTTCGGTGGCCACATTTCTTAAGGCGTCACTCTCATAACATACTAGACTGTCAATAATATGGAGATCGGGGTTTGATTCTCGGTCGGTTTATTGAAGATTTTCCTCAATCTCCCTTCACGCAAATGCGGGTACATTTCCCGCACATTAAACTTTCCTTATCCTTAACATACTAGCTAACTAGTACCTACATATGCTTATAGCCTGAACAGGTAATAAGACGTGGTGTAATATGTATGTGATGAACTGCAGAGGAGTGACTTTCACTACACTCCATACGATCTTATTGGGAAAACTAAAACGCATTTTACAATGAACCTATTGACTTAAATGTATACTTCACTGGAAATGTTATCGCCTAAAAGTCTATAAGGAACACTGGTGAGCACTATTCAACCTAAGAACTCTGCGACACCCTGTATATTCACCTCAACTCTTTCCACCCACCATCCCAAGATCGATTCCTTAGGACCCGTGGAACCGGTCAATCCACAGAATCAGGTGTGAGAGTGTCTGCGTTTTGTAGCCCTGGCAACAACACGTAGCGTTTTGGGGGATCAACCTTCTGAAGGTTCGAGCCTAGAATAGTTTTTCCGGCCAACACAACTGTGAGCCAGATAGTTAGCTGTCCTTCACCCTTGTGACAGAACATACTCCTCCGGAATGGGATGGGATACTGGCGAGGCATTAACACATATATTAATACATACACACAGATATATAAGTATATGTTTTAAATTTTTCCATGGTAATATACCTTAACGTTTTATGGCTATATACTTGAGCTTGTATATGTTTTTTTATGGTCTTAAGTTGAAAACGAACGATCTCATCATATCGATTCACCCGTATCACGACTAAAGCGCTCGTCACAAGAAATTTTGTTTTGAGAAATAGTATTCACGTAGAGGATAATTAAATATATTTGGCTTAACATTTTACATTTTATCGGAAGAGAGCGACGAATTATCTTTTACCTCGAAAAAAAAAATTAGTAAAAAATACAAAGTTCAGGGATTAGGTCTCCTTAAAGGAAGAGTTAATCAAATCGACCCTCGTCGTTAAATTAAATTTCACTTTCAGCCTGGCATGAAGTCCGTGCGTTTGGTCAAACTGTGAGTGAGCCATTAACGGTTCATATGGGAAAATGGTCTGGTCACGGAAGTCTCAACCCGCGATGATTCCCTTCCCCCTCCTTCCGCCTAGCAATCATCAACCTATGCTGGGAGGGAGAGAGGCGACCATTCCAGACCCCCCTTGGGACAGGAACGAACGTTCAGCTCTAACCCAATGGGGTCCACCCTGTGTAGGAGTTGATAAGCGCTAATTGAATGCTCTGCAAACTGGCAGGACTGATGGGCGAGGGATCAGCACGTCTAACTTTGATACGGAGAGCACGTTTGTTCCACCTATAATAGGTTTTACATCTCCCTCCAGCTGACCTTCACCGTTTTTATAACTTTTTTTCCAAACTAAGGTTATTAATAACTTATTATAAGAGGAAAACATGTGGTAAGATTATTTGCCCTTCGTCTCTTACGGCTCTGCGCAATCCCCCCGTAAGGAAACCCGGTAAGGTTTATACGCATTTTAATTATTCCAATAGGGTAGTTATTAATAAGGCAGCAGGAACCGGCTTCAATGGCCGCATGGCTTAAGGCCTCACTCCCAAAATAGACTAGACTGCAGATAACAGAAAGATTGGGTTTTGAGTCCTGGTCGGGTGTACTGAATGTTTTTTTTTTCAAACTAGTTTTACACTATCCCTCCACGCAAATGTCACACTTACTTTAAATTCAAACTTCCTAATCCCTAACACATAAGTGTAATTAGAACATAGGCGTATAACCCGAACAGGTATTAAGACTTGGTGCAAAAAAAAAAAGAAAATAGAGTAAAGCTTTTAGATAATATTCTTGCATTTACGTGGAGGGTAAATTCCATTTAGTCCGTGCGCCCACAGACGTGGGCGTCGAGGATAGTAGATTTAAAATGAATTTTCCATACATTAACTTATAAAGAGTTTGGAAACACCCCCCGGTTCATAAGGCTGGCATTCGAACTTTTGACCTCCTCCTCTTCGGCACTAGTCCATTGCGAGTCTAACTGTTCAGACCGCTTGGCTACCGGTAATCAGGGCTATATAGTCCTGACCAGTGATGGTGTTATTTATTTATAACCAAGTTTATAATAATCAAAACATGTTGTTAAATATTTAATATAGCAATAATGATTAATTAAGGCACCATGGTTATCAGAGCTTGATGGTAGGACATAGTTTATTTTTTATTTGATTTCAAAAATTAAGCTTGATTTTTTTAAAAGTTGGCTTTGTTCACAAATTGTGAATAAATTAAAACTTCAAAAACCACGAACATTAATAATTGACCTTTTCACATGTTTAATTGTGTGGTTTGTGCTTTGTAAAAATCAAATGTTAATTAAACACTTTTTTTTTACCAAATTATGTGCACACACTTATTTGAGGGGACATACGTTATTATGTTTGCCATTTCAGTGGTTTGACAGCGTATTGCATAACTGAATTGAAATAGCTCAAAAATCGACAGACATTGCGAATTCATTCTATTTATTGCTAAATTTTTTGACATTAATACATTCTGAAAATTGAAAAATGTCACCTGTACACTTTTTCAGAATATGATATATGTATGGAGTGATCCCTCACAAAATGCATACACAATAGCTTCGGATATTTGATTATTAATTAATACATTCATTTTACTAAATATTCCAACAGATTTAATCTCACATGTCGTATCTATCCGTGACCAAGATGGTTTAGGCATTGGGACTTATTTCATACCAAATGGGCGCTAAGGTTCAATCTCTTCGCCAGCGTGGTTCAGTTCTCACTAACTAAATCAATGCCGTTGAAGGTGTTGATAGCTCCACCAACGTTTCATATTGATCAGAATATAAAAACAAACCATTAAAGTTAGTGTAATGTGTCATTCCCAACTCTTTAATTTGGATGGTTGTAGATTCAAATCCCGGTCAGTTATCCTGAAATTTCTTACACCAACATAATATAATGATTTCCATACACATTTAGGTTAATCCTTATGTATTTTTGCTATCTACAATACATTTATCTTTAAATTAGCTTATTAAGTTGTTACTAACCTTTGTAACAAACCCACAAATTAGAATGTTTAAAAATAAAATAATCCACACAGTTTAGTTAGTAAATCTTGTCAATTCAGTTCGTGCCAATGAGTAAAGTACTGACATTTCGTAATGCAATATATCTTTTATTTCAACTCTTATAAGTTATACAATAAGCTCAAAATGTTAACAAAATCTGGGAGAAATAATGCTAAGATAATTATAAAAAAAAATGTTTTTGAGATGGCCACTGTTATTCTGTAAACTGTTGTAAGCGCTTCTTTGAGCTCGATATCCCCTTGTGGTCTCCTGTGAGATGGCAGCAACTTTCGCCTCAATTCGTTCTTTCAGCTGGTGAATTGTTCTTGGACATGTTTCATAAACACCTCTCTCCAGACTACCCCCCAAGAAAAAGTCTGCTGAGGTGATGACCAGCAGGGCTATTATGACCATTCGACGCAAAGTTAGTTGCTACCGCTAGTTAGCTTACTTTCGAAGAAAAGATAGCGTTTGGGTTATTATGACCACCACACTTTGTATCGTCCGCTAGTTTTAAACTTCGACTTTGCTTCTAGCGTTGACGCACAGAATAAAATCAGTTTGCGTCAACAGATGGCAACACTTTTCCAAAGAATATTACCTTGTAAGAAGTTAGAGGCTATAAATTAGGTACATTTATTTCAAGAATGCTGGTATTCATGACTGATCATTATTCATTTATTTTTATTTTCCAAACAGCTGATCACAAGTCACATTATTTGCAAGAACGATTTAACCTAGCTTAATGTAATAAATCACTTGCATAATTCTGTTTGCTTACGATTTAAATGAAAAAATACTAGGCCTACATTATTCAATACACATAACATATTGTAGTAAAAAAACATGTGAGCTATGCATTAAAATAGTAATGCCACATGGGGAAATGAATAAATTAGTATGAGAAGTTGGCTAATAAAGAAACAATGTTTTTGTAAGATGTATGCTTTACGACCCAATGCTTTATTCTTCATATATTCATGTTGATATGGAACAAGTGTGTTTGATTATATTAATTAAAAATAATTTCAACCGTTTGTAATGTAGACTTCTTATATTTAGGCCATTTTAATTTAAAATAACTTTAATTTATAACTAAAAAATACATGCCTTATAAAACTTTGTTTCAAAAACAAAATTTATCAAACAGTATATTAATATTTTGTATTTTGGCTTTCTTAGTAGGCCTATTTTAAAACCGTCCTCGATTTTGTCAAGCCAAAAATTGAACGTTCAAAGATATACGCCTACAGTAAGGTGTTTTTAAATTTTATATTGTTTGATTGAGTTGAGGTTTGATAAAGAAAACTTCCTATCTATACAGTACTCCAACTGAACATATATAGGCCGACTTTGTGCTAATTTTATTAATTTATAGTGTTGAAAAGGTTCTCACGTTTGAGATTGAATCAAATATGCGGTGTTAAGATCTTAGAAAATAAAACTAATTAGTTAAAGTTGATGAAAGCGTTCAAGATCTCCCAAAAATTGTGTTCACACTGATTATTTTGACAACTTAATGTCAGTCGTCCTACTAAGTTAACAAAAAAAGTGAACGAGAGGGTGGTTTGGCTGGCTAAAAATAATAAAATGCATCTTTTACTTAAAGAGAATCATTGAGACTTTAGTTAAATGATTAAGAATATAAGGATATTTTATTTCTTTATAATGACTTGTTTGCAATTTATTCGCTTCACTATAACTAGGTTTAACTACTAATTATTGGTTTCAGATAACTTTAGTAAACCTTTTATGATTAAAATCTAGGCCTAAACCAAACCGCATGCAAATATTAAGCTAGGGCCTATTTAGTTATTTCCAGTATTGGCTGCAATATTTCATAGGCCTACAACTCATATTAATGTGGATAGTAACTACTATTGTATGTATGATTCAGTTTAAATATGATTACATCATTAAAGTTTTGTTGAGACATCTTAAACATATTATTTTATCACCTTAATTATCAGTGTATTGATGGTGAATAGTAATGCATTTTGATAATGTTGTGTTTCAAATAAAATACATTCAGTGTAAGTGTACTATCCCCACTCTTGGCCTACATTATGATTTAGGCATATTTAAATTTAGATTATGTGAAACACACACAAAAAGTTTTGAGGTAATTATATTGGACTAATGAGATGGCAAGTTTAAATAATGTAACACAAACCACGTAATAAATTACAAAAACTAGCAAACATAACCTCGTAACGCAAACCAAAGGACAAGTAAAATGTCTGCGCAACTTAGCGTCACGCTACTAGAGAAATATTTGCGCTCGCAAGGACTTTGCTTTCGCAAAGTGGTCGGCCATAATAACTTTTGACGCAAAGTCTAGCGTCTCTCTGCTAACGGTCGCAAATTCGTTTTGCGTCGTGGTCATGATAACACTGCAGGCGATGTACCCAAACCGTGAGACTATATGTCCAGGAAAAATATTACGTAACACCTCGATGGATATTTAGGCTGTGAATCCTCTATGGTGAACTAGATTTGTTGGGTTCATGGGCGCGTAGAGCGTAAAGATTCATCATAGTCTCAATCAAAAATGTTCACGAATACAACATTTTCCCTTTAGATGAGTAAGTGAAAGGTGTATAGATAAAGTTACTTTAACATCAGATAGCCATTGACCAATCAGAGTTAGCAATATAAGTGAGATTAGGTGAAGTTAAGATTGTATATGATAACTAAGGAAGCGGAGGGAAAGTCAGAAACTATTTGAGTCCCAAACTGCCTATGAATCAGACAAGATGATTCTAAGGTTTCATCTGTAAGTTTAATAAGATGAAATACCATTTTATTTCAATACATTGTATACTCTTTTAATTGTCAAGATTGGCTATCTCTCACTCTCTCTATACATACAATATATATTGTCAAAGGTTTATCACTTTAATTCGTTCATTTTTTCGACGACTTAAAAAGTATTTCTTAACCAGTCTTTCCTTTCCTTCGTCTCTTTTTTATCCTTCTTGTATTCTTCTGTTATTCTACTCTTAATTCCTCCCGAACAAGCTAAGAAATTTTCAGAAGGTAGTATCCAACGTTCACCGATAAGCCGGCAATGTTGCTGGCTTACACAAGCTTTTCAGTTCCTCAACAAATGAGTCCCTTTTATTTTTCTCTTGGCTCGCAGAAACGGCGCCTTGCTAGCATCTCTCGGTGACCTTTTCGTTTCGTATTGATCCTGGGGGGAGCGGGAAAAAGTTGGTAAATCAGGATTTTTCTTTCTCCCCTCCTAGTTTTTTTTTTCTTTTTTAACATTCAAGGCCGCTTGAGGGGAGACTAAAGGGAGTTTTTTGGTGTGTAACTTTTTTATGTAAGGAAAGGGATAGAGATTGGTTGGTAAGGGGTACGTGACAAGAAGTGGATTGCATACGTGGGTCCCAGCTCAACCATCCTGGTTGATAATCTCAATAGCTCCTGGATACCTTTTTTTGCCACCCAAACGGGTTAGTTGCTGAGGCTCTAGTTTACTCCAAGTTTGCCACGCGCCTGGAAAACTGGGCGAAACAAATAATTTCACATAAAACTAAAACTGGAATATAAATGAGCTTAGGAGATAAAACTTAAAACTTTAATTAGTAGTCCTTTGTATAGAAGAAAAGGTTAGTTATATAACTAAGCACACTAATTCGAATACATGTCCTACTCCCCCACGACCCTGTTCCATTTTTTAAATTATTATTATTGCAACATTGGTGACGTTAAAACTGAAGAGATTTCTACATCAAGCTCAAACCATTCTACTCTAAACACAAATGGCGTAATTACGCACTCATTAATCATACATGTGTTTTTCTTAAATAATGTGGGCAGGCGGCATTAACCAGATGAAGGGCTGAGTGGGGTGGCTGCTCCCAATGGATGAGAAAGCACATCATATCAATCTTTGAGCTACAAGCTTTCATTCAAAGGCAATTTATATTTTATTAATCTTTATAAGTCTCTAAGGTGTCTGGGAAAATAGAAAAACTCCTATAAAAACCGGAAAAACACGAATATTGTTTTACTAAGAAAATATTGGCAGCCCTAATTTTTATATTTAGTTGGACATTTGGGGGGTGGGGGGGAGGTTTTATACACGGACATTAATGACACGTTATTAGTTTTATTTTGGTGGAAGTTGTCGAATAGGGTGTATATCTATGTTAATTGAACCATCATGTGCTATGCGTGAATGTGTAATACATATGTATCTTCTGTTCAGCTATATTAAAATAAAAAATAAATAAATAAAGTGGCTGGCCTCTTAGTCGTGTGGTCAGATTTCCTGACAACTAATCTAGATGTCCCGGGTTTGACTCCCGGTGGTATAATATTATGTGTACTTTTCCCGAAGGAAAATTGTTCCTTCATTGCCATGGTCTTGATGAATAAGGCTTAAGCTAAGTTTAAAACTTCTACTGCCAGCACATTATTGTCATAATCATCATTATCTCATAATCGCGATCGGGCTAAGTAACCGCACCTACATGGTGTACCGGGCTCGCCCGAATTGCGCCAAATCTCTTAGCTCGGACCCGAATTGCGCCAAGAGCTTAAAAGTGCCCCCCCAGACCGGACCCGAATTGCGCCAATACCCCCCTTCCCAAGACAGGACCCGAATTGCGCCAACTCTGAACATAAACAAATATTAATTTTATGTCTGGCGGTAAGAAGGACACAAGTCAAAAAATATAAATCAAACAATATTATATCAAAGTGAAATTTCCGTTTTTAAAACATTGTCAATAATAGCTACATGTATGCTAAATAATAGTAGGCCTATAACAAACATAATATAAACAAGTCATACAAAGGAGTTTTGGAAGGACACACACTTCACTAAGCTTAATCTGTCTATTTATCCATTCCTAAACGGTTAAGGTTTTTTTCAGTGAATGATTGTTTCAACTTAGACTTATTATCTGTCTTTTGCACATTTCCTTCTCTTACACTGTCGATTCGAGTGTACGTGTCAGTTTGGAACGATTTTAAATTTTGTACGAAGACAAAAATGTTTGGGTGTGGAGACGCACATGATGAATTAAATCTAGAATGGAAGCTCTCGCACGCATTTATTGTCCTCCATAAGTCCGATGAGTCAGCTGCCCAAATGCGCGGCGGGAATGTCGCTTGCTCCATCTCATCTATATATGTTTCAGTTAGGTAATCTGCGAAGCTCGTCAGTTTTGTATCAGCTGGCTGGATGCTGATCAGATCGCAGAAAGCGTCTTCTACTTCTTCGGGCCTCAAGTAAGTGAGCCCAAAACAGCATTGGAGCCATTTCCCTCCATCCGAGTTTTCGTCTTTGTACGTGGCAGCCAAACCGAGCTTTTGAATTTTTCTCCACCTAAAAGGAATCATAGTGGATGTTAATGATAAAAATATATAAATTAAAAGGAAGCAGGGAGGAAAATAGGAACGTAGCATTCTTTGAATCATAGTCTGATTTAATACAGATCATAAATATATTTTACAAAATAGCCTATCAGTGACCGTAGCAAAAAAAATGTGGCCGTAATCATATGTACAAAAATGTGATGACATCCACACAAACAGGAGAACATTTCACTTTTTTTGGCTGGCATATGTTTAAAATGGCCAAGAATAACAAATAAAAAGTAGGCCTACGACAGAATCGCAGATACTTTATTATAGCGTATATTCACTTTTTAATTAATGGGTCAGCTGAGACAATATTATTCGACGATTTGATAATTACACTTATATGGAGCTCTGTGTTAAAACCAAAATAATAAATCATTTTATTTGGCTAATATTTTTAATTTGAGTGTTTTAAATTTGTTTACCATATGTTTGTTTTATTTTACTAAGCGCACAAGTTGCTAATGGTTTTTGAAAACTAGTCACCAAAAACTATCCTTTTTTTTAGCACCACGTCTTACTGCCCGTTCGGGCTATAGCCTATGTACTAATTACTCTAATGGGCTAGGGATTGGGAAGGTTGAATTTATAGGAAGTGCATCCGCATTTGCATGGAGAGAAAGTGGGGAAACCATTTAGGATCAAACCACCTCAGTGCACCCGGCTGGGTTCGAACCACAACCTCCCCGGTCTCGAGGGCCAGTCTAGTGCGAGAGTTGCGCCTTAGATCGTCCGGCCACCCGAGGGGGTAAAAAACTATCCTTGAAATAGTTTGTTTTACCCAAAACTAAGTAGGCCCCTCACAATATTATTATTTATTATAAATGCACGCTGATTTAAAAAAAATCGGTAAAAATATTTTGAGTTTTTGAAAACTAGTCATCTACTACCCTTAAAAGAACTTTGCCCCCTAAACCAAATAAACAGTATTAATTGTCATCTTAAATACGCCCAAAATGTAGCCTATGTTTAAATCAAAATTGTTAAAGATATTTTTGAGAAATTTTAAACTATTTTCAAATTAATCATTAGTAAACTGCCCATGGTTAAATTATTTTCTGAAGATTGATTATACAGTTCTATTCATCATTTAGAAAAAACTCTCCAGATATACACTTTGAATAAAAAAAATTCAAGCCGATGATTGGGAGGTTGGGGATCGAATCCTGGTCGAGTGAACTGAAGGTGGTTTTTCCTAAATGATTTTCCACTCTCACTACATGCAAATTCGGATTCACTTTATCTGCATTCTACCTATCTCATACCAAAGCCTATTAGCATAATTAGTACATAAGGAGGCCTATAACCCGAACAGGTAGGAAAACGCAGTTCTAAAAAATCTTCAAGAGTGAAAAATATAATAATCAAGTCACAAACTATATAACATTATTTATGAAAAGTTGTAAAATAAAATGGTTTAGCTTACCATGCTTGCGCTAAATGAAATCGACAGCCTACTATCCTGGTTTGTGGAAAAGTCAACACGATGCACTCGTGAATCGCTTGCTCGAAATCAATCACAATGTATAACGGTTGGAGGTGAAATTGTCTCTCCTCGCACTCCTCCTTTAGGATTCTCACAGCGTCAATGTAGCTCTGTTTTTTCTTGTTTTTAAGTAGGGAAAAGACTAGAGGTATGTATGAACCTTCGAAATACCCATGTACAGTAAAAAAGCTGAAGAAAATGTTTCGGTGCGTATTCAAAGGTTCCATCCATTAACACAATTTCATTCTGGCACAAATACTCAAAATTTGAGTCACAAGAAAATGTCACGATCCCCTTCTATTTTTTGTTTCTCAACAAAAAGTTTTCGTCTTGTATAGTTTTTATTTCAATTGAATCTATGGCAAATTGAATTTCTTCGGAAGATTTAGGCAACTTTGGCAGTGTTTTTAGTTTAGTGTAGTTGATGTTATTCCTGACACATTTAATGTCCTTGCGGGTCAATGTTTTTATAGTTTTTTTCTGTGTCTGTACCTCTGTGGGGATTAACTTTGAAGGCCTTACTTCAATCTCATCAGCTTTCCTCTTAACTGCGTTGCTAATGGATCTTCTGTTCAACTCTTGATCTAGTAGTGGTTCGTGGTTGTGTTCGTTTTCAGTCCGCGAGAAAATGTTTCCACCATCAAGAATAAATATATTAGCCTGGCACTCCTTTTTAGTGCATCTCCACCTCTCTTCCCTCGTCAACTTTAATTGATTCACCTGTCGATACGTATAATTATAATAGAAAATCAGAACTTTACCTTTTTCACTATAAATCCTTTCCATATCAATAATTCTCGCTAATATTATCACAGTTCACACAACCCCCCCCTCCCCCCCAAAAAAAAAAATACACCGGGACAGTCACTGTTGTCGAGACAATTAATAAGTATTGGACAGACGGATGTCAATACTACTGTTACAAGTCTTGTTAGGGGCACTTAGGGCGTTTTTACATTCCTTTACTAAGGGGAGGAAAGACATGAAGTGGCGAGAGCTTGTTTGCGATGGTCTTTGTTTGTATCATCTCCCCCACCTCCCTCACCGACTACCTGAACTTGAATTGGCGCAATTCGGGTCCGGGATTAGTAAATAGTTTTTAATCCCTTAATAACTGGCGCAATTCGGGTCTGCCCGGTGTACCAACCTCAGAATACGGTTACATATCCGTCATAGCCGGTAGAAGAACAGGAATGTTAAGCTGACTAATTCTAGTGGTATACGTTCAGAAAAAAGTTTAGCTTTAAGCTACTGTATTTGGTTTTCAGTTTTAAAGATACTAAATGAAATTCAATGCCTGTTTAAAATTAACATTGTTTAAATAATATGTTTTATAAGTTATAACGAATGGATCTAGTGACTAGGCCCAAACAATCTCTACCTTACTATCATTTTTATATAAGATAATAAAGACAAGTAAATTAACAAGCTTATAGATAGAAATACTAATATATTTTGTTTACTAAATTATATGATCTCTTTCCTTAGCTAATCAGGGTACGTATCATATGAAAAAATAAAATCCCTCAGCCCTTAGATTGACACATTGAGGAATATATTCAGCATACATGTGATAAAAACAGAAAATATGAAACCTAACCTTGTATTTGACAGGTATAGTCAGATTGTCATAAGTTGGACTATCTGAAAGTTCAAAATGTTACTACATCTGCTTGCTGCATATACTCATACGTCGATATATGTATTAGACAGTTGTCACTTTTGAAATATTTTATCAATTAGGACAAGTGTTGACTGATATTATTTTAAATTTTACACTACACCCACCTGCGAATAGGCCTTCTCGCACCAAAGAGTAAACATGTGTTTTAAGTTTGAATACAAATTTACTTTAAGTTGATAATCATAACACACACTCAATAGTATATATTTCCTATTATTTTCCTAGCACAGATATTAACAAACTGACATAGTTTTTACAGTACTTTTGTTTAATATAAATTTCAGAAAACATTTTATTTCACTTTTGTCCACTTTCAACATGGGTATTGTCCCAAATATCAATAAACCACTTTCTCTGGACGCCTATATAAATAAATATAATGTTAATATTAATTAACTCTCTCGCAAAATACTGGTCTGATAAGGACGGGGAAGTTAGGGTTTGAATCTTGCGTGGGTGTACTGATGATGGGTTTCCTAAATATTTTTCCACTCTCTATTCTCTAAAATGTTGGTACATTTCATATAGATTCAAACTTACCTACCCTATAGTTGTAAATATATTTTGTCTAGCCTGAATAGGTAATAATTAAGTCGTGGTGCACACACAAAACGTAAGGTATTGTTCCACTGACCGAGGTGCTGAGAGGCATTGAAGACGTTCAGAGACCCAGATTTTTATGGCTCGCGCAAAACAATCAAGCTAGAAATTAGCAACATCACTTTATATCGTTAAAAACCTAAAATCTTGGTTCGCCCTAGCTTGAGTTTGGAGTAGGTTGATTTCCTCCACTCGGGCAGATGCCTGGGCTTCACTGGGAGGTTTTGTTCCTTCCGGGATCGTCCAATCTCTAGGCCTGCGAAGGGTCTGTCCTAACAGTACCTCACTTGGGCTTAAGTTGGTGGCTTCGTTCCTTCTATCTTGTAGGATGAACAGGATTTGGTGCAGTGCTTTGTCACATTATTTTCTCTTGGTTGAGGAGGTGGGCTTGGAGGCCAGTCGTTAAATCCTGGTTCCGGCACTCCGTGGGGTTCTCCCGGGATAATAGTTTGCAGTTGTCTATGAAATTGTTTGCCAGGATTGGCACAGTCTTTTCCACTCCTTAGACCGGGACTGTGGGCCATTATCAGTAAGAATGGCGGCTGGGTATTCTCATCTGGGGATAAACCCATGTTCCATCACCTTTTTTAATTGAGAAGTGGGGGAGTTAGTTATTGGAAAGGCTTCTGTCTATCTTGAGAACAAGTCTGTTATGACTAGGAGAAATCTCTTCCCCTTGGTCGTTCGTGAGTAGGGACCCATAAAGTCGATGACTATTTTCTTTCATGGTTACGAGGGCTTGTGGCCTTGGAACGGTATGTTCTGGATCATTCTAGCTGTTTTCACAATGGCTCATGTGTGGCAGTCCCTTACATATTTCCTGACTGTTCTTCCTAATCCTACCCAAGCGTATTGACTTTGTATTGCTTCTAAGGTGTTCTTTCCCCATGGGTGGCCTGTGCCTGGGTGGTCATGGAAGTGATGTAGTACCTCAGCTTTCATCCCATCAGGGACGACAATTTTTCAAGGTTCCTTAGGATGGTCTCTGTAGAAAAGGCGTTCCCCTTGAAGCTGGTATTGCTGATAGAGCAGATTCTCCCGTCGGTACCTCTGTTTTGGTGGTATGTCTTGTATTTCTTGTAAGTCTTGTATTGTGCGCTTAATGGCTTGATCCTCCGCCTGTTATCGCAGGGTTTTTTCCAAAAAGGTTTTGGGATTGGGAGGTGGAGAAGGGCTAGAGGTTCTGGAGATTTCATCCTTGGGTTGGGAGGGTCATTCTCTCTCTCTCTTACTGCTATGTCCACGTCCATGGTTTCTTCTCCTGGTGACTTTGAATATGCGTTGGGGAGCTCGTACTCCTTTCCTGGTTGGTGATCTATCGTAAATATATACTTTAGCAATAATATTTACTATCGCGTTAACTTGGATTTTCCATCCTTCATTGAATTTAGCCAGGTTAAACATTTTGCGTCTGTCCTAAGAGTGAAGGGCTGATCGAGGTAGATATAGTATCTTCTTATGGCTCACACAATGGCAATGCATTCCTGTTAGTTACAATGATACCTCTTCTCCATGGGCAAGAGCTTCTCGCTTGCGTAAGAAACCACCTTTCTTTCCCCCTCCTTTTCTTGGCATAGTACTGCTCCTATTCTTTGTCCACTAGCGTCGGTTTGGATTATGAGTGGTAAACTAAGGTCAGGCTATGAATAGAGGCTGAATGTTCTGAAATGCCCTTTTGGTTTTCTTGAATGCTTCTTTCTCTATGATTTCCCATCTCCATCTTTGTCTATTCCCCGTTCGGGATGTTAATGGTCTGATGACTTCTGCTAAATAAAGGATGAGCTCCCTCGTCTAATTACATATTCCCAAGATTGTTGTAATTGTATTTTGTTCCTTGGGTGGGAAAAATCCTAATGGCCGTTATCTGTTCGGGGTGGAGCTGATTTCCTTCCGAGGTGATGATACGTCCGAGGTACCGTAAGGAGCTTTTTCCAAATTCACATTTTTCCAAAGAAGCTGTGCGTTTGTAGATCTCAAGTCTATCGAGGACTCTGTTTAGGTGCTCAAGGTGCTCCTCGTAGCTATCGGAGAAGACTTTCCAGTATCCGACCTTAAGATTGAGTGTGCTAAACACCTTGGCTGTTCCTCTCTCCTGTAGGATTTGTGGGATATACGACTATAACCGGGAGCAATGTCCTTCTTTTGTGATCGCATTCAGAAACCTATGGTCAGAACAGAACCTGGGTTTCTTGTCTGGTTTTTTGATGATCACGATTGGGCTTTGGTAATCGGAGTGCTATGTTTATTACCCTGTTTTTAATAATTTCTTCGACTTGTTGCTGGATTATCTGTCTTTTCTTTAGGGAGTACCTATAGTGAGGTCCCATTACTGCGTGTTGAGTGCTGAATCTGATTTTGTGGAGAGTGAAATTCATCACGGTATTTGGGTTGTGGGTGTCGAAAGCTCTCTGGGGTATATCGAGGATTTGTATGAGGCTGGAAGTGTCTCCTTCCTAAAACCGTGTTGGACTTCCTCTGCGTTGAACGGTTAGCTTGAAGGCTGGCCCTTTTCCACCCAGTAGGTCTGTTCTCTATTCACTTTCCCAAACAATAAGCATGACCTTTGATAATACAGAACTGCCTCATTCTATATTAGCCATTTGGGACCAATGAGTAGGTATTCTGAGAGTTCTTTTGCTACGAGGCACCTTACTTCGTCATAGCATCTTCCTACCTTGATGCTAATGTTGCAACCCCTGTGACGTACAGCTCGGTATCCGTCTTGGCCAGTCGTATCTTCATGGGGTTGAGATGTATCTGTTGCTTAGTTTAATAATCTAGGATGGAGGTTTTAATGAAACTTGTGGAGGCACCGGACTCTATTACCGCGGTGAAAGAGCCAATATTGGTATCGATTTGGATCCGTGGAAGCCCGTCTGAGAGTGCATTCCTAAAATGGTCGTCTTTACAAGACATGAGTTTGGCCATGCTTTCATCCCTACCTTTCATTTCCCTGGAAATTCGGTGGTGTCTTTGCTTATCTAGTCCTTTCGTTTCTTCTCTTGGCTAGCACTGGGAAGTCTCGATGATAATGCCGTTACGGACAAAAATGCATTGAAGATCGGGGCACTTATATCCTTGAAATGATGGATTTTTAGATTTTAAAACCATTGGAAGAGGAGTCAGACAAAGGTCTCAATGGATGGTCTGGGCCTTCTCTATGAGTTAATCCAAGGGGGGGGGGGGGGGGGTATTGAAGCAAGGAAAGGTCTCAGGGTAATATTCAGGAGTTCTGTGATAAGGGCTATGATTTGTTACTCGGGTGTGTTAGGAAGGAATTTTTTTATAGCTCTATCTTTTCAAGATAAATTGGTCTGCTGGTCCGTCTTTGTTTTGAGCCTCTCCGTACAGTTTTACCTGTAGTTTTACTCTCAGATGTTGTGAATATAATCGCTCTTTTATTCTGGTGCACATCTCCTCCCATGTGTTTAAATAGTTTTCGTATTATTTCCACCATCTTTACGCATCTTGGAGAGGTTTTTCCTTCACTATGAGTGGCCATATTTACTTAGGTGTCCCTTGGTTCTTGAGAGCGAATTCACACTTTTGAAAGAAGCTGGTAGGAGTTTCGTGGTCTTTTCCCTAGAATGTAGGTAGGCTGTACTGTTTGAGAATATTCCCTTTTAAGAGTTGAAGGGACTGTTCCATTTTTTTTAGTTCTTTTAGTTTTTCTTGTTCCCACGCTTTCGTTTCTACACAAGTCGCGCACATATATTGTAGTCCACTAATGTATTTTTCGGTGTCATCCCATTCAATACACAAGAAGTGGAACCAGTCGTTGCACTTGTCACATTGTATGAGTTGTTCTCCACGGGTGGAGCATTCTGGGTGTCCGCACTGGAGCCTGATCCATCTTTCCTGCATATTGGTGATGATGCTTCATCGTTGATTGGACGAAGGTTGTGACGTGTGATGTCTGGGAGTGTAGCTTGAGATCCGAGGAGGTAAGGCGTAGGGTCGGTAAGAGGCGGCGTGATAGGTGGGAAGATGTGGCGTGAGAGCCGTGTAGATGCAGCTAAGAGCCGGGGAGATGTGGCGTGGGAGCCGGTGAAGGTGCTGCATGATAACTGGGAAGATGCGGCGTGGAGCCGTAAAGGTGTGGCGTGGGAGCTATAGAGATGCGGCGTGATAGCCGGGAAGTGTGACGTGATACTTGTGGGTGACACCGAATTTGTTTTAACTCGGAAAAGGGTGTATTGTTTTGTTCGGGGTCAATGGGCTAGTGAGGGACTTCTGTCACTCTTTTCCTGAAGTTTGGATGTTCAATAGATGCCCCACGCTGGGCGCCATCTTGTTATATTTCTACGAGTGGTGTGTGTAGGGAATTTTCATAAGTCACCTGCAGATGACACGTAAAAAGATATAGTTATATATGCAATCTTAGAGTTGATAGATATGAATACAAGGACATAAATTTATTAAAGATTCAAATACTTAATTGGTATTTGCAATAAGTGGATATTACGTTATAGAGCTATGTTGGTTAGGACAAAAAACATGAAACAATTTAATGAAACGCAATCAAAATGAACATGCTACATTTAAAATATTTAATATGAAGCTTCAATTGGACGAACACACAATAAATTAGATATAAATAATAAATTATAATATGCTTAAACATATCTTCACCCGATAATGCAAGTGTTCTATGTCCAATTTTTCACTTTTGTGTAATAGAGCATTAAAGTTTGATCTTGTGTATAAAACCAATGTTACTAGATGACAAGTCGAGTTTGTATCTTCTTAAGTAATTATAAAGTAGTTTCAATTTCACCGTAGGGGAATCATATGCATTCAAATAAATATAAACATCAAATATCTCAAATTTAACAATTTTGGAGATAAAACACTTGTATTCTCGGGTGACGATATAATGAAAATGTAATTATCGGTACAATTTTCAAGAAACATGTTAAATGAACCAGGTAAATAATAATATATTTATAAGTTTTGAAGAATTTAAGCGTTGAATATGATCAGTAAAATATAATTAACTGAATAAAAGCTAAACATTCCTTATCTGGAGTTTTAATTGAGTCAATCTCCTATCTAATATGCTACCCCATATTGGAATTTGTGCAAGGCAAGCTTGCTACCTTTCAGGGTAGACGGGGTGCTCATAAAAGTCTGCTTGTGGTGGTGATATGTCCGCAACCTAGCATGTATGTGTCTGTACAAGTGAGAATGTTTCTCACATTCGGGACGGCATGTTTATATATGTGATGTGTGGATACCGCCCTGATTAATTTGTTTGTTTGCTTTTCATTTGTTGGTTTAGTCGGGTGTAATTATTCGTGGTACACATACATACTGTGCCCGTCACAAACCACATTTAAAACATATACTCCCTCAATTTCCCCTCCCCTCTCAAACCAATTTTGTGTTCTATTTTTAGTTCTTTATAGAAAATTGCTAGCACATCAGTATGAATGTAAAAAAACCTAGTATATATTAATTTAATAAGTTTGTTATATCAAGTTTGATGCAATGTTATTGGTTGTATTTTAATTGTGTGGTTCAAATAACTAACTTAACCCTATATATTTATTAAGCAATCTTCGGTTAATTTACTTTGATTCCAACGTTTTGTGGTGATCCGCTTACATACAACGTATAAAAGAAAAAAAGTTGCAGGCTACATACACTTTATATAGTTTAATTAATATAGTTGTTAGATGTATATGAAACCTTTACACTAGTAAACTTTTAATAACTCTCCATTAACTTAAGAATCGTATTTAATTACCTCAGATCCTTTTGCCCAAGATCACGTTTCGTAAATTTGCCCCAACTTGTCGGTTCTTCACTGATGTTCATACATTCTCAAAAATTGGATTGTCTTGTGCTATATAATCGTAAGACATGTCTTATGTCGACTTTCAAGACTTAATAATAAAAACTAACGAAAATATTTGAAACTATACTATTATTATTAGTTTAACTACAGATAATATTTACACTAAATCTTTTTTTTTTTAATATTTAATAACCACCTCGGTGGTGTAGTTGGCTAACGCGCTAGACGTGTTGAGCTCGACTGCTGAGGACGGGGAGATCGAGGTTCGAATCTCGGTCGGGTGATCTGGGTTGTTTTTTCCTAAATGGTTTTCCACTCTCCCACCACGCAAATGTGGGTTCACTTCCTCAAATTCGACCTTCCAAATTCCTAATCCATTAACGTAATCAGTACTTAAAGCGTATAACCCAAACCGTTAGTAAAACGCGGTGCTAATATTATTTTTATTTATATTTAAGAGGTATTAGATTAATATTTTTTCCTTACTTTCTTTATGGCAATAGGAACTCGAAAATTCATTACCACACTTACAAAAGTACGGCACACATCTTGAGTTAGTTCTATACAGTCCACCTCATTACACCTTCTCTCTTTCATGTCCATTCTAATGTTATTCTCTCATATGCGGTTTGGGTTTGTCAGTCAATACCCTGAACAAGGTTTTATCGTTTCCCACTCACGCTGCATGTCCTACCCACCGTAATATACGAGACTTGACTATCCTTACAATGGCTTGCGATTAGTACAGGGTATGTAACTCATCATTATGTAGCTGACTCCATTCCCCAGACGCTTCATCCCCTTTTATAAGGTATTAGATTAATCGTTTTTACCTGCTCCAATAAATTCATATATTGAACGTAAGAAAAAGCATATCATACCCAGGTGAAAAATCACGTGAGTCTACTTCCTTGGTGTCTATGTCTAATAAAGTTTTGTGTAGCAAAGAACAGAATAAGTTTAGACGTTCTGTGATTTTTGTGCAAAACTATATATAACTCAAGACATTTATAAAATAGAGACATTAAGTACTTTTTTGCTACATCAAGAACCACGTCTTAATATCGTCCTTAAATTCACCGACTAAGGTAAATTATTTATTAATTGTGGTATCGGTATTGAAAATTATCGACTTTAAAATGATAATACTCAAAATATATGCTTTTATTAGTTAAAATTGTTTGATAAATTAAAATATAAAGAATTTCTTTCTAAAGAAATGTTATATTTCAATCTTAAAACATTATTGAAGAGCCCTAATTGAATAGGCCTACTACGGATTGCATTGGAAAGGGTATCTCATCTTTCAGTTAAATAAAGTATTGGAAAGCAGACAAAGGCATTAGTCTTATTTTGTCTAGTTTTATGGTTATGAGGAGGTCAGGGTTCGAATCCTGGCTTGTTGTATTGAGGTGTTTTTAAAAAATCGTAAATGGTTTTTCACTCTTCCTTCCCAGGTATACTCCTCCTAAATTCGTATTTCTTCATCTTTCCCCCATAAGTGTAAATATGCAAATAGCTTGGATAGATAGGTAAGCGTAGTAAGCAACAAAAAAATAGCTGTCACAAAAGGCTTTTCCAATGGCTATAGTATTTTAACTCTATCGTGCAATTGAGAGCTAACCGCACGAACTTCTTCGCATTGGTATTCTTTAAGGAAAACTAACTTATTTTTTCTAATAGGTTGATCTAAATCCATTTTGATCGTTATTTCAGTCGTTGCCAGAACGTTATGTATGGCAACATTACACCCTGAAAGGCAAGGAAGAAGTGAGTCGAACCGACCCCAATGGCGCGGTTTTAGATCAAGAATGGGTGTGATAGGGGTGGGGGTCTGTTGGTGGTGGGAGTGGTGGGGGTGAAAAGGGCGAGTGATAGAGGACGACGACTTTGGAAACGGTTGGGTGGGAAAGGGCTGAGGGAAGGGGGGGGGGGGGTTGGTATTCGCAGAGCGCGCCAGTCGTTCCCGACAGGAATTTCGGCTGACGACCATCGATTTCGGGAAGAAGGGCTTCAACGGTTCCAGTGGCGGTTTCAAAAGGGAGAACGATCCTCTCCCTCCAACTCTTCCCCCTTCTTAGAAACCGCACAAGAACGCCTCTAAGAAGAAAACATGGTTTCAAGTTATTACTTCCTCCAGGGGATGATGTTCTTCTAACAAGAAACACTCGAGACAGTGCGGCCAACCGCCGAAAACTTCAGTAGCAATTAAATTGTTCGCTGATAGCAGAACTACCGGGTATGCGAGAAATAAAGGCAATGCGGAAGTTGAAACAAGTTGTGCGAAATGAAAACTGGGTAGTCTTTTACCAAATACTTTCCAGAGGATTTCTATTTGCAAATGTGAAAACTAGTGATAGCATGTGTTTAATTTAATTATGAGATGTAACTAATAAGTTACTTACCCGCTTTAGTGGTTGAATGGTCTAAGGCTAACTCTCACAATAGACAGACTGCCATGATGGGAAGATCAGGGCTCGATCCCTGTAGAGTGTACTGGGGGTGGTTTTTCACTCTGCCTCCATATAAATGCGTGTACACTTCCTCTAAATTTAACCTTACTCATTCCAACACATCTCATTTCTAGCACATTAGAGTAATTATTCCATAGTCATATAACCCGAATGAATAGTAAGACGTGGTACTAAAAAAAACTAATACTTTTGAGCACTATATTTTTTGCTATGCCTTAAGACAATTTTTGTTATCAAGGACTTAAACTGACTAGCTAATTATAAGAATGCATTTTCAAAAATTGTGCCAGTATTTTTCATTTTATTTTCTCTCTCTGAATTGTACTACTAGTCCAGACCATCCTCAGATTTACACTAATGTGGTATGGATGAGAAAATCAGAATTCAGGGGAATTCGGATGTGAAAAAAAAAACCCGTTAGTACAGCCAGTTGGGATTTGAACATTTATTTTCCTTTAATCCAGTAAACCAGATTAAACTAGATTGGCGTCTTTTTTCCATGTGCCCACCGCCACACGCATGTTACCGTTCAAAATGATAAAATATAAATTTTAAATATATTTTCATACATTTTACTACAGAGTGGATACACACCTGAAGAACGGAGAAAAACTCTAATTGTCAGGGAAGTTGAAAAAAAAAAATCAATGACATTTTTGAAATAATTTTACATTGTATCTATAATTCATGTGATTTTGTTAATATCACTGACATATTTGTCTTTAATAGTAATCTTGTCGTAGTAATTTAATATAAAATAGAGATAACAAGTTTCTTTACTAATAAATCTATATAATAAAAGTTAAAACCCACCCACTCACTCACTCACTCAATAACTCACTCATCACCGTACTTTCCCAGCCTCTGAGCATGGAAAATTGAAATTTTATTTGGCATTAAAGTGGCGAAAATAATTGTTCCGTATAAGTTAACCATAAAAATACAAAACTGGCAAAATTTAAAATTGAGGCTTATAATTTGAACAAAACTTTTTAGATGAGGTAGAAAATTACAATTTGGCTGACATGTAGAGGCACAGCTCAAGATAACGCAATAGATCTAAAAACATGAAATTTCCCAGAGTGTATTGAAGAAAAGGGAATTGGGGTCTCTGAATTAGTACTAAGAGCTGAAAATGTTATTAATTATGATATAATATATAAATTAGGTAGGCAGTTAGAAGGACCACGCTAGTCAACCTAATTTGTCTTAAAATTAGAAATTTATTAGCAGGAGTTTTTAGATGGAAAGTTTTTTTTTACAAACAAAGAAAAACAACGATGTTTCCTTGTGGCATAAAACTAAAACTGGGCAAGAACGCTTAAAGAACACTCAAATAGCCAAAAACTACTTAGGATTTCAAATTGAGAAAATAGGGTGTGGGGAGGGAGAGAGGAAGGATGGATGATTTGCTGGGAGTGTTGTGGGATTACCCCAATAATAAAACAATTTTAATTATTTGTTACTATTTTTAAAGGGATCTGGTGAAATGGGGAACTTCAATATTCCAAACTAAATTATTAAATTATTTTTCAGTGTGGTAGAAGATTGTAATTTGCCGGGCGGGTAAAGTAACCACCCTAAACAATCATTAAAATATGATTATTAAATTTCAAAATGAAGAGGAAGTAAATGGGTAAGGGGGTTCTATCAAGATTTCTAGGGAAGGTAAGGGCCCCAGCTGTGATCTCGACTCTGAAGACTTAGGGTGGCGACATGACTTCTCGCTGGGAAGAATGGGAAGTTTGTTGCTTGAAACGCTGCTTTCAGACGATAATGTGGAAGATGACAAGGGAAAAAAACTGCAATAATGGACATGACGAGGAACTACGACAACAAAGCAGAGACAGGTCCAATAACACGAGAAGAGATTACAAGGTTGGTGGCTGAAATGAAGATTAAGAAGGCACCTGGACCTGATGGAATCAGAGTTGAGGTCCTTCAGAAAACTAACTAGTTTAATGAATGAATGAATGAATGCATGGACCAGGGCAGAGTGCCTAATGTATGGAAACAAAGTGAAGTAGTAATTCTTATCAAGGGTGAGGACAATGATCCGCAGCTTCCTAAGTCGTACAGGCCATTCTGTTTATTAAATGTGTGTGGAAAACTTCAATAAAAGATCTTGTGTAACAGATAGATGAAGCATTGTGAGATTGTTGGCATGCTCCAGCAGCAGTACGGCTTTAGGAGAGGCAGAACTATAGAGGACGCTATCTGTGAGGCCATGAACCTTGTTGATAGGGCAAGTGAGATATATGTTATTGGATATTCGTGGACATATCTGGAGCATTCGATAATTTGTGGTGGCCATCACTATTCAAACGGTTAAGGGAACTAGAATGTCCGGGGAGTCTCTACAGAGTTTTTATGGACTACTGTAGGGACAGATATGAAACCCTGAGAGGTCTAGAAAATATCAATAAGAATAAACTTACGAAAGGCTGTCCCCAGGGATCGGTCTGTGGATCAATCTTTTGGGACATAGGGCTCGAACCCGGTTTGTTGGAAATAGAAGCGCTCCCAGGTGCGGCGGGAGTGGTCGCCTTTGCAGATGACTTACTGATAATTGTTGAAGACAAGTCAAGATTGGAACTTGAGACCAATAGTAATGAGGTTCTCGCTGGGATGAACTCTTGGCTTAAGAAAGTGAAATTAAGTATAGTACCTGCGAAGACAACGTATGTGCTGTTCAAGGGAGCGCTGAAGAGAGACCCTATGATAAGGATTGGCAGACAAGTAATTAGACGACGTGTAAATACCAGATATCTAGGAATTACGTTTGATGAAAAGCGCGGCTTCATGATGCACGTGGAGAATATATGTGGAAGAGCCTTAAGACTAATGAACAAGATTGTTAGCATTAGGCAGAGTCAATTTAGACTGCCCAAGCTATGTATACGGATTTACCATCAAGCCTTATTAGTCTCCATCGTGGGTTATGGGGCCAGCGCTTGGGCACACCGGTTCAGACTGGTAATGGTTAAATGTAAGATCCGAAGCCTACAGAGAAGTATTCTCTTAAGGATATCCGTAGCATTTAGAACAGTTTCGTTGCATTGTGTGTGGCCCTAGATATCTGGCCACTAAACCTAAAAATAAGGAAGAGAGCGGCTATGTACTGGCTATGGAAAAGGGAGTTAGAAAAGGTTGCTAAACTGACAGGTGAAGGAATAATAAATGGTACCCAGGTGATGGAAATATTGCTGAACGAGTGTACGAGTGGCAGACAAAATGGAACCAAAGCACAACTGGAAGGTGAACTTACCAACTCTTTCCCGATGCCAGAGATCTCCTAAAACTAAATTTTTTACAGCCTTTTCCTGGACTAGTTCACTTTATCATTGGCCATGAGCCGTAAAGGGCTGTTCTCTACCTAAGACGCTTGACAGAAGACAGGCTTTGCAAATGAGGAAGGGAGACTACCCCAAACACGTCGTACAGGAATGCCAACTAACGGTAAAAGAGAGAGAAACAATGCAAGTTCCATTACAGGCCAGCACAATTTATCATATATTGCGTGACGTGGATAGGTGCAGTTTCCTAGATACAATAGCGAACAACGTGTCAAAGAGAGAATAGGACATATATATAGCAGACATGAAGACTAGGAGACAGGTTAGACAAGACGAACAAATGGAAGACAGACTAGGTAATGAGACCAGTGACTACAGTGACACTACAGAAGGTGACGACTCGACATCAGAGACAGAATCAGAAGACATACTATGAAACTGGAACCAAGACTTAGATGAGACCAAACATAGATCTTACCGGCAGAGTGGAATGGGACGAGGAACTCTAGGTCATCCGGAGCCCAGCTGAAGGAGGCTCCCTTAGGATGCCAGTAGTGGAAGTAGCTAGGGACCTGAGGCAGCCGAGCTACCAGCTGGGAATTAGAGTAATCGAATAACATCAAAAGAAGGAGGAAGAAAACCCTCAACTCGCATGGTCTGGCCTACTTGGCAACAAGTGAGGTGCTGACCTGGGTGGTGGGGCTTCCGGCCCGTCAAATTTTCTTCATTGACTTTTATCAGTAGACGAAGAGACAAGTAAGAGTATTATGATGCTCTGTGGCCACAGAGTTGCAAGATATGTATTAGGTTAAGTTAGTTTTAGTTTATATTTTCTTATGTTGTTTCATGTTTAGTTTTAGGTCTAAGGTAGTGGTCTTAGCTGGAGGTAGGTGGAACGAAATTTCTGGTAGGGTTGCCTCCCAGGTGGTTGATAGGGGGATGCTCGCCCCCCTTTGGGTCTCGCACTGATCCGGGGACTATTAGATCCGGAACCGGTTGGACATTCAACGGGGCAGGGCACCGGGGGCGTAAAATACCCGGGGAGGACCACCTAGTAGGATAAAATTAGAGGTGGAAATAAGGACACTTAGATAAGGAGCTATAATCAACATAAAATTAAGTAATGATTGTAAATTGGATACGTTAGTAATTAGCGGAGGTATAGAAACAATATAGCATAGGTCCTGAGTTATAGTCTAGGCCTCAGGACAGAAAGTGAGGATAAATAAATAAATAAATATCAAGTTTCCTTAAACTATCATAACATCAATTTTTGTTGTGATATAAAATAGTACGAAATGTAAACAATTTCGAAATTTAATCTCGGGGAATGGAAGAGCTCGAAATTCATATACCTAGGCTTACAACTATTGGATAAAACTACTTATCTTTGTGATTCTACCCCTTTTAACCTTTATACCCTTTAATTTTATTAGATTTACTTTTTGCCCTTTTTAAAAAATCTCCTTTAGCCTTACTACTATTTCTATTCCTTTTGACACATCTGACCTTTCTAACCTATTTAACCTAAAATATTTCTCCTGGGTAAAGCCGGATACTTCATGTAAAAAGTTTTACAAATGCAAAAAGGGTAAAAAAGAGTAAGAACTAGATTTAATCAATTTTTAAAAAGGTTAAAATGGTTAAGTATAGGGCGTATATTATGTAAAAAGGATTAAAAGGGAAAAAAGGGCTATGAGTGAAAAATTGCAAAAAGATTAAAATAATAAAAATTGGCCAAGAGTGCAAAAAAATAGTAGAAAGAGAAAAAAGGGATTTAAAAGCGCAAAAAGGGTTAAAAGAGCTAAAAGGTTAAAAGGGGTAACATAAAGTGGTAAAAAATGCTAGGAAGTTTGATCATATTTGATTTTACCTTTTTGCCCCCTTTTCAATTTCTTTTCTAAAATGATACACTTTTTCCCTCATTGACCTTTTTACCCTTTTTACATTTTTTACCCATTTTACATATCATTTATTAATTTTTTTATTGGATTTACTTTTGACCCTTTTTAACCTTTTTACTATTTTCGCCCTAAACAATTTAACCCGAGGAAAGCCGGATACTTCATGTTAGTTCAATATGAATGTCTAAAAATTACTCAGAAATGATGCAAACCAAGATTCCAAAATGACAAAAAAAAAAATTACCACACAATTTCTACAAGGGGATCGTATACATACCTTATCTTCTTATGAGCATTCATTGTATTTGTATATGACGAACAACAAAAAAGATGACATGAATATTGTCATCAAAATCCGGGCCTTGCTGGATTATCACATATCATTATTGACCTAAAAATCAAAAGGCTCTATTTTCTAAAATACAATCTTACCATGTACAGTACTTACTGTGTTTGATCCATACCCACACCCCAGCGATGACTGCGTTTTTCCAATAAGTTGGATTACTTGGAACCGGGAGTTGAGTGTTCGAATCCTGGACGAGTATTGGCAAACAAAACATTTTCCTTAAAATCTTCTCCACTCTCTACGCAGATGTGGGTATATTTCTCTGAATTGTAACTTCCTTATCCCTATTTCAGTAGTATAAACATAAGGATAACCTGGAAAGTTAGCAAGACTCGGTGCACGTAAAAATTACCTATGGGCTACACCGGTGATTGGTTCATAAACTTACCAGAGGTCCCGCGATATTGTATTATTTCTACACTCTACTTTCGCTTTTTTTTTTTCTATACACCATATATTAATTCATTAAACTCATTCTTTCCTCTAATGCTTACTGTATGTATATGTCCTCCTTTAAATTAAAAAAAAAATCGAATGAATAAAATAGTATACATTTTCAAATTATGCTCTTTAAATTTCTTGGAACATTACGGATTATAACCGATCAAGAGTTTTTAGATCACACTCAAATATTATTTAAATGTACTTGATACATTTCCGTGTTTATAAAACTTAAAATTGACTTTTAATGACGAGATAATTTTCTTACTTGGTTGACTGAAAATTGATGCAAGATCGACTGGTCGCTCACGATCGACCAGTTGTCCATCCCTGGGCTACACCGTATAATATGTCTTTTAATCGAAGCTATTGAAGAGCTTATTAATATGCTGTCACCGTCATCTTAATTATGCTATATTTACAATGTCGGAATTGATACAATTAAACGTGTTTCTGGACATGGGCTAATAAGTTGGTAGCTCTAATAGTAGAGTATAGAGAAATTCTAAGACTAAGATTCATGGTTATAATTCTGGTACAGAATATCTATACTTATAAAATAACATGTCCTGACTGACTGACTGACTGACTGATTCATCATCGCCGAGCGCAAACTATCAAGGCTACAAGCATGAAATTCGGACTGTATATTCATTTTGTTATGTAGGCACCACTAAGAAAGGATTTTAGAAAATTCCACCCCAAAGGGGTCACAATAGGTGATGATAATATGTATGAAAGTCTGTCATTTTGAAAGTTACATAAACAAAATTTTGTATTTCGGTTATTGACGTAAAACAAATAAATACGTGTTTCAGGAATTTTAGAAATTTTATTTAATAATGGATGAAAAAGGGGGTGAAAGTTTGTATCGGACTTGCATTATTTTTGATCTGAGGTCAAGTTATGGTCATCAACGTAACGTAATATTTTAAATTAATCTGTAAATACATATGTATATTTTCGTATTTGTATATAATCAACTTCTACCCGAACAAAGCCGTCGGGCAACAGCTATCTAGTATATCATATATGTTACTTTGGATTAATAACACTCACAGAAAAAGAGTCTTATAACATATTTATATTCGAATGTGCGGGTTGAACCACATTTTGAGATGACATTCCCTACAGGCTAAAGGCATTTTCGGCCTGAAAGACTTATTTTATTGAAAACCCTGGAGAAATGTGGTTATTGACAACAGCCTCTCGTGTGTGCCACATTTCTGACGATGGGAAGAAGAGGAAAAAAAGACACCCTTCCAACACTTTTTTTCCTTTCTCTCTCCCCCCGCCTCCCGCCCCCCCCCCTCATTTCTCCCAACCCATTCTTCTTACTTAAATCGACTTTTATTTGATTTGCTCCTACCGCATTTTAATATCTTCTCTCTTCCATATTCATCCATCAGTCTTTCCTGGTCTCGCTTTCAACCGCCTCGACCCTCCCCACTCCCCCTCAAGCTCCTTGTCATTCCGCTCCTTCTCAATTTATCCAGGATGCTGCCGCTCATCTTCTCGCCTAGGTACAGTCGCATTTTATTGATAAGAAATAAGAATCAATACAATCATGCCACTACGATAAAAAAAATCACTTTTTCTGCCAAGGTCACTTTCTATGGGACGTTTTATTTTTTGGCTACGTGGAATAAAGTCGTATCTTGTCTTGTCTGGTTTGTTGGTGACGAGGTGGTTAAAATTCGAATCCTGGCGGGGTGTGCTGATGCATTTCCCCCCTACAGATTTCCCATTTTCTTTCCATGCAATCGTGGGTACATTTCCTTTAAATTTTAACTTTCTTATTCTCATACTATTAGTGTAACTTAATTAAATGTGGATAGCTTGAATTGGCGGTAAGATGGGGTGCTCATAAAATATAATTCTCTAATTTAACAAAAGGAGGAAGATGAATATTTATTTTAGTGGTACAGTGAAAGAATTCGTCGTATGTAAACCATGGTGGTGGCCAAGGGGTATCGGGTTCTGGATTCGCTTTGCACGTGGTGTTCTTTGACTGAGAGTAGGTCAAGGGTTTGAAATTTGGCTTGATACACTAGGGAGTGGCTTTTCACATGTGATTTTCATTGTGATTTCCACATCCTCTCCTCATGGTAGTACGGGTGACCCTGTTCTTCAAGACATCATCAGTTAGTATCTCAGGTAAATCACCGGATTGAGATAGTTTAAATATACATTTACGTATCTCGTAATGCGTTGCTTCATTTTTACTTTCGCATAAAAAGAGAAAGTATTGTAATCGTGAAAATTCTTGACCTCGAGATTATGTTGAATATGTTTTATGTATGTCGGAACCCTTAAAAGTGGATTTTACGATTAGGTCTGTCTGTCTGTCCCTGGCCATAGATCTGAAACAGTTTTATGGAATTTGTCTAAACTCATATCTAGATGTATAAGGCAATACCTCGGACCTTTTATTTTGACCATATCACTCAGATTAAGATTAGTTTACTGATGAGTGTTTTTTTTAAATTCGAATTTATTAGAAAATAATTCAAATGATTTGGTTTAAAATAAATATCTAAGGAGTGTTTGGTCTCCCAAATTTACTGTATATTTGGTTATTGGGTAAAAATGTGTTAAAGGGTATTTTACTGATGGGTATTTTTGAAAATTAGAAATATTTTGAAAATGGCTCTAACAATTTATTTAAAATGTATATCTGTGAATTGTTTGATAAGACAAAAAAACTCTATACTTGTTTTTTGGGGGTGGATTCGTTTGAATTCGTTTGAATATTTAAAAAAAAAATTGGGCTAGTAATTTGGTTCAAAATGGATATATGTTAAGTTTTTTACAACATATTTTTTTTTTAATAATCATTTTATGGTAATTTACTGATGATTGATATTTGTGAAATTAGATTTTTTTAAATGGAATTAATGATTTGGTTTACATTTGGTATCGAGGGATTATTTTACAAAATCAATAATAATGTATGTCTATGTTTTAAAGTAAATTAATTTAAGGGTAATTTACTTATGAACACTTATGGAAAATTAATTTTTTAATGAAATTGACTTTTAAGATTGAGTTCACCATGGGTGTATAGGAATAGTTTTTCATAGTAAATAAGAACACTTTTAAAAAAAATACTTTAGGGTAGCTAGCAACTAAATTAATTTTTTAAATGTGTTAAAAATATATATACAAACAATTTAGTTTAAAATGTTTATATAAAGATTGTTTATTTGATTAACAAAATAATGTGTATGTTTTTATGAGGTGAACTTAGTTAAGTGTAGTTTACTGAAAACCTATTTTTAACATTCTCTTCTATTATATAAACACAATATGAGAAAGGTTGTGCTATTGTGTCTTACCATTTATTTTATATTATGTTCTAGCTTCGTGTATTTGGGTTTCCTACAGCTAAATTAACTTTATATTAAATAAATCACAGATAGCTTAACCCTGACCTATTTATAAAATCACTTTATAATTTATAATATTATGATATTAATCTGTAAGCTCGTTTTCTAACGTGAATTCTATGTTGAACCCTTAAGTTATTGATTTTATTAAATGAGAAATAATTCCCAAAATAATAATCTGTTCCCATGTTAGCGTACGACTTATTCGTTTTAAAATTAAAATGTCACAAATATTTCATTTAGTTTACACGCAAATAACAAGTTTTGACACTATTGTGGTGTGGTGTAGGTTTACACATGATCTAAATATTGATTTTTAAAAAACATCACTTATTGGCATGTTGAATTTATGGTTTTAATTGTGAATATATTAATAACTATGTTCCAATTTATGCATTTGAATGTCGTTTGCACTTTTAATACGGTCTGACGGAGAGATATATCTATAATGAATTTCCCACACATCTCTCAGTAATGTATTCGACATAGCTGACTTTCAAATACGAATTGTTTAATTAACCAAATGATAAAAATATTTGACTTATCAATCAGTACGTGAACATTGACAAATACTTATGCGTTACTGACAAGATAAATACACACATTTTGTTAATGTAAGCCCACATGCGCCATATTATTTATCTTCCTCTATATGTATCGACTGTAGTGTAGATAGTCTTCAAATTGTGACGTGTAATTATCCTTTGTAAAAACAAATAATGGCGTTAGTTACCATACATACCTCTCTCAACAAAAGCTTTTCGTTGGATCGTTGACCCTCCCAGAACAATATTCACAGACTGGGCCCTATAATTCTTTATTCTCTGCCTCCATTCCAGACACACTGCTTCACAGATAAATTCTCAATGTTCCTGGGATCTAACCCGGGACCTCTGTTTCTGAAGCCAGGAACTTAGATTTATATATAATGCTATTTTATTTATTTTTTATTTGTATCTTTATTCTATTTGATTTTAGCACTGTCTTGAATATCATCAAGCTATAAATTACTGTAATATATATATTCAAAGAAGTGATTGTTTTAAATTATTAATTATTAATATTAAAAAAATATTTGTGTGCACTTGAACACTTTTTGCTTTTATTCCCAAAATGGTGGCAGTTATTTTTCATTCAAACGTCCAAACGGAAATGAATACGGTCGTTTTGCAGTGATACCAAACTAATACCATCACAGTTTTACAATTTCGGTTTAACATACACACAAGCTCGTGATTGGACGCGGCATTATCTTTAAACTCCGGGACGTATATTATTCATATTTCTTGTTTGGTTGTGACCATTGTGGACTAATGAACCACGACTATTAATCACAGATGCAAATCAGGACGCCATGTAAAGTGTAAGCCCTCCACCGCCACCAGTGTTCAGAGCTATCTAGCGGTCACATCTAATCTCCGAGTGTGTTATGGGGGTGGGGGCTAACCTGTCCCCCCATCATCGCGACACGCAGTTCCTCGTTTGTTTTATGAGAGCGGTCGCTAAGAGCACGTCAGCTGACCGTGAAAAATGATCGCAGAGGTTTGAAGAGACGGCTTCATTCGCTTGAGGTGTCCGACTCGGATAAAGGGTCTTCGGAGGAAGAATAGTCTAACACAGAGTGTGGTGGACCTAAAAGGAGGGGTGAATATGGTCATTTAACCCTAACCTTTTAATCCATACCCACTCCCTCAACCAAGATCATAATTTTAAAGCCACACCTGTGGATATTCGAACTAAGCCAATAAGCTCTTTTAGTCTAATTTACTGTTGACGGGAAGGTTGGTTTTCGAATCCCATCTGTGTGTACTGAGGTTTTAAAAAAAATGTTCCCATTCTCTCTTTTTCCACGCAAATGCTGGTATATTTAAACTAAATTCTACCTTTCCTTTTCTTACTCCATAGTTAAAATACGTAGGCCTATATTCCGCAGAGTAGTACCGTATTTCTTCGATTCTAAAACTCACTTTCCCTCAACCCCCCTACCCTTGTTTAGACGTATCTTAAAAGTGTGGTGCGTCTTACAATCGATGGCGTCTTAGAATCTCAGTTATTTTTCGACCAACGCTCTTGGTGGCTCAGAAGACGATATTTAATGGGATAGTAAATATAAAAAATGCCCAGAAGAATCAGACTGATATTGATTCATAAGAAAGAGATGAACAACATACCTACTGATAAATAAGGTATTAGTGTTGTTATTAATAATAATAATAATAATATATAGCACCGCGTTTTACTACCCGTTAGGGTTATACGCTTTAATTACTAATCACGCTAATGGATTGGAAATTGGGAAGGTTTAATTAGGGGAAGTGAACCCGCATTTGCGTGGAGGGAGATGGTAACCATTTAGGAAAAACATCCCCAGTTCGCCCGACTGTGATTCGAACCTCGATCTCCCCGTCCTGAGCAGTCGAGCTCAACACGACAAGCGCGTTAGCCAACTACGCCACCGAGGCGGGTAGTGTTGTTATTAAATTGAAGATTGTAATATAAATATTTCTTAGTTATAAGTTATTCTAGAGTTTTATTCTTATTTACTTAATTAAAATCGAACCTATTTTTTCTTTTTGTGATACTGAAAAATTAAGGTGCGACTTAAAATCAGTGGCATCTTAAAATTAAAAAAATACTGTGTGTGTGTGAGAGAGAGAGAGAGAGGAGTGGCATTACTGATCGGGAGGGACATGACATCCAGTGCGGTCCCTGTATGTATACTATTAGCAGCACTGGTTAGCACAGACCAGGGACATCAATGGCGGTTGTCTACACGTCGTACCCACAATATGACGTGATGAAAGTGAATATAAAAGGGTGAAACCAGTGGGTGTCTTAAACCTAACTCACCAACCTCTTAAACTTAATTTACCAACCTCTAGTGAGATAATTCTTGAGAGAAAAATACCCAAGGTACCAGCCGGGAGTACCTGGCTCGTAGCCAGGTGAACTGACCACTGCACCACGGGGCCGCTTAGTAATACGGGTATACACGGGAAAGGTTTTGACAAAATTCCAGGGTACCCTTCACAGATATTCAAGATCTGTTGATATTAGCATGTGCAGAAAACTAAACTCTATATTGCTTCTGGAGAAATATTTGATTTATTTTTTCCAAAAAATTCAAATCTATAAAAACTGCAAAAATACTTGCGCTCTCTTCAGCCGCACCTTAAGGAACCACGCATTACTTTTTGTTGCTCAAGGATAGGGCTGGTAGACCTGTGAAAGATGGTATCTGGTCACCCACATATTCTTCATGCCCAAAGATCCCCCTTCCCCATCGCTTGACCAACAACTATTTATGTATTTGAACGCGTTTATGGCATATTACTTTCATTACTACTAACTGTGCTGCAGGGAAATATTTTAAACAAACCGGAGGTGTTGTTACGTGTCAAATGGAGGCTTATCGGCCGGATTGTTGTTGGACTAGTCAAAATGTTCTACATTTCCTACAACAAAATACCGAATAAGTTGTTCAAACAAGTAAAAGTTGTGTAAAACTTAAAGGTGTTGACCTCCCTTCCCCTACAATGGAAATTGTTACCTACTACTAGTAAGCATAAGCATAATAATAAAGATGACCCGAACGGGTAGTAAGATGCGGTGATAAAATAATGAATACTCAAATTTTTATTTTAGTGATTAGAATATCTTTTGCACACATAATATTACCCCAAATTATAAATATATTGCTCTTATAAAGGTTCACCAACCCTGCTCAAGATGGCTGCTTAAGTTAATCACGAGCCTTAAAAAAGGTGTAATTTAATTCCATTTTAAAACTGATAGGGGGAGAGTGGGGTGGGAAACATAATACCATAACTATACATTAATGTCACTCCTAATACCTACTTACTCTATGGCAATAGGAACTCGAAAATTCATTGCTGTCACCTATCCCTATCTTAAGCCCCTATCCAGTCCACATCATTACACCCCATCGCTATCTTAAGTCAGTTATATCCAGTCCACCTCATTACACCCTATCCCTAGCTTAAGTTAGTTATATCCCTATCTTTTTCAGGTCCATTCTAATGTTACCCTCTCATCCGCGTCTTGGTCTTCCCAACGGTCTCTTACCATTGGGTTCGCCGGTTAATACCCTGAAAACGCTCCATATTCTCCCATTCACGCTGCATGTCCTGCCCACCGTAATCTACGAGATGCTATTTTACCCTATCAATGTTTTATGATGATTACAGGGTATGAAACTTATCATTATGGTACCTCTTTCACTTTCCATATCTTCATCCCTTTTTGGATCATGTACCTTCCTAAGCACCTTGTTTTCCGAACATCCTAAATTTATTTTCGTCATGCAAGTTTAGACCATGTTTCACAATCATAGTGAACAAACTCTTAATACAATTTATAAATTATAATAGTAATTACGTTTAAAAATATTGTACTTAAAAAAAATTCAAGTTTTCCAATGACTATTGTTGCATGGAACAACCAATAGATTTCACGATCGGTCCCTGTTTTGTTGTTTCGTAAACGCAATTTTATCTTTTTATATATATTATATATAAACCTCTGTGTCACAAACAATGGCTACAACGGGCATGAGTGTCGTTAGCTTTTTCAATGCGTCGGATATGTTTTGTTCGTGGGCACGGGTGTTATTGCCCGAGTATTGTAGAAAATATCAGGGCAAGCCGAGGAGCAGGAACGGAAACTAACATTTCCCATTTCCATGGACCAACAGACACACACACACACACACACCTCTTTGGCTCATAAACCCGCCGTATACGTCAGTGGGAATCAGAGCTTGATTGTTTATATCGTGCAGAGAAAGGTATTGATGAGAGCCGATCAAGTGGAAGCTGTACTAGGGGCCGAGTATAAAGTGGGACCAATGGTAGGGGGGTTGGATGGGCGAGAGGAGAGGGGAGGTTTGATGCCTTCCAGCCCAACTCAACTAAATTACATCCCTCTGTTGTGCTCGTGCGCTTGTGTATGTGTATGTATGTATTATGAGTTCAATGATACTCATAGAATCCAATCAGTAGTAACGGGGAAAATACCTTTTGTAACGAAGTGCTTCACTTGACTAATGAAGATAATTTAATCAGTTATTACTTTGTAGTTTGTCGGAGAGAAAACTATTTACAAAACGAACCATTTCAGCTGAGTTGAATAATAATTCCCCTTCCTCATTTTGTCAGTTTTGAGGCAAATAGCAGTTTAGTTTCTAGAATCAAATTACTTTCTAATTATTGAACATATTAGGCAACATGAAGTTCCACCTAGTGATAACTATGTAAAGTACAATCCAATTTTCCTAGATACGGCCTTTAATATATTACAAACATTATTTTTGCAACCAAAATTGTCAAAATTTATTTCCTATTTTATTATTTCATCGGTATGGATAGTATCTTACCAAAGTGACAGCTGAAGATAGCGTGACTTGAATTATTAATACGAGAAAGTAGATATAGTAAATTATGTTAGCTGTCTCAATAAATATGTGGGGCCGCAATTTAATAGTTCATCCTTTATTATCTCGAATGCTTGTGTTTCCATGAACAGATTGGCACAGTCAATAAAAACAGAGTTTCAGAGTTTCAGAGTTTAGTTTATTGTTTAGTAGATAGAAAATACAGGTAATATCGTACATATTTTTATCCTAACCTACTTGCCCCAATACCTAGAATGCAATTTGGGGCGTATTCACCTGCTAACTTAAACATCTTTCACAATCCATCTCTAATCCATTTTAAACAATAACTAATTATGATATAGTACCTAACCTAATGTCCTTATAAACCCTGCACATTATTCTTTAACCCTAATAGTTGGTCCGCCCCGGGTATTTAACGCCCCGGTACCCCCCGCCAAAGCCTTGCCCCACGGCCGCCTGGGACCATGTTTTCAGAGCCGTGGCCCAAGGCTTCGACAGTGAGCATCCCCTATCCGCCACCTGGGGAGGCGCCCTGCCGAAGATCTCGCTCCGCCTACATGGGAAATCTATAAATGTCGTAGAAATGAAAATTGTTAGAAAAATCGAGAAAATTTTATAATTATTTAAACAAAAGGAATATTTAGCTGTATAGGTAGTAAAAAATATTCTATTGCGTCTTATTCAAACACTTTTTAATTGGGCCTATAGATTTTTATTTTTAGTTGATTCTAAACATAATTATTTGACAATAATTGAGTATTTTTATATTTTGAAAGTCCGTATCAATCTCCTGTAGAGTTAAGTCATGAAAAATTGGATTTCGAGAAAGGCAAAAGTCAGTTTAAAAAAATATATATGTGGCTTTCAAGATAAAATGAATCTCCTTTAGGCTTTAGCTATTATTGATATTAACACGCGAAAGCTAGAGAAAAAACAACTTATTTATTTTATAGTACTAGGCATACAGTAATATGATTATAAACACAGGACGATTTGGACAGCTCGGTATTAAGAACTTCGGATCCATAAGTCAAAGGTCCTGTGTTACTTTCTCTTTTCAATGTGTCATTTTTAAATACATACACTTTAAAAACATAAACTTTAAAAACCTAGAACTGACACTTTATAGTATTATTTTAGAGACATATTTGATCAAAATAGGTTATCATTTGTTTAGAGTCTGGGTACGTTAGTCACCCAAATTGTAGCCCTAAAACTGATCAAATATACACGTTATAACAGTAAAATGGGAATTTTTTTTATCAAAAATATTATGTGTAGCACACGCTCTCATAACTCAATAGGAAAAACACAATAATATTATCCATATGAAGCGACCATGGCATTATTTATTATAAAGCTTCTTTAGAATAAATTTTAACCCCTCGACTACCTATTTATTTAAAAACAAGAAAATAAATTGTTGTGTATTTATAATAAAGGCTTAATAAATTTTCTTAATAAATCTTCTTTCAGTGAGTCTACCCTTCCGCATCCTCCCCCCACCCCCTTCCCCTTAACTACTGTGATCCGAAGCCCGAGTGATCAGCAAGAAAGGTTATGTAGCCACAAAAGTGAGATTTGTTTTCGTTGCATTCGAAAGAGTTGTTTTAATTCTCCCCAGACATATCTCCTTGATCCTCTCATCCCCATAGCACCCTAGTCTCCCTTCACTTCCACCCTGAAGGTTAAAAGGTCTTGTTAGGCAAGAGGGCGGGTAAAGAGAAGGCTGGCATAGCATTCAACACGAGCTGGATCCTAGCCAAAAAATATTGTCCATTGGTTTGGACTTTACTAGACCTTCCAACTAAACCTGACCCCGACTATTGCTTGTGGAACCACGTGCTATGTGGTCCTCTGGGGGTGAATTTTTATTCCAAAATTGTACGCTGTGGTAACATTTTTCACAAAACTGGGGTAGCATCGAAATCTTACTATGTACACTGACACACCAAGTTGAATAGTTCAGCGAATTTACAGTCAGAGTTTCATTTGAAAAGACGTGTTTGTTTCAATAGTAATGTGTTGTTAATGTATTGTATCGTTCTTAGAATGAAATGTAGATGTCGAGTAAGCTAGGCCTACAAAACTTTTCATAAAACAAGAAGAAACCAGCAGGGTTGGTCTAGGTTGGCTACAGTCTCTGCAGCCGAATTTGTCACATTAATATCTACTAGCCCCTTTTAGTGGCCTAATGGTATAAGGTGTGGGTGTTTTCCGGTGTTTTCACCTAATGGCTTTCCACGCAAATGCAGGTTCACGTTGTCCCAATTAAACCTTCTTATTCCTAATTATATAGCGTAATTATTGCATATGCTTACATCCCTGATGGGCAGTAATTAATACGTGGTGCTAAAAAAAATATATATACAAGCTCTATATTGCCTCGGAATCAATTGTTGGTTGGTGAGTTTGCTTAAATGTGTGACATGAGATAAAAATAAAGTAGCATCAATGTACATGAGTAGGGTGGGTAGCTATCACATCAAAATTAAGGGGGTTTGTTCTATGGAGGAAGAGCTACCAACTGTGACGTTTAACTTAGTTCAGGTAGTAATGGTAAGTTGTCGGTTAATCCCATGTTCAGGGTATCGAAGTTCTATTCTGTTTCTTGGGTGTGGATAGCGGATACAGATTCCTAAATAATTAAGTGTAAAATAATGTGTAAATAAATATAAAATTAAGTGTGTGGAGGTTTTAAATAGTAAAGTAAGTTTAGTAGCTCTCTATATTAAAAAAATACATCTAAGATAAATATAATCTCATGTTTGTAAAGGTTTAATAATATTGAACTAATTTGAGGACCTATATATGTTATTATTATTATTATTATCATCACCGTGTCTTACTACCCGTTTGGGTTATACGTACTAACGCTAATATGTAATGTTAGGGTGATTGTGAGATGAAATGGAGAACCTACAGTTTAACGTGGAATTCGAACCACGGTGGAGGCCTGGCATTCCCCACATTCACAAGATGTCTTGTCAGAGGTGAAGGAAGGGTATGGTAATCAGATAAATTTGTGCCGGGACCGAGGATTGAACCCCGGCCGCCAGCACAGAAGTCTGACACCTTACCCTAGACCACCAGGTCACCTACCTATATATGTTAGAAGTATATTTAAATATATATAAAATTAAGTGTAAAAAGGTTTTAAATAGTAAGATAATTTTAGGAGCTACGTATACATGTTAAAACTACATCCAAGATAAATATAAAAGTTAAGAGTGTAAGGTACGACCATGGGAATCGTTGTGCTGACCATATGGCACCTTCTGTCCAAGTAAGTTGGCACTATCTTTGCCTGAACTTGGTTGTATGGTTCTATTAAGGGATGAAATCATGGATTTTTGTTTTAGTAAGGTAGCAAGATAACTTGACATTATTCCACTATGGTATAGCTAAGTTATAAGATACGGCCATTGTGTAATCTGTCAATGTAAGACTGCTACCTTTTCAAATAGGACAGAGTGTATCTGAGAATTCCTTTTCACTTATTTATTTACAATAGCACGTTAAATATGATTTTGAATTTTAATAAATTTTGAGGATAAGCAGCCAACCTGAACTAAATCGATAACGTGCGTGCCTCCTTGTCTACGGGCTCAGGTTTCGATACCTAGAGAGGGAAAGGGTATAAAATGTGTCGCTTGAAAATCGAGTTTGTTGAATAGTACATTGAAAAGGTATGGGATCAGGCTTTTTGGTTAAAATTCGTGGTTTCTTCTTCATTTTATTATATTCGTTACTAAGGCGTTATAAACTGCTGATATCAGGCCGTATTTACGTAGTATCCATATGGTAAGACAAGATCGTCTTAAAATGAATTAGCTACAGTCCAATTTTCCTAGATAGAGCCTTTTATAAAATAAAAACTTTTTTTGTAGCCAAAATATGTAACATTTTACTATAGGCCTATTAATGTTATTTTGTATGCAAGGCCTATTGATAATATATGCGTTTATCAAAATGCACAGATGCATATCACATTTATTGACTTATGCATACGTGATAGTTGCTGGTTGCTTTCCCATTTGTTCGATAAGGTTCTTCCTACAAAAATTGGTCTGCACAATCCATAAGGGAAGCATTTCTCTATGTGCCAGTTATTTTCTGTCTACGCTTTAGATGGTATGTAATCCTACTGAGTGCTTTGAGTTGACATATGGCGAAATTCAACTTAGCTACAGATATATTTGATGTGAATTAGGGTATCATCTGAAAACTTGCTATATATTCCACTGTCATCGTTTACTTTACATGCAACCTTTGCCCTTTGAAGGCCCGTGTGACTATCGACCCTTTTCCAGCTCGACAAAACTGATACTACCAGAGGTTTTGGGTGACTGTTGAAGAAAACAACTGTTTATGTTTGTCAATAGTGTAAATGTCTTGCCCTGTACAGGCATTCGAACCTTTTAATTTTAATACAAATTATTATTATTTATTATTATTAATATAGTAGGGACACAATAGGAATGACTTTTTTTTAAATCACTTGATATACTCCTACATAAAGTCATGGGATCTACAGCTACTGATTTTGATTTGTAGTGTTTTTTTATGGCTATCATGACTTAACATATGTCCAGACTATCTGTATTTTCTTTCGCTCTGATAGAGGAGGAGGTGACCTGGTGGTCAAGGGATAGGGTGTCAGACTTCTGTGCTGACGGCCGGGGTTCAATCCTCGGTCCCGGCAAAGATTTATCTGATTACCAAACCCTTCCTTCACCTCTGACAAGACATCTTGTGAATGTGAGGAATGCCAGGCCTCCACCGTGGTTCGGATTCCACGTTAAACTGTAGGTCCTCCATTTCATCTCACAATCACCCTACCATTACACATTAGCGTAAGTGCGTATAACCCTAACGGGTAGTAAGACGTGGTGCTAATAATAATAATAATAATAATAATAATAATAATAATAATAATAATAATAATAATAATAGAGTAGGAATGAGGAAGAATTTTAAAAAAAAAATAATCACCTGCATATGCATGGAGGAGCGTAGGGTAGCTTTTTTATTTTATTTATTAGAAACAGACATTGAGATTGGTGATCCAGAAGAAAATGTGTCGTGGATTAGACTACACTATTTTAGAGCCTTTAAAAATTAATATTTATCGGCCATTATTTACCAAGTATTTATCTGTAATCTGTCAAAGTTGATCCAAGCAAATGGCTTAACGTACACGAAGGTGGCTATATTATTACAGTTTTTTTTAGATCTCAAATAGGGATATTTGAATAAAAAACTTGCTATAGTTTAAAGCTCCTGATACTATTACAAACAAGAATGTATTATTGGATCAGGGGGATGATTAATGCAGTTAAATATATTAACTGTTTGACAGAATTAGACATGAAATGTACCTTTGTGCAGCCTACGACAGTGCATTTCATAACTTTGTATAATGGCATCGAGTAGCTCATAAACTGCCTGCTTTGACACACTCCTATTCCATTCAATAACCACCCTCCCTCTACCGCCCCCCCCCCTAACCCCCTCTTTCTCTCTTTACTCCACTGCAAACATTCAAGAGCATTCAAGTGGAATAATTTAATGGATGGTTGTAGTCAAGGCACAAATCAATGCCGGTTTCAAGTATCCACTACAAACAACGATATTTCATGTTTTGCGAACCAGTTAATAAAGTGGAGTACATTATTTTTCTTGGAAATACTCGAGTTAAAACACACTCCCTCTTCCTCTTCAGTCTCTTACTCTCTATCGCTGTTAGGGAGAGAGGGGGGAGGAGGGGGGATCATAGACATACACACACACACACACACACACAACAATTTGGGTTAAGGTAAATACCTTTTTGTACACTCAGCTTTGAAGAAAAATAAGTATTTATTGTTTAATTTTGTTTTTAAAGGATTTTTTTTCCTCTAAAATATGTTGGGCTATCAGCGTGTTGGATCACAATTAGACTAAAAGTTTCTCATACCCCATCATATTAATTTCGTATCGCTTATAGGATATATTTTGATACATTCGGTCTTTGCTAAGCAGATTTCCTCAACTAATGTAAAGAGAATAGAAAGGTGGCACCACTTGGAGGAATTTTACCGTCATTGCTCACGTCACCTAGTACACAGCAGTTATATTTCAATACTAAAACATCCACACACACGTATTTTTAAATAATAAGTAGAGAAATGGCGTTAATTGGGCATTACTGCGAATTCAATGGTCTATCCATTATTTAAGGTTCCAAAATGTGACCTGATTCTGAACAACTTAATTTGTTTTCTATAGAGCTATGTGTATGTGGGGAATGCCAGGCCGCCACCGTGGTTCGGATTCCACGTTAAACTGTAGGTCCTCCATTTCATCTCACAATCACCCTACCATTACACATTAGCGTAAGTGCGTATAACCCGAACGGGTAGTAACACGCGGTGCTAATAATAATAATAATAATAATAATAATATGTGTATGTGTATGTGTATGTGTATGTGGCACACCAGCCTGTGAACTGCTTGACAAGCTCAGCCAGTCCGATGTGTTTCTCCATCTTGCGGTACCTTCTATTCTTTTTACATTGGCCCCAACTCTCTTTAAAATGGTCCATTTCTCTTTTATTTTCGCGTCTTAGTAACCATTCGGAGCTCACACATCCTCAGTATAACCGCCTGGGATTGGAACCCCAACTTTCCCGTCCCCATAAAACCATACACGTATTGAGGAAGGTAGGTAAAATTTAGAGGAAATTAAATTTAACTCTAGCCGTGTCAGATTGGGAAATCATTTAGTTTAAAAAAACTCAACAGGGATTCAAACCGCTAAATACTCATCCCTGGAAAACCAAACATGCATTTAATTAGAGTAATTTATAAGTGATTAGGAAGATATAATTTAGAGGAAATAAGCCTGCATTGGTATGGTGAGAGTGTAATAAATTATTTAGAAGGAATCAGCCTCAATTTATCTCATGGAACACAGACACTAATAATCACACGTGTCTTAGAGTGCACATCCTAGATGGCAGCATTAGTTTTTTGACCATACAAAATTGATTGGGAAAGGGGAATTGCCAAGACTAGACTAGACTAGACAGTAAAAATTAAAAGTAGAAGAATGGTTGGGCTCAATAACCACCCATAGCAGTCGGGCAAAAAATATTACCAGACCAGTGCCACCTCGGTGGTCAAGTGATCAAAGTTCCTGATTTCAGATCCAGAGGTCCCGGGCTCGATCTCAGGCTCTTCCAGAATTTGTCTTTGAAACAGTGGATCTGGAACGGGGTCATACTCAACCTCTTAAGAACAATTGAGGAGCAACTTGAATAAATAAGTGGCAGCTTCGGTCTGTAAAACTTATATTAATGGCTAGGGTTCCGTTGTGCTGACCACATGTCACCCTCTGTCCGCAAATGTTGGCACAATAATCGCTAACGGTTGCTATCACTAGGTATGTTTAGCTCGCGTGCGGGATCATGCCATGGGATTTTCTGTGTGGCACAATATCCACCTAGAACTGTCAAGGACAACATATTATCAGATTATTGTGGTTCATTATCCAACCAGACCAGTCAGATACAAGATATTCTCAGATCAATTGGGCCCAATATCCATCCAGACCAGTCAGGAACAATATCCACCCAAATCATCTGGAAATATTATTATTATTATCACCGCGTCTTACTACCCGTTCGGGTTATACGCACTTACGCTAATGTGTAATGGTAGGGTGATTGTGAGATGAAATGAAGGACCTACAGTTTAACGTGGAATCCGAACCACAGTGGCGACCTGGCATTCCAATCTGGAAATAATATCGTCCCAGAACAATAAGGCAAAGTATATTCTCATATAATTTAGGTACAAAATCCTTCTTATCTAGAAAGTTTACGTCAAATACTCTGATTAAAAATATACCAGTGTTGACTAGTCAGTTTTTGCACCTAGAATCCCTAATCTCACTCGCTAAGAAGTACCAAGGGCGGGAACGCTGAAAATGAAGCGGTTACCGGTTTCACAAGGTGCGTTGACAAGTTTTAAACTACAGTGCTTTACCTTCAGCATTCCAATTTGGGAACTTTTCATTAAAAGCCTACGATGCTATTCAAAGTTTCGTTTAACGAGAACTAAAGTTAAAGTAATTCAGCAAACAATCACCCCTTGATTATTTACACGGTAGGGGAACAATGTAGTCGCCCTCCCCTCCTCCCTCTCTACATTCCCGGTTGCGACATGTGGAACAATATACTCCATCTACCACTTACTGGGCTTTTTTTTTAACGAAATGTTTTCACGTGCTCCATTTACATTATTAATAATACTTAGTACCGCGTCTTACTACCCTTTCGGGTTATACGCTCACTTCCAGTATTCAATAACTGTAACTCGCACCGATGATCACGTGGTATAAGGTTTCAGGATCTCAATAAGCTGGATTTCCGGTGACAGGTGAGCTCAGGGTTCGGATCTCCATCGAGTGCACTAGTTTTTCCCTATAAATGATTTATCATTGTCCCCTCCTTATTTCTGTTTCACGCTAATGTTGGTGCATTTTTAAAATTAACTCCTTTAAATTGAGAACTTTAGTATGAACGTAGCCATTTAAAGATTATGGAGATGTTTTTATTAATTTATCTTTTGCTGAAACAAAACCATAAATAATTCTTAAAATGCTCCTACAGTGTCAGAAAAGTATTATTTTTATGTTGAAGTAGATGTTTTGTGAACGTATTTTTTATAAATCCTTTACAACGCAGGCTATTTGACTTGGTCACGTAAATGGCCTTCAAGAATACGCCTGCAAGGATGTAGAATAAAGAGTCTGTTGTAACATATGTCTATCTAGAATAGGTAACAATATAAATGCAATTTTAAAAAGCAAGTCAGTGATTTAAAGGCGCAAATAGTATGGTTACTGTGTAAACTCGTTGACGAAAGAGGTGACTGCTTATTTTATCCCCCCTCTCTCTATTTCTTCTCTATTGGTGTCTAAGTATGACAGTGCTTGGACTGCTTAGGTTACGTCAAGTTAAGATGTAACCCGCTTCACAAAATAACTTCAAAATCTCCAAGTAGGCAAATTTAATTAGTAGGCATTTGTATTGATGAAAAAATAAAATAGGGAAGTAGACTCAACATCACGTTTTATCCCTTCTTTCCTCTTTTATCAGAATCATTGGGCTGCTTAACGAGTCTAAATCAAGCCCAAATACTAATAGGATGACTTTACACAAGTCACTTTTATGAAAAACGAAATTTCATTCCTTTATACTCTCTCAAAAAGTGCTTGGAAAATTGGGAATTCCTCTCATAAAACTTAAAAAAACAAAGGGAATTATTTACTAAGAAAATAGTGGAAATCTTTTTTTTTTTTCTTCTATGACCGCTGTTGCTTTAACTAGATTTAGCGGTAGTGACTTGGCCAATTTTGATAGAATGTAAAATGTTCAATTCCATTTTGTGATTGGCTAGTCTCCAAACTCCATATACCTTGTACACGGCGTGGCGGCGTTAGTTTGGCACAGACAATGTACTTTGTCAGGATAAAATAGACATACCCGGTTGGAGATAAGAGCGTCTTATATCCAAATGAAAATTTCCAGTGTGCTGTTTGTCTCTTGGTTTCTGGTACGGTTGATATATATTTTTTTTTTTTCTTCAAACCTACTTTAAGATTAGGAAGTGAGGGACGCGAGAAATGGCCAGTGAGTTTTCAGTTTTCATCCAAAACTCCTATTTTTTTTTATCAAAGAAACAAATTTGGCTTTAGTACTAACTCTAAGTTTAATTTTCTTCACATGTTAACCTCAATAGTTCTTGAATATCTATCTGTCAAGGGTGTCCTGGAATTTTATGACAAAACTATTTTTTCTATTCAAAAGTTTGTCATCAAGTGCCGCTATGCTCATGACAGATATTCAACAACTCTTGACATACCCATATGAAGAAAATTAAACTCGCTGCTTGTTCTGAAGCAATGTTTGATTATTTTGGTCAAAAATATGTTTTCTTGCGTCCCCTACATCACCACCTTAACATCAAGCTCAGTTTGCTGGTGATGGGGAGGTTGACGTTCACATTTCGGCGATCTTAGTGAAGGGTATTTTCTTAAATGTTTATTCATTCTCTCTCTACGCAAACGAGGGTATATTTCCTCTAAATACTATGTCCTACTCATTCCTTCTCCATTTGTTTAGTTAAACGTGGATAGTCTGGATGGGTAGAATAATTTGGTACAAACAAAACATTGTGAAATCCTGTGCCAAGAGGATTTCAACTTGTGAGTGAAGAATCTCATATTTAGTGGTGTAGCGCTGCTTGGTAGCTGCCTCTTTCCCTTTCATCATACTGTCTCATGTAGAGTATTCTTTCATAACGACAGTATTCTCGCTAGACCTACCTGCTCTCATCTCGTTGATTCATAGGCTCCTGACTGAAATATTGCTTTGTGTTTCTGACTCTTTTTTTTTTTCAATTGAACACTTTGTTACTTTAACCAAATAATAACCAAGAAAAATATTTTTTGAAAAAGTTGTGTTGAAGAAAAGCAAATGGAAATTCATTAAAGTATCAATTATTATTTTGTATGGGGAGCACGTTTAACGGTTTAGTAACTAATGTTTAAATATTTAATTTAATGCTTATTGATTATCTATTCTTTAAAAGTGTAGAACAAAACTTGGGTTTTTAATTGATTTTATTTAGATTAATTTTAAGCTGGTGGGTACTTTAACATAATGTATATTAACCTTTTGGTTTAAGATTTTAGGGACGAGAATTATTAATAAGAGTAGATATACCAGTATTTTCTTGGAGTATAAGTTAAAAAACATAGGTAAAATCCTAACTTGTAAACCCCCCCACCCCCATCCCCTCATGTAACCTAATCATGATTCGATCTTGAGTCAGGATCGGAGTTTACAAACCGTTAAAATAGACCTGTTGTTTATTAATTAGAAATACAGAAATGTCCTAAATACTTTTACATTATACACGGTATTGTTTTTTCCAATAGAGTTTTCAAAATTTAGGATTCTAATGGAATTAAGTGAGACATAAACGTTATCTTCTGATTCCTGTTAGTCACGTATCGTCAAGTACTGTATCTTTAAAAGGTTATCTTCTGGTTCCTGTTAGTCACGTATCGTCAGTACTGTATCTTTAAAAGGTTATCTTCTGGTTCCTGTTAGTCACGTATCGTCAAGTACTGTATCTTTAAAAGGTTATCTTCTGGTTCCTGTTAGTCACGTATCGTCAAGTACTGTATCTTTAAAACGTTATCTTCTGGTTCCTGTTAGTCACGTATCGTCAAGTACTGTATATTTAAAACGTTATATTCTGGTTCCTTTTAGTCACGTATCGTCAAGTACTGTATCTTTAAAACGTTATATTCTGGTTCCTGTTAGTCACGTATCGTCAAGTACTGTATCTTTAAAACGTAATTTCTGGTTCCTGTTAGTCACGTATCGTCAAGTACTGTATCTTTAAAACGTTATATTCTGGTTCCTGTTAGTCACGTATCGTCAAGTACTGTATCTTTAAAACGTTATCTTCTGTCCTGTTAGCATTACTCAGACTGTACTTAAACGTTACTTTCCTGTAGCACGTATCGTCAAGTACTGTGTCTTTAAAACGTTATCTTCTGGTTCCTGTTAGTCACGTATCGTCAAGTAGGCCCTACTGTATCTTTAAAACGTTATCTTCTAGTTCCTGTTAGTCACGTATCGTCAAGTACTGTATCTTTAAAACCATTGGATAAACAAACACTTCAGTTGATTTATTTTAGATGTCATGTACAGTTTTAAAATCAAGCTTTATTTTACAGAGGATGTTGATTCAATGTGAAAGTAATTGGAAGAAGCAGGAAAGGGTTTGAACACGTGGACGTGAAATAAAGCTAGCCAAAGACTTTTGGCAGCCCATTTGGTAAGATAGGACATTGTGTCCCCGAAACAATGGGCTCGCAGTTTCCTGAACGAAGACGCAGACAGAGAAGGTTGGTCGATTGCCTTTCTTCGGGGCGACGGAAATAGAAGATAATGCTTTCAACGACGCTCATTAAGGCTCAGACCTAATTAAAACAATTCCACAGTTGAATAACACCACTATCTTAATGGTCATGTTTCTTACTTTTTCGTCAGTTGACATACTTGGAGATGTGTTATTATAAAACGGACGTAGACCCTATAATGAACGTAGTTTTCGTGATAACTTACGGTGTTTCTATTTAGTTGATAGCGTGATTAAAGAGTCAATGTCATTTAATAAAATGGTAATTTTTTTTCATAATTCGGCAAATCAAAGCCCACACTTGTACATGATAGACGTTCGTGTAACATTGCTAAATAACATTTGCTTTCAATATATTAATAATAGTTTATAGAAAACTAATTTTATTTATAGTACTTTTAAAATTCTATAGTAGGCCTATTAATTAAAACTACATTAAATTAAATGGCACGGTGCACCGCACAACTTTATCTCGCTTTTATCTTAGCATAGAAATTTACTAAAAACCTTTAAGATTTGTAAAACGAAATAATAGTTATGTACAGTACATTGTTGTAGAAACACTACACCAAAGATAATAAATGAAATAAGATACACTGTTAATTACTTACTCTATGCCATTATAAACTAGGAACACTGTTACAGAAAAATTGAGAAAAAAAGAAACATCTTTTTCTGCCAAAGAGCATAAGAATCAAATACTTTTTCAGACCTAAATTATAAAGTATATGTATTTGCTTATAACTCAGAAATGAACATAGTTCAAATAAAATACTGTTATCCAATTGAGATACGAAATAACTCATCATTGTAAAGTTATAGTGCTAACATTTAATCAAAATCGTTAGAGTGAATTTCGAGAAAATCAACTTTTTCTCTTTTGCTCTTTGCTCTCCTTAATTTTAGGGTTGGATATCTAATTCCGAAAACCCCTCGGGGGACTTTTTGAAAACCCAGATACCAACGGTAAAATACTTTCGGCTCTAGCCTGAGGTACAGACAGACGGCATTGCGAAAACAAATGTTTTGGTTTCAGGGGGCCACGAAACCTCGACATATATCAAAATCTCGAGTTCGATTATTTTGACGATCGTAATACTTTTTATCCGAGGTTTCGAGAGAAAATAAAAATTCAAGTTTATGCACATTTACTTTATTTTTATAAATAAACCGCATTGGTGGGCCCGCCGACAAAAACGTCACTCTTGTCTTGTCTAGTTTGCTTGTGACGTGGAGTTTTGGTCTCAATCTTATGATGATCGGTTTTCCACTCTCCTTCCACGCAAATTCGTGTAAACTCCATCTAAAAATGTACCAAGATCTCCCAACCGTATCAGTGTAAATAGGCAGAAAGTAGGTGTTACACAAAAAACTTTAAAAAAAAATGCATTCAGCTTATCAACTCATTTGATTGACAACACTTCACCCATGACTATTACCACCCGTCATTTTGAGGTGTGTCTCTTGATATACCCACGAAGGGTGCCAGTCATTTGCTGAGTAATGAGACAACCCGCCGCTCATTCATCACACCGGATCATAAAAATACAATAATAATTCAAGGTGGTCATTGTGTGTCCTGGTTGCCTTGCGGTTACTAGTACTCGCAACCGCGTTTAATTACGACGCCGCTTGATTTAAAGCCCTGTCCGATTCGTTGCCGCATCCAACTGGATTTGATTAACTGCACCATCGTGCAAAGAGTTAAATTGTTGAGACTTGGAGGCTCATTAAAAACGTATCATTTGTGTGTATATCTAAAAAGCCGATTGGAGTTGTGACTCGGTCCTTTCGGGTCAAAGTCAGTCATACTATATTATTATTATTATTATTATTATTATATTATGCACCGCGTCTTACTACCCATTCGGGTTGTACGCACTTACGCTAATGTGTAATGGCAGGGTGATTGTGAGATGAAATGAAGGACCTACAGTTTAACGTGGAATCCAAACCACGGTGGAGGCATACTATATAGTACTACGTTTGCTCATCATTTATGATTTTAATAAACTCAAACTCATTTAACTTTTTTTAAAATAATAGTTAATGTTTGTTTTATTTTGTGGTTGAAAAACTTGAAAGAAATACATATTCCCCCTCTCTCTCTTCCCCTCCCCCTCACTTCATCTTACTACCCACTCGTAAAAATGCGTGTTCGTGTTTCTAAAGGTATACATTTGATGAGCTTGACTTAATTTTCCCGAGTTCACACGGACATCGCATATATTTTACAAATGTCATTTATTCACTGGTATGTAAAGGGTTTAAAAAAATAAACTTTAGAAAATTATAAAGATTTTTTTTTCGTTGCACCTAACTGTCCAGGCTATAAATATTCAACCAAACAAACTGAGTTGGGATGAGCTGGGTAGAATCTAGTGAGAGAATTTACCCACATTAACGTTAAGGGAGAATGGGAAACTATTTACGAAAAAAAATAATCCTCTGTATACCTTGCCAGGGTTCAAACCCAAACCTTATCACTGGCAAACAAGACTATAATAGTATTCTGGTAGAAAGGAACTTTTTAGATTTTTTTTTGCCTTCGATATTTATAACATTTTATTTTATTATTAGTACTATTTTATAGGTAGGCATATTGATATTATTTATCAAAAATGACAGTGACTTAACACTTAAATAAATATAGATATGAGTCATACGACAACTGTTTTTGTGACTTTTATAGCTGTCATAAAAGTTATTTCTTATCTAAATAATACTGTAGGCCTAAATGAGCTTGACGTTTAGTTCGTTTGCCCATTGGTGTGGGATTATAAAAATTCTAGATACATTTAACTAGAAAATAGGCATTATTTATGTTTTGTAAATCGAAACAGCATTTTAGTTAAAAAACAGTACCATTCTGATATTAATTATTGGTATCTTTATATAGTAAAACACTCGTTTATTTAACTCTGAAAATTAGAAAGGGGCTTTTTTCCTTTGTTCAAAAGGTAGCTCTCCCTATAAAAAGAAACAAAAACATTGCTCAACCATTTATATAATTTTCTTTCCAATTATTAAATTTAATGTCGTTCGTTTTTATATCCATGCTCCACACGTTTTGTTCGAGGAAGAGCGATGGATGGGAAAACCTTTTTTCACTCTGTGCACGAGTAATAATTCCTATGTGTGTTTGTGTGTGTGTGTGTTTTGCATCTCCCTCTCTACCTCCTACCTACCCTCTTTTCCACTTCCAAACGTATCTACTCATTTGCCACAATTTTGTTTGAAATGTATCCCTCTTCGTTCTTCCACCTCTATCCGTTCTGAACTTCTGTCGTAATGACCCACAGAGCTGCCGTAACTCGCCAAATGGCACTAAAGTCACACAAACTCCATATTTTAGCCAGTAGGGATTTGTGGTATATATATTTTTTAATACCGCCACTGCGAACACGTAACAAACTGATGACTTTATAAACCAAAACTACTGCGCCCTCGTGATGGGTTAGAGGGGACGAAGAGGGGAGGGGTAGGTGCTGAAGGAACTCCCTTGAAAGGCTTCATTTGCATGGCATTATCGTTGCCGTCGTATTTGTTAATTAGGAGCTTGGGACCCCCTGAAGGCAGTGTGTACGGAGGTTCATTACGACATTGTTTCAACCCCCTCTCCCTCTTCCCTTCCAACCCTTCAATTTCACCCCTACACCCCCGCTCTTGTCAAACGCCCTCCTTTTCTTCCGCCCTTCCTTTCTCTTCTAAGTCACACAAATATAATGTGTCCGTCCGTCCATCGGGTTACCTTAGCCATCTTGGTTTTTGGGGTTAGTGGATGGGGCTTGAGGGACGAGTGGGAGGGGGGAAGTGGGTGGTAAGTTCCGCTTCGCTGTCAGACGGGGTTATGTAAACGAGGCTGATGTTGACCAGGGAAATATCTAAGGGATGGTTTTGCGGTAGGGGTTGTAAAAGGAGAGGGGAGAGGGTTGAAAGCCCTCATGACGTCACAGTGGGGGCCTGCTCCAGCGCCAATCATTTGCATAATCTACTTAGTTCCAAGAGTTCAGGCGCTTGGTAGATGAGGGAGCAAGAGACGGGGGTTGAGGGGAGATGCTTTCTCGCACTCTTCCCTCTTTCGTGGTGGCTATGTTTATTTTAGCAGCAGATTCACGAACCTACTCTCTCTCTCTCTTTCCTTATAAGAGGCCTGCACATGGAGCTGAAACCCAAGTTCGTTAATACTGTTATGTTGGACGTGAGAGTGTTTGAGGGCGCTCTCGTTGTTTATTCTCTATTTTTTTTATCAAGTACCTCCCACCTGCGTTGAGGTTTACATGCACTGACCTCAAGACGTTGTGATTATCTTTCACGTTTCTATCCCAGGGGCTCAAACAAACTATGAACACTCCCGCCCCTGATTAAGTGGTCGACCGCTAAACTAGAGGACCCTGGTTTGGTTCTGGGTGGTGGGTTCATCCTTTAGCTAGGCGTGTGATATTGGGCGTACTGACCTATGTTAGCTGGTTGGTAAGTCGTGCACTCTTATAATCTGTAACTAGAAGGTGCATGTTAAGAATTAACTTTAATACAAAAAAGTTTGATAATACCCGTACAAATTAATATCTTAAGTATTTGGGTTTAAAAACGCGTCGCAAAAGTGGATTTTAGCGTCATGAATCATTATAATCACATCGTCTCATTGTGGGTACGACGCGACGTGTGGACAACCTTCAAAGGTGTACCTTGGGCAGTGTTATGTGCCACCATAGTGACCGAACCAGATTATATACCCGGTATATCTCTCTCTCGATCAAAGCTGCCATACACTTAAAAAAAAAAAAGCGTCATAAACATTGTTAGAGACTTACTAATTAAGTAAAATACAAAAATGTATAGGAAACTTAACTCAATTTAAATGGCGTGATTGCATGAGAGTAAGGAAGAAATAACAAACGAATACTGGAAGGAAATATTAATGAAGATAAAATCCAAAACCCCTTTCGTGTCTTTCACTTAAGTTGAGATGGAAGGCGAAAACAAAGGAACACCTACATTTTTTTTTAAATAATTTTGTTTCTCCATATAATCAAATTATTCTTGAGTAAAAATGTTCACTTAAAATTGTTATATGCTTAAATAATAATCTCAATATTTTTAAAATATTTGTCTTAATCATATCTACATTTGAAAATAACTTTTTCTCTTAATTAAAAAAAAAATTGAATTCCGTAATGCTCATGCCAGATATTCGAGAACATTTGAGTCACTTTGACAGGTGGACATGGGGTTAAGGCGTCCACCTTGTATGGGCTTGCTTTATGGTGATTAAGAGATTTGGATTCGTTTCCCGACCCGAAGTACTAAGGGTGTTTTTCATCAATTGTCTTTCACCCTACCTTCACGCAAATGTGCAAACATATCCTATAAATTATACCTTCCTTGACCTTAACCTATTAGTGTATGCAGATAGTTTGGACAGGTAATACAAAAACAAATCTCTTCTGATTAATAATGAAGTAGGTGACCTGGTGGTCTAGGGGTAAGGTGTCAGACTTCTGAGCTGGCAGCCGGGGTTCAATCCTCGGTCCCGGCAAAGATGTATCTGTTTTCCAAACCCTTCCTTCACCTCTGACAAGACATCTTGTGAATGTGGGAATGCCAGGCCTCCACCGTGGTTCGGATTCCACGTTAAACTGTAGGTCCTTCATTTCATCTCACAATCACCCTACCATTACACATTAGCGTAAGTGCGTATAACCCGAATGGGTAGTAAGACGCGGTGCTATAATATATAATAATATAATAATAATAATGAAGTAAATTCAAATTTATATTACTACTTAAGAACCCATCTCACGTCCGATGAATAGAGATACTAAATATAATACTTACTTACTCTATGTCATTAGGAACTCAAAATCTCATCACCACACTTAAAAAAGTATGGCACCTATCCAAATCTTGAGCTAGTTCTATCAATTCCAACCTCATGTTGACATAAACATTTCTTAAATATTTGTCAAGGGTGTCTTGGAATTGATTGACCACATTTTATCTTTATTCCAAAAAGTGTATCATCTAATGCCACATAGTCATATAAAATATTCAATAACTGTTGATATCACCACGTGAAGATAATAAAACTCTATTAACTGAAGCAAAATTTTATTTATTTTGGACAAGGAAATGTATTGCTATAATTGCAAAATCACTGTCCTTCTAACTCACCTTAAGCATTCTTGTATATACTTTGGATACAAAAATGTTTTCTTATAAAAACAGCAAAAATACAAACTTTAAATCGGAGTTCATTCCACCTCATAATCAGTCCTTTCACCAACTACCAGATAATAAAAATTCCTAAGTCAGAAGGGCCAGTGACTTTAGCCGTGGCAATAATAATTTTAAAAATACAGAAAACTCAGAAATGTAAAATATATCGTACGTTGCCTAACATATATGTCGCAAATATTCACGACCGCAGGCAGAATCCCAATGGACTTGAATCCTTGTCGTCGTCTCCTCCTCCCCCGATCGGTTGGTCCGATGAGGCTTGGTCGCTGATGGATGAACTGGAGGAGGAAAAAAAACCACCTTGTGGCTGCTGCTTTATCTGATTCCCAACATGCATAATAAAGAATTACGAGTGTTCGGAGACCTAGGGAGAAAGTACAGTTCGCAAAAAGAGATGCGTAGAGGGGAGGGGCTCATTGTGCATATATCTAACCAGCCAATGAGAGTCCGAAATTAACGTGACCTCTTTCACAGGGATCACGTGTACCTTTCTTCCCCTCCCCCTCCCCTTCTATGCGCTATCCGCTAAACTTTTTTTGTGTAATGTTTAGTTTTGTTGGGTCCCCACTTCAAACCGCTCGCTCACCCCTTCATTTTAACCCGGTTTCATTTTTAATTCCTCTGTAAAACTCAATGTTCTTGAAATATTAATGAACACACTTATCTTTATATTCTAAATTTGCGTTAATGTATTTTTTATTTATTGGGAATATTTAGCTAGCCCCTAATGAGTCCACTGATCATATTATCACATGAATTACACACTGACTTACATAGAAAAGAGGCATTACCAAGTCACCTGGGCTGTCATGTAATCACTGTGCAAGGAGAAACAATGATTTCACCATTGATCCATATTTTATATTTTCCCGGGAATCTAACTCGGGTATATGGCGTCAATATTTAACTAAGTGAGTAAATCGTTCAATATATTTTAAATGCGTCGATTTAATTTCAATAATATTAGCTTCATTGGCCGAATGTTCTTAGTTCTAAGGCATAACTCTCGCAATAGACCAGAATACTGATGACGGAGAGATCGGGATTTGAAACAGGGTTGGATGTAATGAGGGTGTTTTTCCTAAATGGTTTACCACCTTCCCTCTACGAAAATGGGGGTACACTTCCTCCAAACCCAACCTTCCTCATACTTAACACATTAGTGTAATTAGTATAAAGCTTTTAGTCCGAAAGGGTAGTAAGGTAGTCAAACGGGAGTTACCAGTTCGCAGGGACACACCAATATCCCTGTAGGCACAGACCTCCGTCACGGGACAAAACAGGTATATACGTTAGCCCAACTGTAATACGGCCGCTTTAAAGGAAGGTGGCCCGCTTTAGCTTGAAGACAGAATAGAGAAAGCCATAGTGCTATGCCACATGGGGAAAACTATCTCTAATACTCTTTTTCTGGGATTGAGATCATGACCTCTTCATGAACACCTTAGACTGCTCTTCCAATGGTGTGGCTGTGGCTTATATTTATACATCTTATAGTTGTATGTATTATTTTATAATAATATCGAATAATGGCAAGCAAAGAAAACTACTCCAATATATTTTATTTTCACAATTTTAACGACTCAACCCACTTTCTGCTTCTTTTCTTTTTATGCGCTTATGGAAATAGTTCCTTCCCTTTAACTCACACAAGATGTTCACCCTTTTCTAAGGTGGTTCCATAACCATTCTAAGGAGTAATGCAAGGCACTCTACCTAAAATACAACCAACATCTATGGTCGATATTTTATACTTTCCTCTTTTAACTGGGTAGTAAAATATTGTGAATGGGAGTAGGAGATAATCCTTAGAGTATATATAACGTTAGTTTAGTGGGAAATATAACTTTTCCTTTTTTTATTTTACAATTCTAGCTTTTTCAACTTAAAATCATATTAACACATATTATAAAATTGTACTTTAAAATACTAGTTATTGGTAGACAAATTTAACAACTAAAATCTTAATATACATGTTATCTTACAGATACATTTATTATTTAGAGTTTGTGGAACGATTAAAGATTATTAACAATAAGGGTGGATAAATAGGAGGATAGCTTAAAGGAAAGACGCCCGCTTAAAGTAAAGGCACCCGTGTCATCCTTAAGAATGGATAGTAGCATAGCACATAAATTTATATGTAAAAATCTCATTCTAACCGACCAAAATTCGAACCTAGTCTTTACCGCCTAGTGATAACAAGAATGTCCTCCATGCAAATTTGAGTACATTTCCTTTAAAATTCAACCTTCTCTATCCTTACCTCATTAATGTAAATATGTGAATAGTGGTAGCAAAACCGGTGTAAAAAGTATATGCAAAATAGAGCATTCGTGATAGACCATACTTTATTATATTGAAACCTAAAAACACAGTTTTTTCGCTAGCTACCCCTACCATTTGGCATACGAACTAAATGTCAGGCTAATCTAGTCGGGATTGCAAGTAATAAAGAGGTTGGGATTCTAAACCCAGCTGGGTGTGTTGAGAGTGGTTTTTCCTAACTGGCTTCCCTTACCACTTACACGCACATAATGGTACATTTCCTCTAAATTCTACCTTAATTATATCTAATCTACTAGAATAATTAAATGCTTGTAGTATCCTGGAAGGGCAGTAAGACGTGCAGTAAATAATAAAGTCGCTAGTTTAAATACTGAAAACTTTTCATAGCCTCCCCTCCCCCTCCTCATCAATATGTGATTATCATTATCATAGGGACTACAGGTTTTCTAGTAAACGTATTTTCGTGTAGATTACTTATTACGTCTTCGGTGGTGTGTTAATATAACTCATTTTAAATCCCTACCTACTATAAATACGTTTGTAACTGCTCAGACAAGATTTTACAAACAAATCACTTCTGGTGTGTATGCTTTGCGTTTTGACCCTCTCTAGATAGGCTTTCACAGGAAGTAACTGACATTGTCGTTGTCATTGTGATTGTCACTGCACAGTGATGCCTGAAGGAGTAATCCAATGAACGAGGATTGTGACCCAACCACAGAAAAAAATGTCTCAAGGCACCGTCTGTCTAATACTCACTTTGACGTATTTATAATGGGAATGGTACGGTTAAAAAAAAACTTGTACTTACTTGAGGAAGGCTATTAGGTCTATATATGTTCCTAACATTTAATTTGACCTCAGAACTGCGACATTTTATTTGAAACATAATTGAAAATCAATTAATTTAACCTTTTAAATGTATTTTTAAAATGTTTTAAACTTGAAATGTAAGGTTTTTACGCCTATAAAGTTGTGTGGATCCCTTTCACCTAGATTTTAGAATGAATCATATTTTAAAATAACAACTCCCTTTCTAAATAACGTGGAGTTTCTGAACGCACGCAACGCTCCGTCGCAGTACTCAGGTAGTTTGCCCCTTAAGTCACACGGAGAGCGTACGCCTTCCCGTAGCGTAATATCTTGCTAAATTAATGTCTACTCACCCGCACCGTTGGGCACGCCAACAAAGGCCTCAGTCTCATATTGTTTGATTTGCCGGTGACGTAGGTAGGTTAGGGTTAAAATTCTGCCAACTTGTACTGAGAATTTCCCCTCCCTTGATGGTTTCCTACTTTTACTCTTATCAAATGTGGGCACATTTACTTTAAGCTATATATTTGTTCCTGTAATCCTATTATTTTAACTATCTAACCATTCCGGGTGGGTAGTAAAATGTCAAGAAACTGACTATCTACTTTTGTTTGTTTTTAAAGTAAAATAATATACAAATTTTGAGTACATCCATGTTAAACTAATTAATTTTCTATCAAGTGAAATATGAACACTTGGACACGAGAACCGAACCTGAAACTCTTGAATTGTTGTGATTTAAAGGATTTAATTCCCGTGCTCAATTTGTCATTTTCACTTATTCGAATTTGCTTCTGGCATCAGGAATGATTTTCTGGACGACCATTACTCATAAGTATGGAATACATGTGAATTAAACTTATGTTGTTTTATTGATAAAAACAATTGTTATATTAAAAACAGTTCCGTTGCATGGAAAAAAAATCTTATAACAAAATATTTGATTATAATAGTTTTCAAAAAATCATACTTTTTGACTTAAAACTAGATAACAGGTCAATTCGGTTATTTCTTTTCTTGGATCCGTTGGTTATTTAATTATGAACCGGCTTAGGTTCCTAGAAAGTAGGTCTTATATTATTAATTATATAATATATAGTAAAAATATGTATAGTTACATAAAACAAAATGAATATATTTTAATACAGTCATGATTTATAAATATTTACTATACATAGAACTAAAAAATTAATTGATAAATTTGATTTTGTACATACAAAATATCTTCCTAAAATAAAGAAGGTCCTGGATAAACAGCAACGAGGAAATGTTAAAAATTTATTTGGATAGAAGCATACAACAATTTAAAAATGGCCACATGATTTGTTTTGTTATCATTAATAAACGGATTTCATGTAAAGATCAAACTACTTTCAATCTGGTAGAATATTTCTGGTTCTAAATCAGAAAAACAAAATATTTCTATAGATATGGAGCTACCCAATTATACTAACAGTTAAACTGGGTATTTTTTATTAGTGACTTGATCTAAAGGCTAGGAATAAAGAGATTAATTTAAAATAAGTGCACCCTCATCAGCCTATAGAGTGGAACCCGCCTCGGTGGCGTAGTTGGCTAATGCGCTTGTCGTGTTGAGCCCGTTTGCTGAGGACGGGGAGATCGAGGTTCTAATCTCGGTCGGGTGAACTGGGGGGGGGGGGGGGGGGTGTTCCTAAATTGTTTTCCACTCTACATCCACGCAAATGCGGGTTCACTTCCTCTAATTCAACCTTCCCAATTCCTAATCCATTAGCGTAATTAGTACTTAAAGCGTATAGCCCGAACGGGTAGTAAGACGCGGTACTAAATATTATTATTATTATTATTATTATTATTATTATTATTATTATTATTATAGAGTGGATGAGACACCTATGGTGACAAATCAAATGTTGAAAACCTCCCTAGTGTACCCAGCAAAGATTCGAACAACCTCGAATTACCTGTCACTAGAAAGCTAGTATCTTGGGAATCTTATGCCTTATGCATCATTACCACCAATGTGATTCTAAATAGAAATAAATTCATCAAAATATTCCCGAAGGGCGGATGGGAAAGCAACCCCTACACTAGATATCATCAATGAAGGAACTGTATTGCTACAATTGGGAAATCGTGTTGTCACTTATCTTGTTTTGGTGTGGCCAATCTCTCTTCAAATATAAGACAAGTTTCGCAACGCTGGTTAGCCGATGTTGCCAGTAGCTCCTTCTTAGGGTACGGCCAGACTGAGCGCGCGAGTGACTAAAATATAAAATAGAACACATTGGTTGTAATGGGGGTGGCCACACTGGAGCGAGCGAGCGAGCGAGCGCGCGAGCGACTGAGCGCGCGCGCTTGAAAGATAGAACTGGTTCTATTTTTCAAGCGCGCGCGCTCGACCCGGTACAGTCTAGTTTACAGGCGCTAGGCAATATTATTGTATGTTGGTTCATTGAGTGCTGGGGAAACTTCTCATTTTGACATGATATTTGACTTTTTTCTATCAGTGATAGGTTTAACACACTTGCTATTAATGGCCCGGTGACCTGGCGGTCTAGGGGTAAGGTGTCAGACTTCTGTGCTGGAGGTCTGGGGCTCAATCCTCGGTCCCGGCACAGATTTATCTGATTACCAAACCCTTCCTTCACCTCTGGCAAGACATCTTGTGAATGTGGGGAAAGCCAGGCCTCCACCGTGGTTCGGATTCCACGTTAAACTGTAGGTCCTTCATTTCATCTCACAATCACCCTACCATTACACATTAGCGTAAGTGCATATAACCCGAACGGGAAGTAAGATGCGGTGCTAATAATAATAATAATAATAATAATAATAATAATGGCCTAATTTAATTGGTAAGACCATAAATAATATAATGTATATATGTAAACCCGATATGTTAAAATACTTCAATATTATAATCAAAGTAGGCCTTTACAAATAAGAATCACCATTAGTTTGGAGAGAGTATGAAAAAACCACAACAATAAATAAGTTTTAAAAATCACCTTCAGTTCACTGAGCCAAGATTCGAACCTTTGCCTCCTAGTCAAAAGTTATCGAGTGCAACGCACCATTCTGCCACTGGTGCGGCAAATCTGATTTTAAAACACTTCAGTACAGTACCATACGCATTTCTCAATTTATTAATTGGATGCACTTCTACTTTTTTCTTTTTTATAAATACACAATATTTTCTGTAAGAATTTTCGAGGAGCAGAGATGTACTAAGTGTGTTTGACAGAGACATCTTCTCTAACTAGGGGGGAGGGGGGGGGGCGGTGACCTAGTGGTTTAGGGGTAAGGTGTCAGACTTCTGTGCTGGCAGCCGGGGTTCAATCCTCGGTCCCGGCACAGATTTATCTTATTTCCAAACCCTTCCTTCACCTCTGACAAGACATCTTGTGAATGTAGGGAATGCCAGGCCACCACCGTGGTTCGGATTCCACGTTAAACTGTAGGTCCTTCATTTCATCTCACAATAACCCTACCATTACACATTAGCGTAAGTGCGTATAACCCGAACGGGTAGTAAGACGCGGTGCTAATAATAATCTAACTAGGGTCCGCTAATTACGCGCTCGCTCGCTCGCTCGCGCGCTCGCCAGTTTGGCCACCCAGTCGCTTGCGCGCTCGCTCGCTCGCTCGCTCGCGCGCTTGGCAGTCTGGCCGAACCCTTAACCCCGCACGCCACCTTCAGACGTAACTGAGAGCAAGGAGATTTGGCAACAGTTAACCGAGAGAGAGCGAAGACAAATCTTTTCTCCATAAGACTTGCAATTCCCTCAGCAATAATATTAGGTGTAGTCTAACAGGTTTTAACTCTAGTACTGCCCTCCCAGACCAGAATTGAGTAGGCCAACGTCACTCTTAACGCTGAGCCAACTCTTACAGCGGTGGCGAACTAATGCAATTTAATGTTCAAGTAACATTTCTTATTTTTTATGACTTTTATACGTGAATGAAGCACCTATTAGCGAGGGAATATAGGATTTGGGGCCCCACATACCAAGCCACACCCCAGGTTGAATATCCTCTAATGCTGAAATATTATATTGATGCTCTATAAACCACAGAGGATTTGCACCACTCCTCGTAATGGTTTAATTTAAATATTTTAAACGTATTTTATATGCCTGAACTTATTGAATCTGCTGGATTAGTCATGATAACGATTATATAACTCTATTAGTGATGTTCAAACTGTCATGGCTTCATTTATAATTTTCATTTGTGCGTATATAGGCATATATAGGAGAGGGAGAGCAAATAAAACATGTTTTAACAAAAATAAAAAACATTTATTTTAAAATATAATTCTTATTTGTTTAGTATATTTTGTATACCAAAGGAAAGTTTGGATATTGACATATTACGTATTAAATTATAGTTTTGTTAAATGTAAAAAAAACGTACCTTGCGTTTAAATAAACAACCGACACTACAATCTATAAGTGTTTTAAGTGGTTTTTTTTTTTTTGCACCATGACTTACTCTTCGTTTATGCTATGCGTAGGTCTATTTAATTAAACTTATCGATTAATATGAATAAGGTAGAGTTTAGAGGAGATAAACCAGTATTTGCGTTTAGGGAAAGAAGGAAACCATTCAAGATAAACCTTACTGGTCTAAATTTGAACCACGAACTCTACTCTATTGACAAACCATACTACAGCAGCCCCATGGCTTCTTTGGTGCTGACTGACAGCTGACGGCTTTGAAAAGTTACCAGACCAAATTACGTATCCCTACGCTGAACCATATGATCTGCAAAAACATGTGTTTAGCAGTATATATACCTAAATGTTGACTGTCAGAAGTCAGCTTTGAACTGTCAGTCAGCACCAAAGAAGCCATGGGGCTACTGTACAAGAATTATTCATTTAGTATATTTTCCCTCGATTTAAAGTGTAGAGTACTTTTAATGTGTGTTTAGATGTAAATTTCCCGCTTAGATGGTCGCGTGCTATAACGCGCTAATCTCGTGTTGGACTAGACTGTCCAAGACAGGTAGATCAGGGTTCGATCCCGGTCGGGTACACCGAGGGCGGTTTTTCTTAAATGATTTTCCACTCTCCCTCCGTGCAAATGCGGGTGCACTTCCTCATTTAATACCTTCTCGATCCATAAATCATTAGTGTAATTAGTACAAAGGTGTACAACCAGAACGGGTACTAAGACGCGGTACTAAAAAAAAGTAAATTACATTTAAATAAAACTTTATTAAAAACATAAATTATAATCTTCCAATATTTTTAATTATAGCCCTAATTAATTATTATTTATATCATAATGTAAGAGAATAACAATAATTCCACCACCCTCTCCCTCAAAGAACTTTATCAGCTTGTTTCTAGTAAGTAGACAGGACAGGGTTGATTCCTACGTTCACAGTATGAGAGGTTTTTTTTGCTTTCGTCATTAACGACCTCCCTCCTTATTCTCTAGTTCATTCATTGTTTATTCCTTATTCTTGCTAATGCTATCATGTAGGCCTAAATGATGATCGTGAGAGATTGTCAGCTACTTGGAACTATCATAAACACAGCCACAAACTTAGGAACCCCTCTCACCTCACTACATCTCGAACAAGACGTCGTATCGTAGTGAAATATCCCGGTGCCTTCATTACTAAACAGTGGAAATGAAACCAATTAAACTATTTTATTAAAGTTATTAAAAAATATATAGTATGGTGCACCGCACAGACCTTCTCTTTTATCCAATTAATAATAAATATACATTTACTAAAAACTTGTAAGATTTGTGAAGTGAAATAATATAATTAAATAATATTGTTGCTGACACACTCCACCAAAGAACACGAATGAAATACTACACACTGTTACAGAAACATTGAACAAAGAGCAACATCTTCGTTCACCAAATATCACAACAATTAGTTTCAATTACCTGAATGAAAAATAAACGTGCCTATAGCTCAGAAACTATTAGCATATAACAATGTATTTCAAATAAAATATTCTTCATTTAAGTAGTAGTACAACTTTACAATAATAATTAGTTTGTATCTTAAATAGTTGCGGGGGTGTGATCAAAATTGGAAATTTCTTCTTAAGTAAATTACCATAAAAGTGATTTTCATGGGAAAATGATTATTGTCATTTCGTTTGTAATGTCAAACAATGCCTATATACAAAACTTAATCAAGATCGTTAAAGCGAATTTTGAAAATTCGATTTGATCTCTTTTTGTCTTTCAGAAAGCTGCCCTAAATTTTAAGGTTGGATATCTAATTCCAAAAATTCCTCAGAGTAATCTTATAAAAATCTTTGATATCAAGTTTTAGCTCGATGGTTGAAATGTGTTTAGCTCTAGTCTGAGATGACAGATAGACAGACGGCTTCGTGAAAACAACTTTTGCTGTTTCAGCGGGAAATGAAACGTCGACATTTATCAACATATTAAATTAGATTTTGTTGACGATCATGATTCTTTTCTCTCTCTCTATGGGGTTCGAAAGAAAGTAAAAATGAAACAATATTGAAAGGGCTATATGTATTTTACTATGAAACGGAAATTATTTCTTTTATCTAAATTTAGCTGTTAGCAATACGGGAAGAAAGCACAAAATCGGACATAAATAATATTTATGGTTGAAGTATAATCACTTTAAGTTTTCCGTCCCTTCTAAAATATAATGTTGGTGCATTTCCTCTTAACTACTCTCCCAATCTCTACCCTTTGTATTTTTTCGTTAACAACTTTAGAACTGAAATTACTTACCATAAAAAGTTCACACTTTCCATCATAAGCGCTTTCTAAAATAATTATTAAGTGTTATATGAGCCTGAAAAACGATGATACCTAATATATTGGTAGTAGAACATTGGCAACGTATGGTGGGGATGTAGGGAACGCGAGAAAAGGCCAGTCTGTTTGCAGTTTTTATAACACAACTTATTTTTTGCTCAAAAGAAATAAAATAATTTTCCAGTAGAAACACGAGCTTAATTGTCTACACATGGTGAGATACCAACAGTTCTGGAATATCTGTCAAATGTGTCCTAAAATTAAATATTTTTTCTCTCTATTAGAATGTTTATCATATAATGTCACAATGCTCATGACAGATATTCACGAACTGTTGATATCATCATGGGAATACAATTAAACTAAATTTTTCTACTGTAGAAATATTTGATTTATTTTGGCCAACAAAATGTTTTGTTGTAAAAACTTTAAAAACACTGACCCTCTCTCACGTCTCCTGCACTTCCATCCTAAGCCAAAGGTCCTGGTTTCGGTTTATTTCTCCAGGTGTCACTTTTCAGCATGTATTTCAACTCACATACTTGCATACATTGAACTACTCTTTTCCATTAATTAACATGCTTAAAAAATACTGAGCTGCTCTCCATCTCCCCCTTGAACTCTTGGGTTGAACAGCAGGCTACTTTGAATAAGGCCCCAAACTTACAAAAAATAAAAGTCAAGTAGGGAAATATTTTTCAGTAACCAGCGTGTTCGCACAGATGTGTCCATAAAGTTTTCTTCTTCATTGTTTTTTCCTTTCATTGAAAGTATTTTGAAAAAACTAAAACCTTGAAGATGAGAAAGTCTTGTAGATTTTTTTTCCCTTCCGTAAACAAAATAAAAGTGTTCAATTTATAGCAAATGGTGGTGACAAGTCCAAGCTTTCTTTGTGCCAGGTTTATCTTCAAGGACGGAGATAAGAAGAGTTTCTCCTGTATCGCCATTCAAACTGCCTTGCGAGATATTGGGGATGCTCTTGTTCACGGGCTTTGAGAGCTAGAGATGGTTCATTAAAATGTAAATACGAGTCGCAGGAGACAAAGACATTTCAGGGGGGGAGAATAAAGTCTCAACGCGCTTTTGAAACTTTTTTTTTTAAATGCTCTTTCTATAGCGAGAGTGAAGGAAAACAGCCCAGTTCAGAACTAACTTTTTCTCGCCTGTCAAAAAAAAAAAAAAGATATATTATACCTACTCATATTGGAAAAAGCTTTTCTCCCTAGGGACGTATAATGAAAAAAAAAGAAACTTTTCGTTTAGTGTTTGTTGGATTGTTGACTTCTAGGAAATTGTTTTTTGGATATAAATGCAAATATCATCATGTATCATGTCTTCTTATTCATCGTGAAGGTGACTGAGTTACTGACTCAAAAATTTGACTGACACAAACCAAAATATGATCTAAGAGCGTTTATGAAACAGAATTTTTATAAATAAACATTATTTTCATTATATTTAATAAAGTTATTTTTTTTAACTAACGTCCCGATCCAATGATTGTTACCTTATTCTATTTTATCTTATTGAAAAAGTATTGTAATCTGGATCATTTTCAAAACTTCAAGGATATGTTGGTTTTTCATGTTTCATTTGACCCCAAACTATAAAAAATGGGTTTCTACCATTATGTCAGTCCCTTTGTCTTCCCATATCCGGAGATAAAGCCTAAACGTTTAATAGCTTTCGTTGAAACCTGATATTTGGATGTTATATGGTAAATGGTCATACCTCGTTGTAAAATCGTGGCTTTAATTCTAACTTTAAACTCAAGAATGGCTTACAAATCTTTTAATAATCTAATTCTTTTTTAAATGGCTCTAACGATTTAGTTAAAAATTAGTATTTGAGTGTGTTTTACAAGATAAATCACTTGTATACTTGTTTTCTAATACATATTTGAGATTATTATGCCTAAAACCAACCTTTTAAAATATTGTTTCAAACTGTATTTAAATACAAATTGTAGAGTATTAAGGCTTCAAAACCTTAACATGGTCACGCCAATCTACTGAAATAGTGCCTTCAGATTCAATCTTTGACAAGCATAAATTTTATTGCAATGTAGGGAATTAATGTTATTAAGTATGAGTGTTGCACTTATTCTATAATAAAGTGACCCTTTTTACTTTCTAATATCAAGAGAAAGTATTTTAATCGTGAACATTTACGACCTTGAGATTATGATGAATCTTTACGTCCAATGTGTCTGTCCTCATTTATGTCTGTATTGTACCAGGCCACAGGACTGAAACATTTTGATGAATTTTGTTCATGCTTGATATCTAAATGATATATGACAATACTTCTTACATTTATTTTTTTATTTGATACTAGCCCTCAAATCAAGGATAGTTTAGAGATTAGTGAGTCTTCTTATTTCCAACTTTTTTTTTCCAAAATATCTCTAACGTTTTTGTTTAAAATTTATATCTAAGGAGTGTTTGATCTACCAAATAACATTGTATACTTGGTTTTAAGGTAAAAATGTGTTAAAGGCTTGTTTACTGATGAGTGTTTTTCTAAAATTCGAGATATTTTGTAAATGGCTCTGACGATTTTGTTTGAAATGTATATTTGAGAAGTGTTTGAAATGAAAGATATCACTGTATACTGTTGTTTTTTGGGGGGATAAGGGGCTGATTCTTTTAAGAGCAGCTTACTGATGACCGATTTACTTTACACTGAATGTTGTATTAAATCGCTCTAACGATTTGGTATTAAATGAGTATCTGATCTGTTATATAAAAAAAATTATATATTTGTTTTTTCTTAAAAAAATTATTCAAATAGTAGGCCTATTTTACTGATGACTGATTTATATAATAATTGGAATTTTTTTGCAAATGGCTCTTACGATGTTGTTCAAAATTTGTGTTAGTAGGAGACTATTGTAATTTGTACATGAAATAAATAATTGGTTACTGATATATTTTTTAAATAAATTACCCGCCTCGGTGGCATAGTTGGCTAACGCACTAGTCGTGTTGAATTCGACTGCTGAGGAAGGGGAGATCGAGGTTCGAATCTCGGTCAGGTGAACTGGGGGGGAGGGGTTCCTAAATGGTTTTCCACTCTCCCTCCACGCAAATGCGGGATCACTTCCTCTAATTAAACCTTCCCAATTCCTAATCAATTAGCGTAATTAGTACTTAAAGCGTATAACGCGAAAGGGTAGTAAGACGCGGTACTAAATAATAATAATAATAAATAAATAATTCAAATAAATTAATTAAATGGTAGGTTACTTTTTATAAATGATTACTCATGCGTACAACATGAACAAGCAGTAAAACACGGTTCTAAAATATATATATATATGTGCGTGGAAGTGTATCTGCCACCGTTCTGCTACCATTCCTAATAGTAATAACCCATTTAACTCCGCGTGGTTAAGAGAATTGTGCACGCACCCCTTTACCCCGTCTCTCAGAGATATGAAGACCGATTGTCTCCCACATATACATGTCAGTATCTGAGGGATGAAATCATGCGTGAGGGAGCAAGCGGTATGCTCTCGGAATGCTCAAGTGGTCTTTATCCGCGTCATGTCAGAGCTAGGCGCTAGTTAGCTTGCTTTATTCTGATACACACTGGATCTTTCTGAACGTGAATTGTTTTATTTCAAGTTTTTTTTTAACTTTTCAACGTGGCGATTATTTACTAATTAATCTAAGTGGGAAGAATTAGAGGGGTAGTTTACAAGAGAAGCTTAAAACTAAGTTAACTCTTGTTTTAATAACTATACCTTTACGCACTATAAGAACATTCTTTTGTTTAACGATATGACGTCACTTGCAAACATATATGAAATCTAAGCGTCACTTATAGCAGGATTCTGGTCGAAATACACCTTTAGAAAATATAAACAGATATAATTGTAGGAAACATTGATCGCATTTTACTTTATAATTAAAGGTCTATGTGTTTTTAGTACTCTTATCAAAAAATAACAGCTGCAGATCACATAAATTGGCGTATGAATATAGAAAGATTAATTTAGTAACATTCATAATGGTCAAAGTTTATTACTATCTGAATCTGACTAACCATTATGTAGCTTTATAATAAACATGGCGATGCACTTATTATATTATTATATTATTATTATTATGGTTTAGATGCTTGTCGATACATACTAGTTATTAGCACGCTATGCACTTATGTCATATTGGGTTAAAATACTTCTAAGTTCTCGCCCCACCTCGACTTGGCAACGCCGAGGTTACAAACGAACACAGCCGAAGTGCTCTGAGCCATCGGTTACAATTACACCCACTTGGCTGATGTGAATTCACTGTCGCACAGTATATTCGTCACTGGAATGGTGGTTTAGATCAATTTAATTAAACAGTTTATTGAAATTAATATTTGGCTCATATGATATACCGTTCACAAACCTCATTATAATAGACGTAAAAAAATAGTTATTTAAAAATGATTTTTCTAAGGTATTAAAATTATAAACCTTGGGCATTGTAGCGTTTAAACAAACTTCTTGGGCACAATTCCTTCGCCCAGGTGTCAAATGAAGATAAGTAAAGATCCCACTTAAATAAAACTACAATAAATACATTTTAAAATTAATTCTATACACACTTTTAGCCTTTCATACATTGGGATCGCTTTAGGAGAACTTTAATTTAATAGCTCAAGAATGTTCATAAATGTTCGACGTAACTGAATAATACCCATGCCATGAAACTTTTTCTACAGCCACCATATTTGACAAATGGTGTCAATATTGACAGTTTTGAATAATATAAATATACTGGGCTTTTGTCATTGTTGGCTACTCCAACTGAACAAAAACTGCTTCTCATGGTGATCTGACTATAGAATCCCAGGATAGATGTTGCTAATAATGCTCCTCAGCGGGACATATGAGACCAGGCCTATCTCACCTGGACGCAGTTACACAACTGTGTCTCCCACCGGAGACCCGTGGATTTGGTCATCTCTGACGACACGGGGATGGCGCTAAGCCTTGTGGTTTGGGGTGGGGGTGGGCCAAGGGAGAAGGAGGATGGTGGTTACCGCGTTATCTGAACCCTGCAGTGGTGTCATTAATTGGGCAGGGACCTGGCACACATGTACTACCGACATTCCCATCCCCTTCTAGATTATAACTCCCCAACCATCTGAACCCCACCCTTTGCTCTCCCCATTGTGCAAATGGACAATTGGGAGGGGGGGGGGGGCGTAAAAATAATTCTTGAGCAGACTCATCACAACTTTGTGAATATTCATCTATCTCGCTCATTTTTGTTTTGTTTCGCATCTTACTTCTTATGTGGTCCATCCTCATTTAATTATACAAAGTTGGTATGGATAAGAAAGGCAGAATTTATAGGACATGTTCCGCCATTTGCGCGGAGGGAGGGAAAATAATTTAAGAGGAAAAAACTTCTTAGTGTCCCTGCCTCCCCATCTTCGACAAACCAGATTTTATTATCTAATCCCCTTACCCATTGATGCGGGAATTTATTTTAATTCAAGCTTTATGTTCATTTAATTTATTTGTTTTTGTAGGACTTTTTCCTTTTCTCCCCCCCCCCCCCCCCCCCTGGAGAGAGAAATATTGGGGCCGAATCTGTGATTTTGCTAAATTATAAAAATAAACTAAGCATCAGCCCACAAGTATAGAACTGTATCTATTTAAAAATTATAGTCAGGCACCTTAGCCTAATTGGCATAGTCTTAATTTTCTGTCCTGATATTCATTGGTTGTAGTTTCAGCATTAACGAAATATATCATTGTTGAGTTTGTTATGTCCCCTCTTACAGTTAAGAATTAACGATCACAGACTCAGTGTTGTGTATGTGTTGATATTTAGTTTTAAGTTATGTACTTGTTTAATATATTTGTTTAAAAATTTAACTTTAAATTATTCTTATAAATAAAAAACACCAGAAAACCCTAGAGCAAATTGGGCAATACTTATATCCTTTAACAAAAATTTTGTTTCTCTAAACTACGTGAGTAGCAAAACAAAACAAAATAATAAATAACCTATCTTTCCATAGAGATTCCGAGGCTCTATTTTTGTTAGACTTTCCAAATACAACAACCACTCTATGAATAAAAAAAACCTTTCCATAGCGTTTTAAAGGTCACAATAATAAATATTTTATAATAAGATATTACACAGGAGTATTTTTTTTTTCCGTAAGATATTTATGAGATAAACAAAAATTACATTAATTTAACTACAGGTAACGCCCGACCGAAGATGCATCTCCGAGCCCCAGCCGTTTTGGAGATGCTTCTGAGGGCGATTTAGAGGGGGGGGGGGGCTGGAAACAAGTGGGGAAATCTCTCCATAGCTGAGTCTGGAAGTAAAGGGTGGGGAGGGGGGATGTAATGTTTTCGGCTAATGTATTAAGGGGTATCCCCAGTCAAAGATGAGCCTCATAGCCCCAGTGGTTTCGAAGATCCGCCCGGGGAGGGAGGGGGGTTGGAAGGGGTTGGAGGGAATTTTTTTTAGTAATATCTCAAGAGGTGTTACCAACACAAAGATAGACTCCATAACCTCAGAGGTTCCAGAGATGCGTCTAGGAAGTGTTTGGGAGTGGAATTTTTTAGGGTTAGGTCTCAAAGGGTATCTCTGACGCAAATATGGGCCCCTCAGCCCCAGTGGTTCCAAAGATACGCCTGGGGGGGGGGGATTAGGGCTGATCTTTTCCACATCCGGTAGAAATAGTTTTAGTTCTAATATTGTTTACACAACTTCATGTTAACAAATTTCTATTAAAGTTCTCATATGTCAATTTTGACCCATAAAAAAAGGTTGATATTGGGTCTTAAAAAAATACACTTTCGTATTAAAGAGATATAGTAACCAACTATAGTTAATTTCATATTTTGAATACAGTTAGTAATTTACAAATCAAGGTATAATAAACTCAAGCACTCCACTAAACGTTAAGTATGTTGATATTTTCCTCGCTGTAAGTTATTCTTTGTAAGAAAAATAAAATTCAAAACCCATCCGGAAAACAAACTCAGGCCCAGCAGTTGAAGGCATCAATGCTATTATGTAGGTGCATGCCACATAAACGTACATGGAACATTGTTTTAAAATTCTCGCTTCACTTAACTAGAAAACTAGTCTTAATTATTAAGCGTGGCTCACTCACTATTTCACTTAAAATACTTACTTACCTGTGAAAAAAAATGGAACCGTCTCTAATGTTTGTCAGTCCAAAACCGGACTCTATTCCCGGAATGGGTGACAATTTATCATTGATGAAAATATGGGTTTACCCTTCACATTGATAAATTAACGGCCGGGAACTGGATGTGGTACCTGTCCTAGTCTTAAGATATATTATAATTTAGAAGGCATTTGAAGCTAAGACTGCCATAGACATCCGGTAGCGGAAAATATATTACTTGAATAAAAAATTGACTTAGGCCCATAGGCTGGAAACAGTAATGGATGTAAAAAATAATCTCCGTGTTTGTTAGTACAGTTTACCCCACAACAGGTTGACACCATTGTTTTTGCAGTTTAACACACGAACTTCCCGCACTAATTAAATGCTAACAAAGCGGTGCACGTTCAGCACGCTTCAATTTCGTCACACTGCCATTGCACTAGTACGGGACTTCCCCTAGTTAATATCGATGATACTGACCGAGCGGCCACAGTATGTTGGCGATGGTGGTTCCGACATTCGCGAAATAGAGGCTGTCATATGATCAACACAACGAAACGTCGGGCCACTAATAGTTACTCTAAAATTCCACCTTCCTCATCCTTACCCAATCATTGTAAATATGTGAATATCCCAGATGTATAATTAAACGTGGCTCACTAAATATTAATAAAATAGGATGGTTTTTTTTGTTTTTTTTATTTAGCACCGTGGCTTACTACCCGTTCGGATTATAGGCTTATTTTTGTGTAGACGCAAGAATTCCAAAACCAATAAACCTAGAAAGCCGAAACTTCGCGTACGTATTTAGAGGAACGTGATGGTAGAGCACCTTGGATGTGTGTTTTTCTTTTTGATCGTTTACGAGACAGTTTTCTTAAACAACATGAACAAGGTTTAATCTCCATCGGGGTTTGTATTATTATTATTATTATTATTATTATTATTATTACTAAGGTTTATAAGCCTGTCGTCACAATTAGGGGTTAATCTGTATCAATATAATGTAATATTGAATGTGGTGTTTTATACCTAACTTGATGACTAGGAGAAATTATAATCTTGTAATCCAAAGAGAAATTATATTTAGAAGAAGTGTACCCGAATTTTCGTGGAGGAAGAGTGGGAAAGAATTTAGTAAAAACCACCATCAGGTCACCCAAACGAGATTCCAACCTTAATCTCCCCGTCATCGGCAGTCTAGTCTACTGCGAGAGTATCGGCATAGACCATGCGGCCAACGAAGTGGTTCAAAGATAAGTTAATGTTCAGTTCAGTTGGTTGTTTGGTAGCTACAATTATTTATTCGATTTTTATTTTACATTGATAATAATTATATATTCATACAAACTGATGACCTATCCATTAAAAGGAAGCTGACTCAGAGCATAACCTTTTAAACCGCCTGACCTCCAAAACAGAAAAACCTAAATAGATGAAACTTTTGTTTACTTATATTATTCTAGAAAACCTCAGGAGGGAAGCCTTGAGCGTGTATTGTGTTTTTGACTTATAGAGCATAGCATATAAGAGCGCTTGACTACCGGTTTGGGCAGCTCATAGACTAAAACAAAATATAAACTTACATACTTAAGGTGACCTTATGGTATACGCCATGGGCATTTTTTAAAAACTTTTAAAAATCGTGAACGTAACGCTTTAAGCGACGTGACTACGGTGTAGAACTCTGAAATCAAGAAACCTGGAGAGCTTACTTAATCTTTGTATATAAGTACACAAAAGGAAAATTAATTACGTGAACCTCGGGCTTATTTTATTTTTTATCAACAACTCAAATATATTTAATATTATTACTTTTATGTTCATGTCGAGCTCACTAGTCTTAGTGTAAAGTGATTGCCTCAGGACCCGATGTTCGTGGGTTCAAATCCGGCCGGGGTGGACAAATTTTTCTCGAGTGATAAAAAAATTCGTAGCACAGCTTCCTTCGGGGAGGGGGAGGGGGTAAAGTAATCGATTCTATGTTGATTTTGGTATGTAAGATAACCCTGATGTATATCTAAAACTACCTTTCCGGCTAAATCGGTAGGAACTTTCGCTCTTGTCCATAAAAATTCTTGTTTACTGATATAATCAGTCGGTTCAGAATGTGCACGTTAAATGCCTCAAATAAAATATAGAATAATTTCGAGGGTTATGCCTTAGACCACGTGACTTCTTATTTGGAAAACTCTAAAACCAAGAAATATAGAAAAATGAAACAAGGCTTTGTCTTACGTACAGAACTTATAGTAATCTCTAGCTGTGCACCTCGGGCGTTTTTGATTTACTTCTACATAGGTACATTTAGAGCTTTAAGTATTATAGCGCTTGGGTAACTACAAAATCAATAAACTTCAATATCCTGAACTTGGTATGGCTACTTAGGGTGCATATAGAGGGAAGGGAGATGGGGCGATCGCCCCTTGACCCCTTGTATGGAAAATAATCGAAAGTAATGAAACCAATACCCAATACCTTAATGTTGTAGATAATGTCCATCTCTAACTATCTCCCTTGTCCTATCCGCTACATGACCTAATAATATCTCTCTCACCCTATCTCCTACATAACCTAGCACCTCCCTCGCCCTATCTCCCACATGACCTAACATATCCCTCGCCTACCTCATTCATGACCTAACATCTCCCTCTACCTATCTCCCACATGACCTAACATATCCCTCGCCCTATCTCCCACATGACCTAATACCTCCCTCGCCCTATCTCCCACATGACCTAATACCCCCCTCGCCCTATCTCCTATATGACCTAACATATCCCTCGCCCTATCTCCCACATGACCTAATACCACCCTCGCCCTATCTCCCACATGACCTAATACCCCCCTCGCCCTATCTCCCACATGACCTAACATATCCCTCGCCTATCTCCCACATGACCTAATACCCCCCTCGCCCTATCTCCCACATGACCTAATACCACCCTCGCCCTATCTCCCACATGACCTAATACCCCCCTCGCCCTATCTCCCACATGACCTAATACCCCCCTCGCCCTATCTCCTATATGACCTAATACCCCCCTCCCTTATCTCCTATATGACCTAACATATCCCTCGCCCTATCTCCCACATGACCTAATACCCCCCTCGCCCTATCTCCCACATGACCTAACATATCCCTCGCCCTATCTCCCACATGACCTAATACCCCCCTCGCCCTATCTCCCACATGACCTAATACCACCCTCGCCCTATCTCCCACATGACCTAAACCCCCCTCGCCCTATCTCCCACATGACCTAACATATCCCTCGCCCTATCTCCCACATGACCTAATACCCCCCTCGCCCTATCTCCCACATGACCTAATACCTCCCTCGCCCTATCTCCCACATGACCTAATACCCCCCTCGCCCTATCTCCTATATGACCTAATATCTCCCTTGACCTATCACCCACATGACCTAACATCTCCCTCGCCCTTTCTCCTACATGACCTAATTACAAATTTGTTAATTAAAATTAAGTTTTATCTTACGACTCATCTTTTTATCAAAAAATTAATTAAAATTATTTTACTAAACTATCAATATATTCACAATTATTAAAATTAAATCTTGATTATTTAAAATTATTAACTTTATTCTCGATGAAATCTCATGAAAACTAATCGCCTCCCTTGACAACAGACCTTGTATCAGCCCATGCTTAGGCATACTTGCAGATATGAGCATTCTAGGCATTTATTTTTACTTTAAAACATGTGTTTTGAGACTGACGCCATAAACTGTGTAACTACCGGTGTGGATAGCTTCAAAACAAACTTAGTTTGTTTTTTTCGAATGGCATATATGACCTGGAAGGGCATGTCATGCAGGTTCATTTGCCGTGTGTGTAGACTATTAGCAGCACTGGTGACACAGAATGTTGACTAAGTTACGCCGTAGGAGGTTGTCTACACGTCGTACCCGCGATGAGATGATGTGATGATAGTTATTATGAAGTTGTGGAGCTGATATGAGTCTTAATCAAGCCCCGGTGAGCGCTGGGATCATTCCCCTCAAGGAGAAAACACCAAAGGTAAAAGCCATGAATTGAACCCAAGACCCATAGGCTCTTAGTCAGGTGCACTGACCTCTATACCACGGGGCCGATTAATATAAGCAGTGATTCGTTCTTTACACGTGCAATGCCAGAAACTTGCAACTAGTAACAAATAATAATATACATACTGTGCTTTTGTTTTAAGCTTCTCAAAATTCCGCACTAGTTCATTTTATTTACACCTCCAGTCTAATTAACCTAAAATCTTGACTTTGAAATATCGTCATATTTGTGCTAGCATTAGTATGTTGTTGATCAGAAAAACTAGAATTTTAACTGTGGACACCGGTTCGGCGTGCAGCTACTGCAACAAACAAATGGACGGCGAGAAGCTCCCACAGTAAATGTTTGTATGGACCAGTGCCTGTTAAATGTCACCTCCTAGGTGAGTTATGGCTCTCGACTGCTCTTCAAGTTTGTTGTTTGTTGGCCCACATTGTTGAGTATGTGGCTCAAGGTTCACACGAGGAACAAATAGAAGAAAAACATTTCCTGAAATAGTGTTTTCATTACGTCAGATGTGGTGTCCTTGGATTCATATGTTCCTTACGTCCATTTCTTATATATTTATGAAGTCCCATGTTCTGTGTCTTACTACCCGTATGACTTCACCAGTTAGATAAAGATGATAAAGGTAGAATTTAGACGTGGTGTACCTCCATTTTCGTCAAAGGGGATTGAGAAACCAATTTGGAAAAAAACATTACCTTTTAAATCCCACTACCGAGATTAAAATACTGACTTACTCATCACCAGAAAACCAGATGAGACGAGACTACTGCCTTAATCCGTGTGTCCGCCAATGCGAAACCTTGAAACAACACTGCCGTAGTGGGATTTCTGGTCAGAAGAAAGATAGGCTCACAGATACAAAATATACTGAAAAACTTTCATTTATTTATACGCCAAGTCATGTTATTATCAGCTGATGGATATTATCAATATCCTTATAATCTTATATACAGACTGTATTTTTATTAATGTCAAATATTCCCATCGAACAAACATTAAGTTGTTCATATAAACATGGGTATAGAAGTGTTTAGTTTTAGAGTTATTAAAGGTTTTCCTCAATTAATAAGGATTGATGACGGGGGAGCCATTGTACTTAAGTACCTGATTTGAGGATGATGGATTTTTTTTTATCCCTGGGGACATTTAAAGTCAATTGTTTACGCAATTCCTGTGCTTGATGCTAAGGTGTTAAGAGAGAGTATCTGAAATTGATGTAAACAAATACATAACACAATAATTCGCAAATGCGACAAAGCATGGGGCGCAGGTTCAGAGGGCTCAGCAAAGATGTAAAACCAATTTGAACCATTTTCGTAACAAAAGGTTTCTTCTTATTGGGTTTTTGTTTGTTTCTATTAAACTCTGTCCTGTTTTGTTACATTACATCTTCTGTGCTGGATTGATTATTAATTAAACAATAAAATTCTTCCTAGCTCAGAAATTAAGCGTTTCTAGACCCATGTTTATATTAACTTTTCTTAATGTTTGGTCGATGGTAATAGGTCCCTGGAATATTTTTACATCAATTAAAACACACTCCTATATAGTTTGATAAGCCCCTTTTTGGTAGTTGAAATTGCAATTAAAATGACAATTTTACGCGGTTTTATATGTAAATAAAATAGTTTTCTTTAATTAAAAATAATACTAACTCAAATTTTACTCAAGCTGTTGGGTGCATCAAATATAAAAATTACGGCAAAAATGTATATAACCAGCTAAATAAATAAAATTAGGTTATAAATATATATTTTTTTTATCATTAATAGTTTTAATGGTTTTTATTATTTTGAATATTTTTCTCTTATCACAAAATGGCCTTTATACTAATCGGTCTTAGCACATCTTTTACATAGGTACATTCTTTGATTGAAGGAATTAATTTTCTAGACTGGGAAAACATTTGTTGTTAATGGAGTGTTATTATCGTTAAATCACATTTAAATCTACAGTATTGACAATAATTCGCAAATTAAAAGTTTAAGTAATTATTTTCACAAAAATATTTCTTACGATTTGTTTCGTGCATGAATTATAAATTAAAAACGATACAATTATTCTTAAATATGTTTTGGTTTGTATTATAATTTTAAACATTTATAAAATGGTTAAGATAGCCATTTTAATTGTTTAAATATGGGTTTTGGTTTTATTTTTTTCAAATAGCATCACAATATCAATAAGTTCAGTTATGTTTCCTCGCTACCACTTAATTTTGAGAGTGGGTTGAGAATATTTCGAATGAATACTTTATTTATCCTATCTATCTTATGATATGAGCATAGGTTTTGGTGTTTATTTTTTCAAATAATATTTCAATTATGTTTTTATGTTACTACTTGATTTTGAATGTATAATATTTCAAAGTAATGTTTTGTGTACCACATCTATCTTTCCCCCTCCCCCACCACACACACACACACACACACACACACACACACACACAAAGACTCCCTCCCTCTCTTTCACGTACACTCTCTTATAATCTTTCTTACACTTTCTCTCCACAAAAAATCTCTCTCTATCACACAATCTTTCTCCCACATATTCTTTCACAAACACTATATTTCTCTCACACCCATTATCTTTCTCTCAACCACACACACACACTATCTTCTACTTACTCTCTCTCTCTCTCCATCTATCTCACACTTTCTTTCACACCATTACTATCGACTTCTCACTCTATGGCTTTCACACCATTACTATCGACTTCTCACTCTATGTCTTTCACACACTTTCTTTCACACCATTACTATCGACTTCTCACTTTATGGCTTTCACACACTTTCTTTCACACCATTACTATCGACTTCTCACTCTATGTCTTTCACACACTTTCTTTCACACCATTACTATCGACTTCTCACTTTATGGCTTTCACACACTTTCTCTCACTATCACTCACTAGCACTCACTCGCTCACATTCTCTCGATCACAATTACTCTTTCACACTCACTTTCTCACACTCAATCTCTCACAAGCTTTCCCTCTCTATATCTAATATATATAATTTGACAATCCCATTTCCTATAGTTGAAATTACGAGAAAACGGTTTAACCCATTTTGACCAAAGGGGTTCGGAAGGCCAGCAATAATAGTAGCATAAAATTAAAACCCCATTTTCCTAGCGAATTTTCCATCTTTTCCTTCTGTGTGAGCAGTGGTTTATATGTACCATCATTATTTGCTTACATCACCATGGCAACCATAATTTGTTTATGATTGTATATCGATAAATGAAATATTTATCTTTGGTTAAAAATAATAACAGCTCATTTCTTACTTGTTTGGTGCAACGATGGATAGAGAGCTGGGAGAGGGGACGCTTTAAAGTTCTCATCGTGGCACGAGGAGGGGAAAACTTAAGTTCTGATTCAAACTAAACACCGAAAGCTAAATATCTCTGTAAAGTTGATATCCTTTGACTAGTAAACTTTTAACTAGAATGTATTTTTTCAGCACCGCGTTCTACTACCCATTTGGGTTATACGCTTATGTAATTACGCTAATGGGTTAGGCATTGAGAAAGTTGAATTTAGAGGAAGTGAACCCGCATTTGCTTGAAGGGAGAGTAGAAAACCATTTAGTAAAACCACCGCCAGTTCACCCGAGTGATATTAGAACCTCAATCTACCCGAGCTCGGCAGTCTGGCTCAACTCGAAACTAGCGCGTTAGCCAACTACGCCATCGAGGCAGGTAACTAGAAAGTAGATTGAGGGCTTACTATACAGATATTTTCCTAATAAAATGTATAGAATAAACTTAAGTACAATAATCTATACCTAGTGCTGCAATGCTCTATTAGTATACTTAAAATATGGTAAAACAAATTATTGCTAAAGCAAAAATAAAAATGTTTTCTGAAAATGATTTTTACTAAACCTCGTTAATGCTGTCAAATTGAACTAACGTTTACTCTCCCATTAAAGTAGTATTTACTATTTTATTGAATGAGTGTTTACTTTATCATTTAATAATTGTCTACACTCCCGTTGAATGTAATGTTTACTCTCTTTAATTACAAGTTTCTCTATGTGTGACGATAGTGTGAACTTTGGATAAAAAGTGGGGGTTGGAGTGTGTCTAGAAGCTGCCAATTTGTCTCGCGTGTCTGTCTACCCCTGCACCATCCCTCTTAACACTAACATCCCCTTCACCAACCACCTCTCTAGGATTGGAAGACAATGTTGGACGTTGTTGCCAGTCTTTTGTTTTTACTATGCCCTCTTATCGTGTCTGCCCCCTTCGGTCTATCAGTAGCCTTTGCGCCACTACGCCATTGTGTGAAGACGTCATGACGCTGTTATTTGTGCCTCTCGTCGTAAAGGCGTATCTCCTTCACTGACTTTATTAACTGAGATACTTGAACCGACTTTCTCTCTGTTGTTATGTGTGTTTTGACAAACAGGGATTGCCGGCTTGTCTGCGGTGATATGAAGCTCGTCGGTTTTCGTCGGTTTCACTTGGATCCGGCCAATAATATTTTGAGGTTTTTCATTTTTAAATAATCGAATATAAATAAGAAAGGTAGTATTTTGAAGATATATGCCCGCATTTGCAAGAAGAGATAGACTGAAACAATTTATGAAAAAACAACTTCGGTGCACCAGATTGTGATTCGAACCCCTATCTCCCCTTTATCGGAATTCCAGCACTAGTGTCACCTTAGCTTGGACCAATCTGCCCACTGAAGTAGCTGAATCATTAAATAAATATTACTATGTCGTAAAAAAACAGAGTTTATTATAAATTTACTACCATACAGAATATTTAGAATACAATTAGTATGTAAATTATTATTTGGCCTCATTCCTTGGCCGGATGCATTGTAGATGGTTTTCTTGTGGTCAGCACAATGAGATCTCCAACCATTGATCTCAGTTTTTTAAACCATAGCTGCTACGTCTTTATTCAAGTAGCTCCCCTAATATGGCCTCATGAGGCTAAGTCTGACCCCGTTCCAAACTCACTGCTTCTCAGATAAATTCTGGAAGCACTGGGGATCGAACCCGGGACCTTTGGATCTGTAGCCAGGAACTCTAACCAATATACTACAGTTGAATAAAATATTAGTATAGTAATTAATAACCACTGGCTTAAGTAACTTGAATTGTTTTGCATAGAAGATAAGTTTACTGGAGCTACACGCATCTTAAGTATTTTCTCAATTTAATAATGAATGACGTGTTGACTTTTTTTATTATTAAACTTTATCATAAGACTATGAATGTTTTTACTAGCACTTGGCCAATTAGAGTAGAAGGGGAAGGGGGAGGTATTTAAAACCCTTTATTTTGAAATATTGTTGATACATTTCGAGAACATTAAAAACATTAGTAGTTTTGAATGGCCTTTTGTTATTTTACTCTCCATATTTTGCATAAAACTGTGAGATATTTCCTATAAAAGCTTTTCCATCATTTAGTAATCCGGATATATTTTTTAGATTGATAGTCTAGAGATCACCACTACCCCTTTCCTCTCCCAAACCCCTTTGGTGGCAACAATAAAATATTGGCGTTTATAAGCCGCGTCGCCAATAATCTACAACCATTCATTTTCCTAGATTAAAAATAGTTTAATGACCTTTCGGGTTTGTTTCATCTCCTTTTCTGTCTCCCAAATAAAAAATTACGCTACTGCCACTTTTATTGAGCTGATAGGCAATATCGCCCATTCAAATTTCAAAATGGTCTTTTTATGACTAATAGGGATTTTTTTTTGTTGGAATCATCAAAATTTTTTTTTATATATATAAAATAGTTTTATAATATTATAGTGAAAAAACTCTATAATTTAAAAAACTTATTATTTAACGCTTTATTACAGTAGATATAATAAAATAAAAATTAAGTTTAGTTCTGATTAAAGCACCATCAATGGTTTAGTTTAAACTGCATCATATAAAGTATTACAATCGTGACAATGCTCTACCTCGAGGTTGTGATGGTATCTTGACATTTTATGTGCCACTGAACTAAAAAATAATAAATAATGGGTCTTATGATTCTGTCTATCCATCTATACCTAAGATTACATCCGAAAATAAATTAATTATACTGTTTAAAAACTATATGTTCATACCTAGAGCTGAAATCATTATGATTCTAGCACAAAAACTAAAGCAGTCTACGGACGAATGATATTTGAACAATCTATTTTTTTCGAAGATGGTTTAATTAGTTTGTTCAAAATATTTATTTAAGGGGGTTTTAATCTATAATAATTAAAGGAAGTGCTTGTCTTTGTGCTATGCCCAGCCAAATCTACGGTACGTACTGTACAGATCTGAACTTCTTAACATCGGTGGACGGATCTCGAAGCCGGATTTTAAAATTTTTAGTTAGCTTTTTAATTAGGCTATTTTTAACAAATTTTTGAAGAAAATATTTTTAATCTGGTTTAGAATTACGTTTCACAGATAACGTTTCCATTTGAAGACCATATTTTATATCTGGTTTAGAACTACGTTTCAGAGATAACGTTTCAAAATGAAATCGGGAACCATGGTTTGGGAGAGGGGGGCTTTATATAATTATTATACCACAGTGGGTCACGGGCAGCATGGGGGAGGGGGTAGCTTATATTATAATTCTTATATCAATGAGGGTCACGGGCAACCATGTGGGATGGCTACTTATTCAATAACACTGAATACCTGTTTATTGGAGAATTATTTGATTTAGGTATATGTTACATATGACTTATTTTTGAAAATTCGAAATTGTTCGAAAATGTATCCAAGGATTTTGTTCAAAATGGGTATCTTTGAAGTGTTGGCATGCTAAATTAAAATGTATAATCTTTTTTATTTAAAATAAAAAGACTCATTTGAAGATGGTTTACCACTGAGTAATTCTTTTAAATTTGACACTTTTTGTAAAATGGCCAAAATATTTTTTTTTGACGGCATTTATGTGCTGAAGAATGTTTCATAAGTTTATCAAAATTATTTCCTATTAGGAAAATTTATTTAAGAGAAGGGAACTGATAGGCCTAATAGATTGTTGCACATTTGTTCCCTAATTATAATATGTTAACGCAACTACAATTGTGGAGTACAATTTATTTTATTACTTACCATTACTTCTTTTCTGGTTCAGAATAATGGTCTATAGGTATATTAATGAGCGTAACATAAAAAAAATAATCAAACGCGCTACAGAAGAATTCAAATGATCGCCAGAAACTCTCAGGGCATTTGGAAGTCTGAGGCCCAAACTCCAAATCGAGGTTGCTTAAGCATGATAACTTGTTTTGAACCCCGATGAATTTGAAAATATATTCTTTGCGTGACGATTGAGAATGTTATGTCAATTTTCTTAATGGATTTTATAGATTGAACTAATAATTATATTTCCTGTATTTTACAAAACTTTTTTAGTATAATTTATATTTTTTGGGGGAAGGAATTGGAGGTTTCACGTTTGATTCAGGTTATGTAAAGTTTTCATTCAAATGTGGGCTATGATGAACTTTTGTTATATTCAGGCTCGGAGAATGAGGTGATCTCGAGGCTGTGTCTTGTATAGCTGTCACATTGGCTGGTAATCTCACACGATCAACATATATTCTACCTTAAAATACTGATATTTTTTAAGACGGGGCAAGGAACGTTTTGGATAGCTAAGAAGTAAGTCCACTTGAGGATTCGATTCCTGCGGTGTACAGGTATAATTTTCCAACATATTTCTGTGTTTTGTTTAGCACCACGTCTTACTACCTGTTTGGTTATACGCCTTCCTACTAATTATTCTAATTTGTTCGGGATGGATAAGGTTGGATTTTAAGGAAGTGTGGCTTCATTTGCGTGGAAGGAAAGTGGAGAACGATTTAGGAAAAAAACACTCTAAGTACACCCGGCCGAGATCGAACCTGTATACTTTGGTTTATCGCTACTCTAATATATTTCTAGTGTCACGTCTTTGAATATGCAGCCAATTAAGCAGGTATTTCTTTAATTATGTTTGTGTTCAGTACATACTCATAATTAAATGTTAATTTAAATATATTGACTTATGAAAACTTCTAATTAACATTGAAACTATTACTCTCTTGAGCAACGGATTTCAAAGCGTGGTCTTACAAAAGCAGCTCAGCAGAAGATTGGAATGTTTGTGTAGTAACCACAAAGCTCCACCCGCTATTTTCCATGACTATTTACTCGTAGATAGTTTTCCTTCTTCTAGTTGACACCAATCATTGACAATCATTATAATTATACACACTCCGTTAACCAGAGCACTGTAGCACTCTCACCTTGATGGACACAAAATGACCCTATATTATAAGCTCTAGCACTCTCAACTTGATGGACACAATATGACCCTATATTATAATCTCTAGCACTCTCACCTTGATGTACACAATATGACCCTATCTTATAAGCTCTAGCACTCTCACCTTGATGGACACAAAATGACCCTATATTATAAGCTCTAGCACTCTCAACTTGATGGACACAATATGACCCTATCTTATAAGCTCTAGCACTCTCACCTTGATGGACACAATATGACCCTATCTTATAAGCTCTAGCACTCTCAACTTGATGGACACAATAAGACCCTATCTTATAAGCTTTAACACTCACCTTGATGGACACAATAAGACCCTATCTTATAAGCTTTAACACTCACCTTGATGGACACAATATGACCCTATCTTATATAAGCTCTAGCACTCTCAACTTGATGGACACAATATGATCCTATCTTATAAGCTCTAGCACTCTCACCTTGAGTACACAATATGATATATCTTATAGCTCTAGCATGGTAGAATATTGAAATATGATCTTGCTACCTTTCAGGGAAAACGGAGGGAACAGTCCAATTATTAAGATTGTTAGAACATTTTTAACAGCCACTAAAATAATTTTAATATACTCATACGTAGAGTCATGTGATCTGCAACTGTCACTTTTGATTAAGAGTGTGAATCATATGGTAAAGTGTTATCAAATTTGACAGCAGCAAAAGATTTAATATTTTCTAAAAGAATCACAATATACGTTACTTTACAGAACGAACATATTAGCAGGAACAGTTTAAAAAAATACAACTTTTCAGGTCACATTTATGAACGTTTAACTACCCATATTATTAGTACCATTCGAATGGTATTAATAATGCGCATTAAATTGTAAGGTATATGCCATATTAGTTTATGTATAACTATATACAATAATTTGATTAGCTTTTGTAACAGTAAGACACAATTTTTCTGCCATAACTCTACTAAACATCTATTTAGTAGAATTAATAATATTATAATATTATTTGGATGTTGTGAACATAATTACAATCAAACAAATCCAAACAAACGATGTAATGATATTTTTTGTGAAAAATTAAGCTGTCACGAATGGGGTTGAACCCGTATTATTAGTCACGCGATTTAGGTCTTCAGACCTAAAAATACTGGATTTCTGGGTGGTGAGGGAGGTTGAAGCTCAAATCTCCGGCCGGATGCATCAGGGTGCAGTTTTCCACACGTGATGTGTCCCTGAGGTTTTCTCACCCCCTCTCCATTCCAATGCCGGTTTACCTCTTCTAGCTACCTTCCTCAGCCTTATCCCGTAGACTTACCTTTAAATTTTCTACGGTTAATAAACACATGACAGTAAAAATAAAATAGTTTTATGATCATTCGAATTATTACCAAATGCAATGAGCTTTTTAGCATAAAATGTCTGAATTAATCTTATTTCCAGGCTTCTTATTATAATATCATAGAACCACACCGTGAAGGGGCAGTTTTTTTTAGCTCAGATTACATAAGTATGATTCCCAATACTTTTGCAATGGATATGTCAATGAAACTTAATGAGCTTGGATAGCTTGTTTTTAATACGCATTCTTTTTTCTCCCTATTTTTTGCTACGTAGTGTACGTAATGCTTTATAAATATCAAAGAGCTTGTCTAGAATGTTTGTAAAGTATATATATTTTTTTAAACTTTGTTTTTATTCGATGAAAGAAAGAATTCAGGACATTGTCTACGTTTCATTTTAAAAAAATAGTAAAAAGAAAATCTAAATAAGAGTTGAAAAATAGCGTAAATTTGTGTCGGCTTGAATTTGATAATGTAACCTTGTGAAAGAGAATTATCTTCTTTTGAGCGTTTCACGTAAATAACATTTTAATTTTTTTTTCTTTTTTTTTCTTTCGCTACATGTAAATTATTTATAACAAGAGACAGTATCTCTATTTTCGTGTGAGGGTGGGAGGGGGAAGGACAGAGGGACCATTTTCAAATTAATTTCATATCTACGTTACATCCTGTGCTATCTCGTTATGCTCACTGGACTTGGTTTGGCCCCAACTTTCCATTCATTAAAAAAATCCCTGAAAAGTTCCATAAACTTTTTTTTATGTTCAATGAAGAGAGCCATAGTAATCAGACTAAGCCCCCTAGGTCAGCCCTAAGCGCTCCCCTCTGTATAATATGTTAGTTAAAAAAGAGAGTTTGGCTCAATTGCACCGATGAGGGTATAGTCACTTGGGCTTAAAATGATTGTTTAGATTTTTATAATTTATTTTTTTAAATTTGAAAATTTATATATTCTTTCTGCGTCGCGGGTCATTACGTATCTGGGCTATTCACATATTTACACACTAGCGAATTAAGGATTATAAATGTGTAATTTACTGCAAATGTATCCAAAATTTTGTGGCAGGGAAAAAATTAAACCATTTAAGAAAAAAACTTTGATACATTCTACTGCCATTCGAATCCTGGCACATTTATACTATCTGCCATCTGATCTGACAAGGGTTATTATGTTCAAATATAATACAGTTAAATTCATACTTTTATATGCTCTAGAATCTAGACCACGAATGAGGTTTGAATTTTAATGGAAACCTTATTTTCCCATCCTGATCTTTAATTTTAATCCTTTCTCCTCGCTGTGTGAGGAATATCAACAGCTAACAGAATCAATACTAGTGACCGAGAGGTATAAGGCGTTGGACACTCATTGAACTTGTATGCCGTATACAGGGTGGTCGATGTTTTAATGTCAACCGGTTGCACCAAAAGCTGGTTTTTCATACCTTTTCCGCACTAATTTAAATATATTTATTTTAAACAACCTTCCTCATTCTTAGTCCTTAAATTAAGTCATTTTTGTTTAACGTAATGATTAAAAATAACTTTGGTTTTCTCATTCCTTTCAAAGGCACTGTACATTTCCTCTAATGCGCCTTTCTTAGCACTAACACCAAGATAAGGTTATTTTTATTATTATTACTATTAATATTACTATTATCATTGTCTAACCCTCGATTTCTTAACCCTGAGGGTGGTTTTTCCAAAATTGTTTTCCACTCTCTATTCACGCAAACAGGGGTTACAATTCTATAAATTCAACCTTCCTCGTACCTAACACATTTACGTAATTATTAGTAAATAAGCGTATAGCCTGAACAGGTAGTAAGACGTGCTAAAAAAATGTTTCTCAGTCAAATAATTATAACAGCACACGACTTACAAATTAACTTAACTTTAAGACGTACACAACATCTAGTCCCATGGTCGTAAAGTTACAACTGTTAGAGGAGAAGAAGTTTCAAATTCATCCCAATAATACATTTTTTGATTGTCCTGGGAATCAACCCCGTACCCTTCATCAAGTTAATTAAGGTACCTGACCATCTAAACGGTTAATAACTTTTTTTTAACGAACCATTGAAACAAATATATCACATCTGCCTTGTTCCACTGACATGTTTAAAACCCCGTTTACGAGTGTGCGCGTGATTTTAATAAGTTGATGTATTATTGGGAAACTGAACAAGTACTTCTAAATGCGGCGCTAAATAAATCACGTATTTATAAATAACGGGGCATTCGTTATTCATAAACGACCTATGGAGATGTGATATGAATCATATTTTTAATTTTGACTCGTTATTTTAGAAAATATTTTTCCATATAAAGCATTAATGAAAGCTCATAGGTAAAATAAAGTAAAGGAATAGGATTGAAAATAACTAATATACAAATATTTTATAGAATAACTTTTTTATTTTTTATTGTCCTTTCATGGAATATTTAAAATAACCTATTTATTATTAAATCAGTCTCAAACTCGACTTGGAACATTCACAATTTTACTCGTCAGAGTAAAATTTATTTGATTTATATTTCACGGTAAGTGTTTGAGTCTCATCAAGAATGACTCTTAACCTGAATATTTGGTTTCGATCACTCGCTGAGTGCATTAAGAACTACCTCCTCCCCCTTAGATTCCCACACTCAGTTCATTTGCCGAAATTGCTTCATTTATCTTCATAATTGTGCAATATTCTTCCTCCTCTAATTAGTTTAATGGTTCTACGAACATATATAATCACGTTTTGAAGAATACAATGCATCAACATCGTCACATCGACTGAGTTTCTTTTCAATCTAAACTTTTACTCCCTTACAATTTGACTGTGCGTGATCTATTCTTACTAGTCAATTTTCTCCAGTGTACGTCAATAAACTGAGTTCATCTGCAAAAATTTCCTTTGTAACCCACACGACCATCTATATTTTATTAAATAGATTACTAATATCTATACATCTACGCAATTTGGCCTAGATTGAACTTCATCTTGAAGTCAAAAAACGTAAAAGAAATTTGCCCTGTGCAGTTGTCCGTTTGTATATATAGTTGGTGACCTGGTGGTCTAGGGGCAAGGTGTCGGACTTCTGTGCTGAGGGTCCGGGGTTCAATCCTCGGTCCCGGCACAGATTTATCTGATTATCAAACCCTTCCTTCACCTCTGACAAGACATCTTGTGAATGTGGGGAATGCCAGGCCTCCACCGTGGTTTGGATTCCACGTTAAACTGTAGGTCCTCCATTTTATCTCACAATCACCCTACCATTACACATTAGCGTAAGTGCGTATAACCCGAACGGGTAGTAAGACGCGGTGCTAATAATAATAAAATAACAATAATAATAATAATAATAATAATAATATAGTTCGATTTTGGTAGGAAGAACAATAGAAGTTAGTAAATAAAGTCACTAAAACAATTTTAATGTATTCAAACATAAATTCATGTTACATGCAGCTGTCAGTTTAGATAGATAATATCAATACCTATAAAATAACATGAATAATAAAGTAAAATGTTATCATTGTTGTCGACAAAGAAGTATGTTTGAATTTTCTCTACTATTTTTCCAATAAAAATCAGGGTATATGGTGAATGTATGTACGTAAACATTCTACAAATAGCAAATCTCTTTAAATCCATCCCAATCTTTTTGTATTCGCTTTGACTAATATAATATAGTCCTCTTGAAATACATCCCAATTGGATGACCTGTAATAGGATTTTTCCTTGAAAATATAACTCTGGAACAAAATAAAAAGTGCAGCAAAAAAATATCCACTTTTTATTTTGTCAATTATGTTGCTTCTTCTACTATAAAACAAAAAGTTTATAATTTCAAAGTAATAATTACTTATCATTAAATTGTCAGTAACATTATTTTATTAGGGCAGCGCTTTTAATGATCCTTGAGTAATATTATGCATCACTATAGAAATATTTAAAACTAAAATTTTAAATATTTGCCACTGTAAATCACAGTATAACGTAGAAGGAAAATATTAGCTCCCAAATCTAAATTTAGAACAACCCTCTTAACGGCAAGAGATTGTATCCGTTTCGGTCTCCTGTTTAGGATGATGACAGGGCTAGTATATGGCCTGATTGCCCAGTATTCAATGTGTCAGTTATATATCGGTGCTATATCTAAATATATTGTGTTCGGGCACCAGGTAGTTTCACATTCTCTACCAACGATTAAACTGGGTTTGATTTAAATGGAAGATAACCTAAACTAAAGATCTCAAATTAGTATTTAGAATTAATTTACTCCACACTTTGGCTAAGGTTATTACAGAATGAATATAGATAATGCAAGTTGAGTTGGAATGACTGCAAGAATGTGTAAGACACGTCCAATCTGGATGACGGTATGATCGTGAATGTCTAACACACGTCTCATTTGTATGATGGTATGGTCTTGAGGGTCTAACATACGTCTGATCTGGATGATGGTATGATCGTGAGCGTCTAACACACGTCCCATTTGTATTATAGTATGGTCGCGAGGGTCTAACACAAGTCCAATCTAGATGATGGTATGACTCGTGAGTTTCTAACATACTTCTGATCTGGAAGATGGTATGATCGCGAGTGTCTAACATACGTCTGATCTGTTTGATGGTATGCTTGTCAGTGTCTAACATACTTCTGATCTTGATGATGGTATGATCCTGAACACCTAACACACGTCCCATCTATATTATGTTTTAATCGTGAGCGTTTTCCCAATGGTTGCTGCGAGGGTTACTTGCAACCCTCACCGCGTCCCTTTGGATGATATCTCTTCTCAGAAAGAAATCGGTCAAAGTAGCTTTCACTGTTACTTAAAAAATTGCAGCTAATCTCGGGGAGATCTTTAACAATGTAGCCTGTTCTTTATTGCTAATTTTTAAGAATCTCAAATATTAAAAAACACAAGATTTATTGTATCCAACGCGTAATTCACTCAAATCCATAAATACTCCTAAAGTTAACATGAAATATATGTTATGTTTCACACTCTTATGCATGTTAGACACTAAGATATGATAATGATCTAACATTTATTTAAATACATTATTCGTTTCAGTAAATATTTATACTTCTAAATAGTGTTTTAAATCATAGTGAAGATAAAGGTTTAGAATGGCACCTATCTGTATTATTTATTATTTTTACCCACTCTACAAGCTCAGGTAGTAAATAATGTAACCAAGTGCTATATACTATTTACTTGAACAAACTCAAATATTATACTTTCAAACTTTTTATCGTAACATTTTTAATATCTGCAAACATTCGTTTTAATATTTTGTTTGCAAATGTGCATTCAGTTAATAATTGTCATGACTCCGTTGTATAAATTCTAGCGAACTGGTATCAATAGTGTGCATTGGTGCTGAACATCTGAACGTATTTAAACAAACTTTTGTGGAGTAAAAAACATAGCTTTAAATAGAAACTTTTCAGCCACCGGCTACGAAGCTTTCATTAAGATTTTCCTGATATTTTATCCAACCCTGGAAGCTATCAGAAAAATATTATTATTCTTGAATTCAAGAAGTGCCTTTAAATATCAAATTAACAAAATTATCCTCTACGATGACCGAATGGTCTAAGACGATATATTCGAATCTCACTTGGTGACTGTTTGTTGTTGTATTAAGTTTTTTGTTCACTACGTCTTACCACCCGTTCGGGATACCCGCATATTTAAACCAATGAGTTAGGAATGAAGAAGGTATAATTTCTAGTAAATATAATCACTTTTGCTCGAAGAGAGAATGGAACACCATTTAGAAAAAAAAAATCCCAATACACCCGACGGGGATTCGGACAACGATCTTCCCGTCATTTCCATTCTAGTATACTGTTAGAGCAATGACTTGGATCAGTGGTTTCTAAAGCAGGGTGTGGTGATATTACTCAGGGGGTTGCTAAGTGGCAGAGGGGGCGGGGGGATGCTGCAAGTCTTTATATTATTCCTGCTAAGTGACTTTAAACTCGACATAGGGACACGAATACCACTTCAACCATCACATTAAGAATTACTGAACAGTGAAATAGGAACTAACTCAAGTGTTTAAGACTCTTGTTAAATAACTAGCAGCTTTTGAGAAGTTGTTAACACTGGATAAAGTTGATCAATTCATTTCAATTAGTTAGAATGTTTTAACTTAATTTTGAATAGATTTGTCACTAAATTTTACTGTTTTGAATTGTGTTGTGTTTATTATCTACCTTAGTGAATCGCACAAATTACTTTTTTTTAGCACCACGTCCTACTACCCGCGCGGGTTGTACGCTTAAGTACTAATTACGCTGATGGGTTAGAAACTGATAGTTTGAATTAGATGAAGTGAACCCGAATTTGCGTGGAGGGAGAGTGGAAAACCATTTAAGAAAAACCACCCCCAGTTTACCAGACCGAGATTCGAACCTCGATCTCCTCGTCCTCAGCAGTCGAGCTCAACACGACAAGCGCGTTAGCCAACTACGCCACCGTGGTGGCTCAAATCACTATTCTGAATCATGTTTTTTATAGGGTGGGTATGAAATTATCGACAAATTGTTTAAAATATGTTATTGGGCGTTGTTGACAGGGAGATTGGGGTTCAAAGGCAGGCTTGGTTTTAAACTGGACTAGGGTTATACCATTTTCAATTAGTTTGTTTAAATTAAGTGCTGTTAACGGCTTGATAGGCAATAATATTGTAGTTTATAAGAGATGTATTCACAATAACTTAAAGATATAATTAAAAATAATATACACATTAACAAAGCTTGTGGATAACAACCCCCATAGCCCCCCGCCCCCACCTCCCTCCAGGGCACACGGATGTGATTACAACCTCAACATACCTGTTACCGTTGAAAAAGTGCTCAATGCCAGTCTAATTGATTAAACCACGTGGTCACAGATGCAGGTGGATAACATTATTTTTTTCACTGCACAGTGGTTGGTGTTAAATAGGCACCATCATATTTAGTTCACTCAACACACACTCATTTTGACTCGACAAATATCTCGCTATCAGGAGCTGGTCTAACACGTGCCGGTGGACACGCGGTTTAGGTGCCAATCTCATTTCGGTTGGTTTGTCGGTGATGGGGAGGTAAGGGTTCAAATTACTGCAAGGTTTGTTGAGGGTGTTGTTTTTTCTAAAATAGTTCCCCCACACTCCCTCCACGCAAATAGAGCACATTCCCTCTAAATTCTATTTTTCATATTTATACCACAATATCGATATTTGGTCGAGATATTTAAATTAATATTAATTATCAGGCAGGAGGCGAGTTCTTCAGAGGCTGCGATATAGCATCGGACTCCAAGGGGTAGCAGCCCATATAACTACCAATAAAAGATAAAGTGTATTGCTCTCCATATAATATGATGTATCAATCAGTTAATATAGATTAATATTAATATAATAAATGTTATATAAAATTGTTAGTGTAAATCTGATAAAATGTTAACGTTAATTTGAGCTTGCCGACAAAATCACTGTTTCATTCTCCTTGTATTCTTGTTTTAATGAGAGGCAAAATTTGTATTCATAACCATTGAGAAATAAATAGTTTCCATTCCCCCCCCCCTATCCCCCTCGCCGATGGCACGTTTTGTAAATTATACACAAACGTATACAATATTGCAATAATTTGTGTTCACTTATGTAGTTTACACGCAAGTAATGTGCTTAAAAAAATCACTTTTGTGAACAATCATTTCATTATGGTTGTATTGTTAATCCTTCTACAGATGAGGCTTATTTTCAAATTTAATTCAGCTAAGCTTGAATTTTATAGGGAAATTAAAAACCGACTGCATACGTCCAGATATACCATTCCAGTTTTTGGTGTGATATATTTTCTACAAGATTAAATATTATTTATGGAACGTAATTATTTGAATTAAATTTAAATTTAACTTTTTTGTTGTCTTGTTATAGTATTTTGCTTCTAAATAAAACTAATTCAAACACTCTTTCAAAATTTCAATACTACTTATTTTATTACAAATGACAATCAAGGCCAAAATGTATTAATTGAAAATGGCATGATGACACTGAAATAGTCCGTTGAGATTTAAATAAATTGAACTATGAACTGACTATACAGCGTCACGCCTGATTCGTGCAAAACTCACATTTATTCCCTTCTATAACTACCATTTTGAGCTCCAATTACAGCCACTTGTTCATTTCCGAGAGATTGCGTATTATTATTCCTATAAATACAAATAGCTTAGACGTGTTGAAACACTGCTAGGACATCTGGTGCAACAAGCGGATAAAACACAGGAGATATCCTTCTAAATAATTTAATTTCAAACTCTCGTTTACCATTTCTCTAAACGAATGCTGGTAATATTTTATCTATCCTCCTCACCCTATACTCTTGGATTAGTTAGTTTGCCATTGGAATTGTAACGTACAGAATCAGTCAGAAAAAAAATGACAGGTTCAAAATAAAGTCAAATTTAAAGCCATCTATTTTTTGTGTTCGAGAATGTAAATTAATAACGAAAATATGAAAATACGATGCTGAAAAAGTTCATTTTTTAAATATATATTTTTTTAATTTCTCGCTATTTACAGGTAGAGAAAGTATTGTGATCGTCAAAAAAATCGAACTCGAGATTTTGATGATTCTCGACGTTTCATGATCCCCGAATCCGAAAAAGTGGTTTTTGAATTTCTGTTTGTTTGTATGTTTGTACCTCCGACTAGAGCCTAAACTATGTTAATGATCGGGATAAAATTTGGTATCTAGTATTTTCATAAGTTTGCCCCAGGGGATTTTTGGAATTGGTTATCTAACCCTAAAATTAGGGGTAGTTTTCTCAAAATTGGCTCTAATGGTTTTGATTAAATTTCATTCAAAACATTTATAAAGATTACAAAAAAATTTCTACTTTCAATATTTCTGAAAATTGACTTTAATTAAGGACTGCGGTCTGATGCGTAAATTTTCATTTTATATATCTCCGAAACTATTTGAGATAGAAAATTACTTATCATTACAAATATGTATATATATATATATTTATAATACAAATATTTTATATGAAACATATCTTTATAAAACCAATCACTTTCAAGCTATATGCAAATATATATATTTTTTAAATTTTTGATCACTAAAGGTAAAGTATTGCGACCGTAAAAAAAAATCTAACCTGAAATGTTGTTGGATGTCGACGTCTCATGATCCCCTGAACCCTAAAAAGTGGTATTTGCAATGCCATCTGTCGCTGTGTCTATTTAAATTTAAAATTAAGAATAGTTTAAAAAAGAGCGAAAAGAGAAAAAATCGATCTTCACAAAATCGGCTCGAACGATTTTGATTAAAATTCGTATCTAGTCTTTGATTAATATTATAAATAAACTGGTTATTTTCATTTTCCCATGAAAATTACTTTTATGGTACTTCCAAAAAACGGAAATTTCCGTATCTCCGCAACTATTTTATATACTAGATAACTTTTCATTGCAAAATTTTAGTACTATTAAAAATAAAAACTTTTATATTAAATATATTTTTATAAACTTACAGTCTCTGAGATATTGGCAAATATATTAATACAATTCTCTGCGCTTTAAGTTGTAAAGAGATACTACTTAAGTTATAACGCAATAATTCTCCTATGCCATAGAGTAATAAAATATAAGTAAGTCACTCAAAAGTTTATGTTATTTTTCCTTAAACTCTTAGGATACAGTTTTGTACAACAATGATCTATCTCCATTTTAGACTCATTAGTCAATATTTACCTATTTTATTGGTCAAAATTTATAAATGAGGAATTTAAGAGCAATGCGATGACCTGAAGATGTTAAACACCTAATAAAATGTTGAAAATTTTAACCGGAAATCGAAATTAGAATACGAAGTGTTGACCCTTGTGGACCCAATATCGATCTTTTTTTTATCGGACCAAACATACAAATGAGGAAATTGATTCCTTAAAAATAAAATCATAAAATTTAAAACCGGGACTAAAAAAAAGTTTTACATAAGTATAGCGCAATTTATGCTTGGGTTTGCTAGTTTATATTATTTGGTTTCTCATATATTACGAGTTTTGAGTAAATATCTCTAATTTTAAACAATAGAGCGGGAAAGTCTGTGCAGAGTTCCGTACCATTTATTGTTGTTCTCCGTGTCTGTGTCAGCTTCATATTTACACTAATGGGGAAGGTAGAAATAAATATAAATACATCCATGGTTGCTTGAGGGGAGTGTGAACATATTTAGTAAACCACAGCTCATTTCATCCTGTATGGATTCAAAATACGATTTCCCCGTCACTGGAAAACCAGACGTGACGAGACAGATGACTTTGACCACTTGCGGTAATATATGTTTAAAAATAGCACATCATTTGTTAACGTTATTTACTTTGTTCTATTAATTTAATGTAGCTTATTATCCTTCGCCAGACCATCAATGAGCCAACAGTTGTAAACATAATAACCGCTAAACTTATATAATGAATGTAGTTTTTCTTGTAACTTAACGCCCTTGGCCCTGTCTAGTCTGAAACCTATTTTGTGGGATGGTGGGGATGAAAGTCGTGGCATGGCTTCACAACAGATCAAAGTATCCATCCGCGCCAACAAGAACCGATGGATCATGGGAACCGTAAATGGTGCTAGCTACCGGACAGGTCTTGCGGGAAAATCATACGTTTGGAAATATCAATTTTCTCGAGAACGAGTGAAATTTTCTTAATAATATTTTCAACGCCTCTTCTAAGATAATTTATCAATGTTTATTAGGTATAACATTTTCTTATTTTTTATTTTGCAGCCAGCAGTTTTCTATTGAAAAATTTCAAAATTATTGATATCTGATCATTGTTAAACTTATAGAGGAGGTGTGTATATAAATAGTATAAATTAATCAACATGCTTCTATTCTTGAACAACCCGTTTCCGAAAAAAATAAATTGTAAAACAATAAAAATTCTTAAAGATAACCGTTAGTTTCCTTGGCTCTGCATTTCTACGCCAAATGAAAAGGGCCAATTGAATTAAATCGTAGTCATATCGTAAACCAATGTTTTTTGTTTGTTTTTTCCTTAGGACCCGTTCGGGCTATACGCTTCTGTACTAATTACCCTAATGGTTTCAGTGATTAGAAAGGTTATATTTAGAGGAAGTGTACCCGCATTTGCGTGGAGAGATAGTGGAAAACCGTTTTGAAAAACGCTTCAGCACACCAGACCAATATTCGAACCTCGATCTACTCGTCACCGTAAGTCTAGTAGCGCGTTAGACCACTTGGCCACCGAAATGGATTATATCTGTTACTTAAGTCTTAATGGGCCTACTTGTCCAACAAATTATCAGCACTATCAATTAAAGTCGAGTAACAACAAAGAATGTTAAAGCATAGTCCACTTTCATTCTTCATATTCGCGTCAAAAGATAACAATCCCGGTTCGATTTATTTTAAAAGTATAATTTCGTAACTATTTTCCACTCTTTACTTTTCAGTGTTGAATTTAAATCACTTTCAGTATTGTCAGCCGATATTTGAGTCCTGACCTCCCGTCACCTCTAAACCAGACTATAGAGGTCGTACACTTGTATAACATTCTCGAGATGACCACTTCTAGCAGATTCTAGTTGGTAGTTGCGAGTTGCGAATTGAAGAGTCAATCATATACCAATTGCGAATATGTTCTCTTCGGGGGATATATATGGTATTGTTGGCCGCAGTTTGACGGTGAATAAAATTACGACCTAGACAGTGATTGGTTCATCCCTTCAATTCGCCGAACCTACCAAATAGTTTGTCCAATATTTTCAGCGACCGCTGACTCCAACAATGAATATGATTGCTGGCCGCACAGCTTGACGCATGCGCATTAGCGTACATGAGCGTCTAGCACATGGAAAAAAAGATAGAAAGTTTGAGGTATTGTTTCGCACGAGATTCCTGCCAGATATAATTACTGATTGACATTTGCGACGCATGTGCAAGGCCGTAATATACGTTACCTTGATCTAAAATAGCCCCATGGCTTCTTTGGTGCTGACTGACAGCTCACAGCTGACAGCTAAAAGCTTTGAAAAGTTACCAGACCAAATTATGTATCCCTACGCCAAACCATATGATCCGCAAAAACATGTGTTTATCAGCTGTCACTTCTCACAGCCAAACTTTAGGTATATACCTAAATGTTAACTGTCATAAGTCAGCTGTGAGCTGTCAATAAGCACCAATGAAGCCATGGGGCTACTGTAGCATCCATCTACCATGCGAGGGTCCTGACTCAGCCTACATACGCAAAGAAAAAAAAATTGCTTCCTATATAAGTCCACATGGGCACCGATGTGTGTAATAATAAAATATTAATAAAATAAATAGCACATCTATAGTATGATTCTGGTAGAAAGGACATTTTACAGTATATAAACTCTTTTTTAGTTCAACATTGATAGCACTTTACTTTGTTACTAGTGTTATTTTATAGGCAAAGTTACTTCTATAAAAATGACAACACCAGATCACATGACTTGACGTATGAATATGGCTTAATTAACTTTTGTAACTGACAAAAAAAAGTGTCTTCCTATCTAAATCTGACCGTAACTTTGTGTGTCGTGTTGTCACAGTGCTTATCTTTTCTAGGATGGTAATCTGCCCACAATGGAGCGCCCTCACATGGAGTAGCGCCCCTTGCCACGGGCCGCGCCACATGTCAACATGGCGGCCACCGAGCGGCATAATGTGAGTAGCTACTGTTTACTATCTATACAGCTCAGATAGCTCGATAAAAAAACTAGTGTTTGAATTTTAAAATATGTTTTCAAAAATTTCAATTTTGATCGGTACATATTAAAAATATTATTGGTGACTTATGGGTTTTTCAGGGTTTCCACGCAACTGTAAAACCCAGGGAAGTTTCTTTCTGAGATAAAAAAAAAATTCAATTTTGATCGGTACATATTAAAAATATTGAAAAAACAGCGCTTATTGGTGACTTATGGGTTTTTCGTGATTTCCACGCACTTGAAAAACCCAGGAAAGTTTCTCTCTGAGATAAAAAAAAACTCTCGAAAAAAACAGGGAATTTCATAAAAACAAATAATAATAAAATAATAATAACTGGATTATGTGTGAATGTGTTAAACAATACATCATTGATAGCGTAGTTTCACATCAATTTTATGGGTTTAACAGGCAAAAATATAGCCTATGTTCGTTCTGAGAGTACACGTAAGGAACACATGAGTGAAATACGGTCTAAATCGGTGTTGCGGTTTTCGAGTTTATCGCGATCATACAAAGATACAGAGAAACATATTTATATAAGTTTAAGTGAGAGAATAGATAGGTAATACGAAACAAAGCTAAATAAACATAATTTACACGTAACACCGTAAAGTACTGGAAAAAATTACACACCCAACCAATGTTTTTTTTTTTTTGCATTCCTTTTACAGATGAGATAGCGTGATGCTTTATAGCTTACCCTGATTTCATAAAAATAAGGCGACAACAGAAGTCTAGTCTAAATCCAATGATTACTTTTTGAGTTTACTGGCAACAAACAAACATACAGAGAGAAAATAATCTAAAAATTTAGGTCTTCTTATTGTTTATGCTAACCAGAGAAAATAAAACTCCATAATAATTCGAATTTGCAGACAGACCTCAGAGTTTTATTATATTTATAGAATTGATAAACCAATTTTTGCATTTAGAACAACATTTATTTTAAAGGATTCTGGGGGTAACGGGGGACACATATTGGCAAAAATAATATCTTCCAAAGAAACTCTGATTTGCCAGCAAATTTCCAGCCTTTTTGCTCTGTGCGCAGAGACTCATCTCTATAATCATTCTTTGTTTACATCACCATGGAAACCCTAATTTGTGTATGATTGTACATCGGTATATAAATATTATTTGGTTAAAATAATAACTCGATTCTTACAACAAACAGGAAAATCACTTCAAAAAATTGTGTATATATAACAAACCAATGAGAGTAGCTTGAAAAGTTATAATTTTGTTTGAATTATTGCTTTTCTTTTTATTTATCTATTTACCTCTGGTCACAAAATTGCCTTTATAATAGCTGATTCTAACACATTTTTTTTACCAATATTCTTTAATTGAGAGAATTAATCTCTTGGACTGTGTTTTTTTTTATTGCGATGGAATCATCACCTATAGTAAATTTAAAAACGACACAATGAATTTCTATATGTATAATTGGCTGGCCCATTTCCGGTCATTGATAACCAAACCTTAACATAAATTGCAGCATTCCTGCACAATCCCCTAGTATAAATTAACTACATTAATATGGTATGGATAAGTAAGGTAGAGTTTAGAAAAAATATACCTCCTTTTGCGTGGAGGGAGAGTGTAAAACCATTTAGGAACAAACTCAATGCACCTGGCCAAGATTTGTGGAACCCTGACCTGCCTGTCACTGGGAATTTAGACTAAATATGCTTGACATTCAAACTGTGTGACCACCAACACTTGTTACTGATAAATAATTTCAATGAATTTATTGCTTTTTTTATATTGGGCATACACGTTTAAATTATTACTTAAATGTTGAAAGTAAATTTTTAAATTAATTTAATCATAACTATGATTCATGAAATGGATAGTATTATTGGTTTTGCCAAATTTCTGTATTCAATATACTTTTATATTGTGTAAATTCTATCATCACTATTGTATTTCAAAAGAATCACACCAATTTGGTTTTTAATATGTTGCATTAAGCTGTGGCGTATTTTATAATGTATCACTTTAATGTTATAAGAGGCATTTAACGCGAAATTTTGAATACATTATTTTTAAATACATTTTTTTTTAGATCAACGCACGTCTCGAATATTGAATATTCTTATTTAATGTGCACAACTTAGAGGTGCCTGATCATCACTTTATCGTTGTGGGATGGGAAGATCCAATTTTACTGATGATACATTCTTTGTTTGTGCAGATATTTGAAACCGTGACTTTTAGTTCAGCGAACAGATGCGTTGCCAACTAGACTAATATTTTGAACAGTATCAGCTTAAAAACCAGTTGAATAGTTAATACTGTGTGGCACACAGATAATGAAATTTCGAGTTGAAGTCTAACCTCAAAGTTGATAAATGGGAGAACCCCTTGTCACAATATATTTCTTAACAGGAAGCATACCCCCTCCCCTTCCATCTTTACGACTTCCTATGTCCTCTTATTGCTGTCGGCGTGTGTGTTCATGAAACATCCCACTTTTTCCCGAATCTACAAACCCCCGGACGGATCATTGTTAGATGTGTAGACGCGCTCCGGACGTCCTTCATAAATAACGTTCGTCCGCCATCGATTCTTTACTCTCCCCCTTCACACTTTCCTTCAAAACACCCACATCATCGCACAAAATACCTGGGTCCTTCCCTCGTTTCTCATTCTCTCCGGAAAAGCGAAGAAACAGCGCACACAAACATACGCTTAGCCTTGTCTGCAAAAGCTTAGGCTCCCTTCCCCTCCAATTCAAAAAGCCTTTTGTGTTGCTTCTCCAATGCTCACAATATCTCTCCTCGACGTCCTATCCTATTGTCCGGAGGATACTGAGTAGCCTCGCTCTGTGCACTCTTCTTTTCCAACGTCGGCGAGAAAGAAGAGGATATGTGGAGAACGACGCACTCCTCAGACCGTAATGTTGTTAAAACTGACAAAAGCTTCTTTTGAGGGAAGCCGCTAGCTACTACTGGAAGGAGGGATGTGTATGTTCTCCTGATTAAGTCGACAACAATTAAATCTATTGAAGCCGCCTGAGCTGATTAAAGTCAAAACTAGGTAAGTACTTACCCTTACAGTGGTAACAATGGTGATGGCATGACAAGACGCGAGATGAGAGTAAGCTGTTACGTTGAAACTCTTCTTTTTTTTAGTGGAGGGGTAAATTAGGAGGTTGGAAAGTGGAGGAGGGTGTTCTTGAAGTCAAGGAATGAGTTATTTGCTAGTTATGATTCATTATCGAGCAACAATAAAGATCCCTTGGTTTATTTCGGAGGTAAAGGTTTGAAGTGGCTCTTGGCTCCGGAGTCGGAGACTGTAAAACTTCCAAGTATCCGGAGAATGGCTTCATTTAATACCGTCGTTTTTATTGAGACGATGTAATTCTTGCTCTCGTAAATTTAAAGATTTTCTTTATGAAAACAACCCTCTGCCTCATCCCATCTTTCATTGTTTTGTCAGATGAATAGATTACGTAATATATAGGGGTTAGTACCGCTTGTTAATTTTGAGAAACATGTATTTTTTCTAGCGTTGTGTTAGCAAAGTCGTTTCATCAAAATATGTTTATTGGTTTTGTGTTTTAGTGGTACGTTTAACACAAGGTTAACTAACGACTGAATGTATGGGGTAAATATGAGAGGATACTTTATAGAAAGTGCACCCGAATTATGGGGAAGAAACAGTGGAAAAACTACCACACAAGTGCACCCGGCCAAGATTCGAAACCCTTCATCAGCGATCCCTTTCATGGCAGTTCTGATAACTTATACTGCGTGATGACAGGCGTTGGTTATATATTATATATATATATATTTGTCTTACCTTACCTTGCATAACAAAGATAAATTTAGGGTGTTCTAAAACAGGGTTCTTAGGAAATAGTTTGATCCATAAGGGTTGAAGATACTAGGAAGTGGAGAAGGTTACATACATATGAGTTACATGCCCTGTAGTAATCACAAGACATTGTTTGGGTAGTAAAGTTTCGTAGATTAAGGTGAGCAGGACATGCAACGTGAAAGGGAAACTCTAAAAGCTTGTTCAGGCTACTGATTGGTAGGCCCAAGGGGAAGAGACCACTGGGAAGACTTAGACGCAGATGAGAAGATAACATTAGAATGGACCTGAAAGGGATAGTATGCAATGGGGTGGACTGGACTGAACTAGCTTAATGTAGGGATAGGCTATAATGAGGTGGACTGGATAGAACTAGCTCAAGATAGGGGTAGGTGGAGTACTTTTATAAGTGCGGTAATGAACTTTCGAGACTTTTCTTTTAGCAACGCGTCTTACTATTCGAGCTATTATTACCATGGGGTAAGTAACACCGTAATGTTTCAACATATATTATCTGGCAGACTCATCTAGTTAACTACTTATAAGTTAACCTCACACAACATTTATTAATTAAAATTTCAATCAGAATTACTTCATCTGCCAGCTTAAGCTATAAGTGCAATAAGGTTATTACAATCTGAATCCAACTGTAGCCCTTGCTTAAAAAAACCTCATTATAGTGTGTCTAGTTTCTAGAGTCCAAGAACCATATCTAGCAACTAAAAAACAAAATACTAGATCTACTTTCACGTATTTATACTTCGGTCATGTTATCTTAGCTCTCACTTTTGATATACATTATAAATGCCTATAGTAAAACAATACTGTATAGAGTACAATTTTATCGATAATGACTGCAAAAATATATGTTTGTTTTTTCTGAAAGTTTATCCATGCCAAAATCTTACCTTACCTTGATAATGGTACAAAACCCTAGACACAATCTGTCAATCTACGCTCCCTTATCCCAGTAGTCGGTTTATTTGGCAGTATTGACTCATAAAGAAGGGTGGGGATGACTGCGCATTGCAAACCCGTGACGGTCCGTTTCTAACATTTCTCCACGTTATTGGATTTGAATAAACGCCGCCATTAAAGTCCTAAATCAACCGGAAAGACTTGAATGTATCCTAGATGTGTTATAGCGCCATTAAGCACGTGTAGTGGGCAACGGGCCAACTACCATCTTTTGGTGAAAGAACCGCGCATATTACCATACTTAGACGTTTGGAAATGTTCTCATGACGTCTTAATAACCACCCGAACAATCGGAATACCTATCTAATGGCGTTGGGAAGAGCACGGAAGAATTTATGGGAAGTGTGTTCGTATTTGCTTGAAGAGAGAGTGGGATTTTTTAAAATCAGTTGACTTGACCTAGATCTGAACGCCGACCTTTCCATCATCGGAAAACCATACAAGACTAGACTTGGGCCTTTCTCCACATATCCTTCGATGAGGGTAGTTTCATTACTTATTGGATGGATATAAATAATCCTGTTTTATACTTTTATCATCAAACCTTGTAAGCACTTCTATCCGATTATATTTATTTATCCTATTGATCGAACTGAAAACACATATTTACGTCCTTGACGAATCCTATATTCTTTAAATCTTTATTGAAAATAATTTTAAGAGAATGGTTTGTCCAATGGGCATGAATTTGTGGGGAATTCGAGAAATGTGCATGTTCAGGGAATAATCCAATAAAAGTCAGAATACTTTGAGAAATAATCTATAATTTAGGCTGACTCTATCATCATAAATCTCTTAAATACCTATTTACACCATATTTTACTATTCTCTCGACGTTAAAACCTTGCATGTCGCCTATATCAGTAATTAATTTGACGAATAAATTTGTACACATTTTGCAAACAAAAACCAGGTGTTTCGTCGTACATTGATTATGTTATTGTTTTCATTCTAAACTTGAGCTCTCGCCCTTAACTTAATTTATAGACTATTTAATATTTTGTTAAATAACTTTCTTTCTATTATTAAAAAAATATATTTTCTAACGTTATAAATGGAAAATCATATTTACATAGTTTTTTATTTAGCACCACGTCTTACTACCCGTTCGGTTTAGACCCTTAAATAGGTATACTAATTACGCTAATGGGTTAGAATTGGGGATGTTAAATTTAAAGGAAGTGAACCCGCATTTACGTGGAGGGAGAGTGGAAAACCATTTAGGAAAAACCACTACTAGTCCACCCGACTGAGATTTGAACCTCAATCTCCCCATCCTCGGCAGTCGAGCTCAACATGAAACTAGCGCGTTAGCTAACTACGTCACCGAGGTGGGTTTTTATATAGTTAATCCTTAAAAATATTTAGATATGAGCTTTAGTGACGTTAGAAAATACTCTCAACAAAACTCACCTTTGGATATGTTATCTCGTAAAATGTGGTCATTGTGACTTTAAAAATAACTTAAAAAGAAACGTTCTTCCATTGGTGTTTTTAATTTAGAGTTCGAAAACGTTTTGAAAGAACAAAGCTAAAATCATAAACGGATTTGCACTATTAATAAATCTCGGTCTTTTGATATTTGTTGTAATTTTACGGGTTTTTTAATCTGAGAAAAAATCAAGTAGTGAAAGTCTATTTATTAGTTGATATAAATAGCCAAACTAGTTTTGAATAGTGCCTATAATAAATTGATTAAAGAACTGTTAATTGAAGTATAGCATACATTTAATGTTAACTTTTTTCAGAATTTATGAATAACAGTTTTAAAAACGTTATGAGCTTCACTTTTGCTCACTTTCTGAAACCAAGGTAACACAGGATTTACGATCCTGACATAAAAACTATCGGTTGAGAACAAGACATTTTTAACAAAATTTCCCTGAACATACGTTTCAGTTTTTCGGGCATTAAAAGTGATCCTGATCGATTTCGATTTAGCGACCAAGTGGGGTAGACCCTCCTTTGGGGCCACGATGGTGCCAGAAGACCTCGTAGGAGCACTCGTGGTCAAGCCGTCAACCAAAATAGACGTAGTAAAACAGTAAGGAGGAGATATAATCATTCCTACTCGGTTCTAGCATAAATCAAATAGATAAATACAAATTCACAATATATTAATCATTAATATATTTCAATACGCCGATTTAAATTAATAACTCTGAAAATTCATTTTCGTGTGTTAGAAACCTCATAAATCGATAAGTAATCATATAACCACATAGTAACGTTGGTACGATCGTACTATCTGGCACTAGAAATAAGTATAATAGCACCAATTGTGACTAACACGAGAATCAAGGACGATCAGATCATATACTAAACTGGTCAGGATCCGAACTAAGGACGCCTGAGACAGATACGACGCATGCAGTTAGATGGTTCAAAGATGTGTTTCTTGTTTTAAGATGTTATCTCACTCATGGCAATAGCTTGTATACATTCAATCTAACTTTTAGAACAGTTTATTGGTCAAATACCATCGAGTTTAAAGTTTTTCTAAAATAATCAATAATGTATTTTAATCTTTTTAGATGGAGAGAGCTTTTAAATTGTCACCGAAATGGTCTTTTTTTCTAACATAACACACCTAACCAAAGCAAACTGGTTGGAAATATTTATTATTGAAAATTATTTACAACATTTAGATTTTTTTTTTTTTACATAAAATCGTCCAAATAAATTTATTTGATTAGTATGAAAGCCTAAATGGCGATAATTTTGGTCTCTTCTAGGGTAGTCCTACTTCTAAATGCTATCATATATGTGATCCGTGTATTGTTAACCGTTTGGGCTATCTGAAAATGTACACATATGGAAAAGTTACATCTTTATATGAATTGTACCCGCATTTGTATAGAGGGAGAGAGTAATAAACCATTCAGAAAATAAATACCTCAGTACACTCAACTCAAGTTCAAGCCCTGACCTCTCCTTCACTGGTGAACCAGATAAGACGAGACTTATGCCTTTATCCTTATTCCAGCTGGTACGAAGGCTATAATTTAGATTACACGTATTTCACTCTTTTCTCTTACTGTTGTTACACAAAAATAAACAACATGTTTGGTAAAACTCCACACGTATCGGTGGACACGTGTCATCAATTTTGGTTTGTATGAAACAGAGAAGTCGAGGTTCAAATCCCAACTGAATGTACTGACATTGTTTTTCTTTCCTTCCTTTTATTTTTTAGCACCGCGTCTTATTACCTGTTCAGGTTGTACGCATATGCACTAATTACGCTATTTAGTTAATGATGAGAAATTTGAATATTTATTAAGTGTTCCCATATTTGCGTGCGTGCAGGAGAGTGACAAACTATTTAAGGAAAACCACATGCAATACACCCCACTGGGATTCGAACCTCGATATCCCCGCCATCGGCAGTCCGGTCTAGTGTGAGACTGAGGCTTTAGATATTTCCTAAATGGTATCCCATTCTACCTACACGCAAATGTCAATACATTTCCTCTATGTTTGGTCCCTCTCATCCCCATCCATTGGCGTAATTAAAACACGTAAAGCCAGAATGGTTGAGGATAAAAGTCCCCTTTTATTTTTCCTCTGAGAAACTTTAAAGTGGTTTGTATCATTTTTCCCTGGAAGGCTTTGCACAGCCTTATTCAGCGAGCGTGCAAGAAGTATCTCTCTCTTGACAGTCCTACACAGAGATATATTTTTTTGTTTCCTACCGGGTCATTGCAGTTCCTACGGTTGTTTCGTGCGTAAAAGAATTATGGCGCAACTCTTAGTTTAGATTTAGTTGGTCGGAGGGAACTTAACTCCGCCCTATGATGTAACGTTAGAAGGGAGCGACTTCCAAATTCTAGGTTAAGGGTAACGTTTAAAATGGTTTGAGCATGGATAAAAACAACTTAGTCTTTATAATGTGAAAGTTTAAAGTGGGATTGAGTCAACATTGCTTTAATTTTTATTTCAAACGTACTTCATACCTACTTGAGCTTTAAATAGTGTATGAATGAGCGTGCGAATGTTTTTCTATTTATTTGAATATTTCTTTATTAAATTGTATTTCAATACACGTAATAGTGTATGTTGTAATCAACACTGGTTAAGTGGAAGAGAAGGCTAACTAACGTCTTAACTTCGACAAATAGATAAAGGCTATTATTATTATTATTATTATTATTATTATTATTATTACCTATTTATTTCTTATCGATTGAAGACTCTAATAATTATCTAGGAAAAAATAAAAATAATTAAATGGCGTTATTTAAAATACTTGATAAATGACTATAGTTTATTTTATTTGGGTAGCAAACCTGTGTTTTCAAATAAAACTATGTGCAAAAAAATATCTCACAATTTTATTTTCACACCTGAACCTGTTATCACGTGGACAGGAAGGTCAGAACGTTTTTTCATCAGTGGATTGAAAGGGGGAGGGGGCAAAATGACGATTATGTTCATGCTAATTTAGGTTGAGTAAAAATAAAAAGTATGTGAACATAACTTTTCACTTTTACCACTGAGCCACAATTTGATGGGTTGTGTGTGCGTGTTTGTATATATATATATATATATATATATATATATATATGTGTGTGTGTGTGCATTGTGCCAAAGTTAAGTTTTTTTAGAAATGCATCTTACTATCTGTTCAGGCTATACGCTTATGTACTAATTAACTGCTAATATGCTAAGGATGAGGAAGATTGAGCTCAGAGGAAGGGTACTCGCATTTGCCTGGAGGAAGAATGAAAAACTATTTAGAAAAAACCACTCCCAGTACACCCAACTGGGAATATAAACTCGATCTCCTTTCCATCGGCAGCCTAATATATTGCGAGAATGATGCCTTAGACCATGCGACCACCAAATTGGTTATAGTATTAAATTATCCTGTTAGTCTTGTCTCGATATAAACAGTCGTGTCAGAAAATATACGTTAATTCATTTATATAAAAAAAAAAGGAATAGTAAATGTACGAACTCGAACACTATTCAGTAACTTCTTATAATCGGTTACTAATCTCACTTGGTTATTCGTACAAAATCATTGTATGATTTTTTTTTTTTTTTTTTTAACAATTAACCCCTAATATTTTCGAGGATACTGGTACGCTTTGCCACTGGTGTATTCTTTAAATGACCATAAAGGTTCTTACAATGACTATCCAACTGTAGGTGTTTTGCCGTGATCCATAAAACACGGGGCAATGTTGGCTGAACCAGAACGAGCTGGAAATAGATGCTGGTAAGACAGGACAGTTTCAAAACTCTTGGCTGCAAAATAAAGAATGTCATTGTTCAAACTCAACACTGGCTTGACAGAGAAGAAATACCTCGTATCCTTTGAGGTCCTTTAGTCTGGAAGAGATCGACTCTACAATAAGTAATGAATTGAAAAGAAACAAGAGAGTCCTATTAAGTAATTAAAATAATTCTCTAGAAGTTGGATTGACTATATCTTTCACCCGCATGGGTGGTCACATAATCTAAGGCTGGTACAAAGTGATTCATCCCAAGGGCCAAATCTGACTATAAGTTTACAATGTGGGTCAATCAAATATTTATTTGTAGGGATGTCAAATCCGATATCACGCTACCCTCGAAAGAATAGAGAATTGATCTTAATATTACGATTCTCATTATTTCGATTATTAGCTATCAATGAAAGTACTCGAAACTATGCAAAACGGCAACAATTCAAAATGAGTAGTAATAGATTAGCTCTCATATGAGTTTATTTACCGTGATCTTATAAATAATTTTACTAGCCCTTTTCCGGCAATAGAAATTACGAGGAAACGACCGAACAGATTTTTGACAAACGACCACTCATGTTAAAGTTTAGGGGTCTAGGATGTCGGGAAATATAATAGTTTTCTACGAAAACACGATTTTCACTGAGAATTTTCAGTCTTTCATTCTTTGTTTGATCACCATGGAAACCGTTATTTGCTGCATGTCTATGACTCTCTAAATAAAATATATCTCTTTGGCTAAAAAATAATAAACTAAATCTTTATTCGTTGGTCCAAACACACCACAATTTTCTCTATGGATGAATATTTCTCTTTGGATGATGGCCATAACACTTCTAAATTGAGATTCCTAAACTGGAGAAACATTTTTTTTTTTATTAGAATGTTGCTATCGTTAACTCGCATTTAAATAAATAATATTGAGAATAATTCGGAAACTAAAAGATTCAGTTGTTAAGTTTGTGTAAATATTGTCTACCTTTCAAATAATGGGTTTTGATGTTCATTTTATTCAAATATTCAAATTAATTTTAGTAATTAGTAGCACAATACAAATACATTAGTTAATACACGTTTTCACTTTACCGCTTAGTATTGAGGATAAGATATTTAAAAGAGTAATGCTTTGTATACCTCATCTATCTTTTTACATTCTTACAAATACAGAAGGTTCAATTATGTTTTCATGTAGATAATTAATTTTGAGGTAATGATATTTCAAAGTACGGCACCCTAATGTTTGAGTACCACATCTATATTTTCGCATTTTCTTTCTCTCTCTATTAGACTCTCTCAGTCTCTCACACACTCTCTCACACTCTATCCCCTCTCTCTCTCACACACACACACTCACTCTATAAAACTCTCGTTCTAATATAATCTTTTCTTATTCTCTCTCTCTCCTCTCACACACTCTCTACGCTCGCATAAACTCTTTATCACACAATTTCTCCAACATGATCTTTATTATATTCTCTATCCTAAGCTCTCTCTCGAACGTTCTATCTCTTGAACAATCTTTGACAAACCCTCCCTCTCTCAAACTCCCTCTATCTCAATCTCACTGTATCTCACACTTTCTCTCTCAAACCCCCCGCTCCCCTCACTCTCTCTCAAATTCTCTAACTTAATTTCTTTCCATAACTCTTTCTCTAACTCTCTCTCTCTCAATCTAATTTTCTCTCTCTAAGCTAATATCTCCCTATCTAACGTTTTCTTGAAAATTCTATCTCACATGCCCTCACATTTTCTCTATTTTTCCACAATATATCTAACATACTCTCTCTCACACTTTTCCTCAAACATTCTTTCTTTCACACACACTCTCTCTCAACCTACACATACTCCTTTTCTCTTCTCCCAGAATTTATCTCTCTAACACATACACTTACACTCACTATCACTCGCTCACCCTCACTCGATCTCTCTCAATTGCTCATTTTCGTTCTCTTACGCTCATTGTCTCACACTAACGCTTTCATTTTCACACTCATTCACACATTTACACAATCCACACACTCAAATACTTACACTCTCATTTTCACTACCACTTTTTATCACTCTAACATATATCTTAATATTTATCTATACTTATAAAATAACATGTCCTGATTGATTGACTGACTGACTGACTGACTGACTGACTGACTGATTCATCATCGCCGAGCGCAAACTATCAAGGCTACAAGCATGAAATTCGGACTGTATATTCATTTTGTTATTTAGGCACCCACTAAGAAAGGATTTTAGAAAATTCCACCCCAAAGGGGTCAAAATAGGGGATGATAATATGTATGATAATATGTATGAAAGTCCGTCATTTTGAAAGTTACATAAACAAAATTTTGTATTTCGGTTATTGACGTAAAACAAATAAATACGTGTTTCAGGAATTTTGGAAATGTTATTTAATAAGGGATGAAAAAGGGGGTGAAAGTTTGTATCGGACTTGCATTATTTTTGATCTGAGGTCAAGTTATGGTCAAATACGTAACGTAATATTTTAAATTAATCTGTAAATACATATGTATATTTTCGTATTTGTATATAATCAACTTCCACGCGAGCAAAGCCGCGGGCAACAGCTATCTAGTTATTTTATAAGACCGTTTCCAGTGATAGAAATCACGGAGAACTGACTGAACATCTTTTGACAAACGAACACTCTTTTAAAGATTACGAAATCAGGATGCCGGTAAAAATAGTAGCCTAAAACTTAATCTCAATTTCCCTTGTGAATTTTCCATCTTTTCCTTTCGTGTGGGCAGTGGTTCATCTGTACAATCATTCTGTGTTTACATCACCATGGAAACCATGATTTGTGTATAGCTGTATATTGGTAAATAACATTTTTGCCTTTGTTAAAAATAATGACAGCTCAATCATTAATTGAGTGGTTTGGTGCAACGAATAGATAGAGATCTGGGAAAGAGGTTATTTTAAAGTTCTTATCGGAACGTGAAGGGGGAAAATATAAGTTTTTATTCAAATAACACACCGAAAACTAAATATCTAAGTGAAGTTGATAGCCTTTGACGAGTAAACTTTTAATTAAAAAGTGAGTGAGGGCTTATTATATAGATCCTGTCCCAATAAAAAGATTAAAATAAATTTTAATGAAATAATCTGCAGCCATCGCTGCTACGACCCACTAGTTTGCTATATATTTTGGCTCAACTAACGACCTAGTTTGGTGAATTTAAAATACTTGGAATTTTCGATAGTGGTTTATTATACCTTTTTAAAATTATTTATAATGTTTGAATCACGCTTTATTTGTAGATGAAAATACATGCTTACTAAATAAATTCCAATTATTTTATTAATTATGTATGATATGCTTTAATAATTTGTGAGATGGATCTTTTCCTCTGTTAAAATAAAAAATTAATTGTTTTTATTACTATTTATATGTTTTAGTTTTATTTGCTGTGCTGTGAAGTTGAATAAGAAGGTTTTAATATGAGGTTGGATACTTAGAAAAATAATTACATAGGAAATGCTCAAGAATTAAAATCAAGAATCAAAATTTGAAGTTGAACGTAAGAATCTGAATCGAAAGAAACAGGAATCGTGACATTATTCATATTTAGTTATCCCATCAACTTAATATAGACTTACAAACAACACTTAATAAACAATGATTTTTAATACTCCTATTACACAACACAATATTTCTGGAGGCCATGGGAATGAAGTTTTTGAGGAGCATGCTAGCTGTCACCAAAATATATAGGATTAGGAATGAAGATGTAAGTTCTAGAGTTGGGGTACAGATGGTACACGATATAGTAGAGGAAGCTAGGATGAGATGATATGGACACGTAATGAGGATGGAAGGGGAGGGAATTCCAAGAAGATTAATGGATATGAAGTATGTAGAGAAGAAACAGCTTGGAATACCAAGGAATGGAGGGAAGGAACAGATAGCAGTAAGTGTGAAAGTGAAAAGAGGAGAGTGGAATAGAGTGCAGGAGGAAGAATGGTGGAAGGACAGAAGGAGATGGGGGCATTTAACTAAACATACCCGGCCATGGGCTAGAAACAGTTCATGATGATGATGATGATGATGAATATTTCTAGATTGTATTTTTGGTTGGTAGATTATTTAAAATTTTTCTGCCAAAAATAGGTTTGTTAATTTCCAAAAATCTCTCATGATATATGCACCCACGCACACTTTCACAGAATAACCTAGCATTTTAAATATGCATTTATACATATTTTTATTAACCCAATAAATTCATAGTAAAATGCAATCATCACCATTTTGAAATTAATATTTATAATTGACTCATCATCTATTTCACATCTGCCACCGAAGGTTTACCTTTAATTTTTTTCCAGGATACTTTGAGGATCACAAATTTCAGTGCGCAAGGGGCCGTATTTGGCCCACGGGCAGCTGGTTGTACCACACTTGTCTAAGGGGAGGGACAGACTGGGCGAGCGACTAAAATATAAAATATATCCCATTGGTTGTAATGAGAGGTGGACAGACTGGAGTGACCGAGCGCGCGCGCTTGAAAGATAGAACTGGTTCTATTTTTGAAGCGCGCGCGCTCGACCCGAACAGTCTTTTTTACAGGCACTAGGTAATATTAATGTATGTAGGTTCATTGAGTGCTAGGAAAACTTCCATTTTGACATTTTTATTACTATCGATAGGTTAAGCACACTTGCTACTAACGGCCTAATTTAATTGGTAAGATCATAAACCATACCTAATATATATATATATAATATATATATATATATATATATATATAATAACTGATATGTTAAAATACTTCAAAATTATCAAAGTAAGCCTTTACAAAAAGAATCACCGTTAGCTTGTAGAGAGGATGAGAAAACCACAACAATAAATCACTTGTCAAAAACCACCCTCAGTTCACTGAGCTAAGATCCGAACCTTTGCCTCCTCGTTAACAACTATCCAGAGCTATCTGCTAATCGCACGCTCGCCAGTTTGACCACCAGTCGCTCACGCGCTCACACGCTTGTCAGTCTGGCTGAACCCTAAGGAGTTAATATCGCAAACAAGTTGTATTGCCGGTGACGAGGTTTGAATCTCGGCTGGGTGCGATGAGGGAGAGGTGTAAGAGGTTTCACAAGTTATTTATCACTGGTCCCTCCGCTTCCACCCCAATTATTATCCACGATAATACGAGTATTTCCTTAAAAAAAAAACTACCTATCTTTATCTCTTAAAATTAAGTAGAAAGCATAAGTTTCTACTATTAATTAATTGTACATGACCAACTAAGCTTGCTTATCGAAAAGATCCTTAGGTTACGGATCTCGCCGCATCAATTATTGTATTCGCAAATTTCGAAAAATGACACCTGGACAGTCACTGGTGACTATGGTACCAATGATAGCTCAATAATGGTTAGTCATTGATTTCCACACGTTCATCTTAGACTCTGCCTTAATGCTATGAGGGAAGAATGACCCTGAGCACGGGACTCATTCTCGGTAACTCAGTGGTAGAGTATTGGTGCTCTAAGCCAACGGTCCTGGGCTTAAATCCCGTGTCCAGGTGTATTTTTTCACAATTTATGAATATATTAAAATCATACATCCAAACAAACTTGGTGTCAAATCTAACAAATAAAACAAACTACTTTTTAAGTACTACCATTTATGGAGAAGCACTCATCACTGGCGAATAAATAAATACGCACCTATGATCCGTATTTATACAACTTTGTTATTGTATTTTCCTATACCTACCACTATTATATTGTTTCAAACTCTAGTCAAACAATATAACGGTAGCCTTTTAGTTTGCTAAATCCTCTGTCCCGGCACAGATTTATCTGATTGCCAAACCCTTCCTTCACCTCTGACAAGATGTGTACTTGTGTACTTGTAAATGTGTGGAATGCCAGGGCTCCACCGTGGTTCGGATTCCACGTTAAACTGTAGGTCCTCCATTTCATCTCACAATCACCCTACCATTACTCATTAGCGTAAGTGCGTATAACCGGAAAGGGTAGTAAGACGCGGTGCTAATAATAATTATTATTATATTTATTATTATTTTGCTAAAACATGCTTTAAAATAAAATTATCACTATGCTGATAATATTTACTGAATTTTCTGGAAACGTTTTCTTTCTATCGATTTGATTGTATGATATATTATTCTCTTTTCTAATGGGTTCACATGATTTATAATTAAGGAATTCAATATTACCCGTTTAGGTGGCCACATGATCTAAGGTGCTAGCTACTCTCGCAGTAGACTAGACTGCCGATGACGGGGTGATCGAGGTTAAAATCTTGCTCAGGTGTACCGAGGGTGGTTTTTCCTAAATGGTTTTCTACTCACTCTCTCTCTCTCTCTAGGTAAATGTGGTTACACTTCCTATAAATAGAGCCTTACCAGTCCCTAAAACTATCAGTGAAACTGTTACTAAAGTACATAGCCCGAAGGGTAGTAAGATCCGTTGTTAACAAAAAGTTAAATCTTATTGCTAAGTACACTTAACCGCACAGGTAGGTACGTGGACTAAATGTCAAGCTCATTTACTCTGATTTGTTGGTGACGGGAAGGTTGGGGATCAAATATTGACCTGGTATACTAACGTCGATTTTATTCAAATTATTTCTCACTCTCCCTTCATATAAATGTGGAAACATTTATTCTAAATTTTACCTTCATTCATACGTACTCAATTAGTTTAATTATTTTTTTTATAATCTGGACAGTCAGTAAAATGCGATGGTAAAAATAAAACATCTGTTAAACCAAAAGTTTCTGAGTTATTTTAAAAGTGAATTTGTTTAGTGATTTTTTTATTTATTTTTTTACTATCCAATGTCATAATAACTAGGTCAAAAGTCTTGTAATTGGTTTGCTGCAGCTTTCCACTTTTGCTGATCCTGGGTCAAATGTTTTACATCTTTGTACCTTATTCTGCCAACATCCACTATCTGATTCATGTACTCCAGTTTTGGTCTCCCTCTTGAATTTAATCCATTCCACATAACCTTCTATAATTAATTAATTACCATCGTAAAACTATTATGTTTCAATATATAACTCTTATTTGCCATAATATACCTTCCCAAGTTTTCTTTATTCATTTTTGTGACCTGGTGGTCTAGGGGTAAGGTGTCAGACTTCTTTGCTGGCGGCCGGGGTTCAATCCTCGTCCCGGCACAGATTTATCTGATTGCCAAACCCTTCCTTCACCTCTGACAAGACATCTTGTGAATGTGGGGAATGCCAGGCCTCCACCGTGGTTCGGATTCCACGTTAATCTGTAGGTCCTTCATTTCATCTCACAATCACCCTACCATTACACATTAGCGTAAGTGCGTATAACCCGAACGGGTAGTAAGACGTGGTGCTAATAATAATCTTTATTCATTTGTTCTTCTTATATTATTATTTATGTATTTGATATCAATTCTCTCTATCCATGATATTTCCCAGTGTAGATCTAAAAAAGGTAGGAGTATATTTTACCAACTTCATTAATTAGGGTCAGTTTAATAATGGAAAATTCTTGAAAGCAATCTTTTATAAATTATATTTATGTGAGGAGATTTTTCAGAATATTTTCCTTCGTTTTATCTTCCTATGATTTACGTCTTACTGTCCGGTAGGGTTATCCAAATATTTACACTTAAGGGGTAGGAATGAGAAAGGTAAAATTTTGAGAAAGTTTGCCTAAATTTGCGTGGGCTGGTATTGGTAATTCATTTAAAAAATCTATCTAGGTACACACAGCTGGGGTTTTAAACACGAACTCGCCTCCATTGATGCATTATAAAGTTCAACTACAGATTTATAAAACCCTAGCTCTACCAATGATTGTGGGAACCAAATATTATTCATTACAATTAGTTTAATAAATGGGTGAAGTATCTTTTTTAAATCGATCTTTGGGAAATGGGGAATTCAAAATGCACAGGACAAATACTATGTTGCTACTGTTGTTGTCTATTGTTACAAAAATATATTATTTATTCTGTACGTTTTCAACTTTCCGTTTTTCCAGGGCTCTATGATATATATATGCCCATAACTCAGAAAATATTTATTTTATAAAATATTATTTGAATAAAAGTTGCTTATTTCTAAGCGTTCTGCAACTTTTCAATAGTAAGTTTTTTTTGTATCTCAAAGATTTGCTGGGATTTGATTAAAATTGGAAATTTCCGCTTATGTAAGGTACCCTCAATGTATTTTTTTTAATGGGAGAATGAGATTTGAATTGTTTTTATTGTTGAAATGTTAAACAATGCTTGACCACGAATTTTAATTAGAAATTTTTTTAGAGCGGTTTTCGAGAAAACTGAACTCCTCTCTTTCCATCCTAAGTAAAATATTATTAATTTTAGGGTCGGATTAATAATTCCAAAAAGAGCTCTGAAAAAACTTTTGAAAGCCCATGATACCAAATTTTAGACAGATTGGTAAAAGGTTTTTGTCTCTAATCTCAGTAACAGTCATATGACATTGAAAATAAATATTTGGGTTCAGGGAGTCATGAAAAGTTGACATTCATTAAAATCTCAAATGCTATTTTTTTTTTTTTTTTGCAATCACAATACTTTACTCTTTGAGGGTGACTAGAAAGTAAAATTAGGCAAATTTGCTGTCCTATTATGGATATATTTTAGTTTTCTATTAATATTTACTACAATAAATAAACTTCGATACAATTTTAGGTGAATAAATACACCATCCGTCCAAATTTGTTCTGTTTTACATAAGGCCAATAATACACTCGTAAGTTTATAAAGTTTGGTATGCATTTATCATTGAAATGTGAATTAGGGAGATCTTATAGCACACGTATACAAGTTCAAATAAATATGCAATTTGAAAAAACCCTCTATCTTTGCACAAAGTAGTACTTCAAGATAATACATAATTATGTTCGTTTTAAAGATGACGTGTTTCAGAGCAACTTTTCTTTTTGTTCAAATGTTTCCAAGCGATTTTAATTTGAAGCTTTAGACTATACGCACGTCCGGCCATTAAAAATCACTTATCCGAGAAACTATTCATCTTGGAAATGAGAAAGAGTCTTTTTGAAAATCTGAAAACGAAGTTGAGATTCTCATCAATAACGTCAACCAACTGCCATATTTTCTAGGCCCTATTCATCGACGAGTTTCTATTTATAACGCCGCGCTCGCGCTGTCTCCAAGACGTTACTAAGTACTATTCTATGTAGCCATTAAAATAAAAGCTCCAAGAGACGCGTTAGAAGAGCAAGGTGTATGTATAGAACTTGTCACCTAGGTAACTTTGAATAGCGCTCCGCGTCCTAAACTTGGGTTAGTAATACACTTCATTATGCGCTGATAATGTTGAAATAGGATTACAGAGGTATAGCCTGATTTTGATAAGAAGAACAGTGTCTGGTGGTTGCTACTAAAACCATTTTAATACATTCATACATCAAGTTAAGTTATCTGTATATGTCTCTTTTTATATATATTAATCAATATCCATAAGATAAAACCAATATTATAGTAAAGTGTTATCAATGTTTGCCGCAAATATATGTTTTTATAACTTATTAGAACACCGTGTCTTATTGCCCATTCGGGTTGTACAGTACATTTATGTACTAATTGCGCAAATGGGTTAGGGATAAAAAAACAGGTTAATTTAGAGGAAGTGTACCTACATTTTCGTGGAGAGAGTGGGAAACCATCTAAGAAAACCCACCCTCAGTACACCCGACCCGGATCGAACCACAATACCCCTTTATCAACAGTCTAGTTTATTGCGAAAGTAGTGCCTTAGACCATGTGGCCACTGAAGTGAGTTTCTAGCTAGTTCTTCCAACCAAGATCAGAGTTAGTAGATTTTAATCTAAGGGTAGGGATTATTAAATCCACCTGCATTGACATGGAGGGAGTAATATAAAAGTCTTCCCCTTCACACCCGGATGGGATTTTATCTTCGTGATTATCCTCAAAGTCAGTGCCGTATTTATTTTAAGTAGTGTTTTAGGGGAAATATTGGCTATCAATACCTTATTTTAATTTAAGGAAAATAATAACTTTTGGAAGGTGGCTTTAAAAGTAAACGTACGAGGATTCACTTGTAGAGAGGATAGGAAATGGTTCGTATCTTGCCCATCAGAATGCGTCTCACTATCCTCAAGTTCACCAATTTTAACTAAGTCTGGGATATTCGCCTGTGTATACATCCTTACATTATAAGTAGACAGAACTCAACGAATAAACACAAATTTGGAGTTTATGCTCCGGCTTATAAAGTTTTTAGGTTCGTTAAGTCCTTGGAATTCAAAGCATTGAATTTAAATAGAGGAAGTCAGTTTTTAAAGTAGCTCACATCTGTGATCGTCTGGTATAAGTCAGAGTTCGGCAACTTCTGGGTTGGATTAGGCCCGCCTACTGATTTTATATATCCAGCAAAAGATTTAACAAACAAACGAGTTCACAAAAATATACTAATAACTGATCTATAATAATAAAAGGAAGTGTTTGTATCTGTGTGTGTTTGTTTGTGTGCGATGCCCAGCCAAATCTAAGGCACGCAGAGATCTTAAATTCTTAACACAGGCGGATGGAGGAGGGTCCAAATGCACTTCGAAGCTGGATTAAAAAAAATTTAATTAGCTTTTTAATTAGGTCTAGAATTACTTTTCAGAGATAACTGTGACACGTCTAACGCCATGCGGGATTGCTAGTTACTGATAAATATAAAGTTAAAAATTTGTAATCGATATTATTTCTTCACCAGCATACAAGTTTTTTTAAGCCCATACAGCCCACAGTATCACAAAGGTGGCCGACCCTTGATATAATGCAAATCTCAGAAAATTATTGCCCGTGGGTCATATGAGGCCCGACACGTATATTTATGCGTCCCGCCAGTTATATAACCATTTATCTACGAAATAAAAACTAGTGTTAAAAATACCACAAATTAAAAATATATTGCTATGGAAGAAGATACAAATTTTATAAAACACACTGATGAACATTTAAATACAGTTTTAAGAATCTCAACTAATAAATTTACAACTGACATTAGAGAAATGATTAAAGCTATGCAAAAAACACTTAATTCAGCTAATTACAAGCTGTATTATTAGAGAATAACTTATTTTTATGTAGTGTATTTCATATTTATTTTGTGTTTACTATTTTATTTTAAAATAAATTCGTCTACAAAAAAAATTTATTTTATTTTGTGGCTCATTCTTATACTTAAATTTTCACTGACCTGCTTCGGCGGACGTGAGGTCTAAGACGTAATTCCCATATTAACTGGACTGCCAAAGCCAGGGGGATAGATCGGGGTCCAAAACCCGGTCGTCTGTACGTAGGGTGGTCTTTCTTAAATGGTTTTATATTCTTCCCCCACGCAAATGCGGGTACACTACCTCTAAATTCAACCTTGCTCATCGCTAGCTTTGTAGCGTAGTTAGTACACATACACATGCAAATAACCTGAACAGGTAGTAAGACACGGTGCTAAAAATAAAAAAAGTTTCAAAGCGTCCCTTCATCCCAAAAATTTGCTTAGGTCTGGTCTGAGACGTCATTCCCAAATAATATTGGATTGTTGGTGACGGCTAAGTAGGTGTTATAATCTCGTCTGGGTGCACAGTTTTTTCATTCTCCTGATACGCAAATGTGGATACATTTCCTCTCACTTTTACCTTACTCATCCTTACTCTTTACTGTAAATATGCAGATAACCTGGATGGGGTGCCAAAATAAAAAATATCTTCACGTGAAGAGGAATACAAAATTAAATTTTAAATATAATTTGGCAAATAATAACTTAAATTATCGTTTACCTTTGTACTATTAGGTATAAATTTTCCTGATTATATTGGACTAGTAAATATAGGCTAGATATAAATTAAATATTTTGAAGTGTTATAGTTTTAATCGCCTCGCATTGGGCCTAATTGAAGTGTTATAGAAATATTAGTGCACCGCGATGGGTGCCAATTGAAGAGTTACGATTTTCTTCGTGCGCCGTGGGTGGACGCTAATTGAAGAGTTATAGTTTTATTCGCTGCGCATTGGGCGCTAATTGATGTGTTTCTGTTTAATTATCTGATAATTGCCCCATGATCGAGCACTAATTAAAGCGGTTCGGCACCTTGATGATATAATTGGTATTTATAGCCCTGTGATTGAGCGCCAATTGTTGAACTCTTGAAATAATACACAATTATTAGGTTAGATGTAATTTTAGTTTAATGTCACTATTGTTTTGATCGTAAAACTGATCATGTTAATAATTTCGAGACGCGATTGATAATGATAACACGAACGTACGAAGCTAATGAGCTACTGTATGAGCCACTGTTATGATCTACTGCTGTTCTGGCACTGCTATGATATATTGCACCACGCCGAGTATATAACTCACTTCGAAAGATCATTCTAGAAGGATTTGTAAAAAAATAAAAAATCAAACAAAAAAACATCTCTGTCGCAGTAGAAGGTCCGAGAGCCGGAAGCTGCCTCAAATTACCTTTTAAAATCTCTATTCGAACTTTCCAGAACAGGAAGATATTATTTAAAAACCTTATATTTTCATATTGACTCTATAACGTCACACGCTCTGTGACGTCACTGCCAGTGGCTTTTGCCTGCTTAGAAGAAGAAGTGCTTTAAGCGCCACGTAATTTACTATATAATTTAAATAAATAAGACGTTTATAAAATTAGGACGATATTATTGTCAATGCTTTCTCATATTCTTTAGGGGCAAGTCAGTTACATTACAATTTTATCGGATAAGTTCAATTCTCTATTTTTTTAAATTAAAATATCTACTCGATTTGTATTTGAAATTAACATGACGAACACAACTTAAGTATTTTTTTTTAAAATTCAAACACAAAACTTTTTTTTACTGTATTATGGAATACGCGCTTTTGTAGTCACGTGGTCTGAGTCATTATGATCTCAATAGACCAAACCGTCTTTGACGAAAAGGTCCAGGCTTGAATGTTGACCAGGTGTTCTTGAGAGAATTTCCCCCAATTGATCCATCAATTTATTTTATTAATGCTCTCTCCACGATAATGGGAGAACTTTTATAATAAAACTACCCTCATCATCACTAAACATTAAAATAAACCGTCAATAACCTAGGTGTTGAACGTATATATATATATAAGTTAATATTGGAAATTTAAAGTTGTGAATATTCATAATTAAGAGGAATGCCCAAAATTAACTTTTCAACTCCTCTGTGAACTGACTATACATATTGTAGCTATTTCTTGATATAAAGTAATTATACTGCTATTTCTCTCTGCTCACTGATAAATTACAATGCAATTTGTTTTTGTTTGTTCTGTAAAACACAACGCTCTCTTCATAATTGCGTAATATGAGGGTAATTATAATTTACCAGAGACAGAATTAGTGCTGATTCTGTACAATTCCAACAGCCTCATAGCTCACTCGTTAATAGTGAACCAAAGTTTTTAACATTACTCTAGCCTCATTATGTTTTCAGCACGTCCTCTTAGTTTCATTTTGTTGAACTTCACTCCAAAGTTTCGGGTCTGAGCGATGTGAAATGAACACCAATGAGAAAGGAAATAAAATGTGTGTGTGGGAAGGGGGAGGGGGGTAAAGTATGACGTGTGTATCAATAAATCTCAACTTTTAGTAAGCTTTGTTTGTAACGTTGCGCGCCACAGTACTTATTTCTCAGGTAGAAAGAGTTGACTTATCTCCTAAGATAAAATACCGTAAGTACATGGTTTTCATCAAAATAATGTTGCGCGCATATTCAACTTAGTTTGTGTTTAAGTTTTTCTGTTTGGGGAAATAATTGCTCGAACTTTTAGGTAGGATAATAGGAGAGTGTTGAAGGGAGTGGCTGAATGTTCTCGCTTTGTTTCAATCCACTCTGTTTTAATGGAAGTAAGCTTTACTCTCATGGTAGAAATAACTACTTATTATTGAAAAAAGGCCTCAAACTATGGGTGAAAGCACCCAGTTGTAGAGCTTCATATGATAGTCTACCACAATCCTAGAGACTCCGGATCAAATCCCTGTTGGAACTGAATATATTGCTGTTCACAAGGTTGTGCAAGGTTAAATTGATTCACTTGTGATTCAACAAATTATGAGCGAAATGGTATTTCTCTCTTTCTCTTTTTTTAGACTTCTGAAAAAAAACTGACGTGATTGTTGAAGATATAAATTCGAGACTTATTTAGGGCTCATAATTTGTTGAAAGCGGTTTTTCATATTTGATGGGCCTTTCTTAAATCACACAAGGAATTTTTTTAAATTCATTTTCACCCTTCCCCTAACGTAAGGGATCGTTAGATTTTCCATAACCCTTCCCCCTCTTTCTATTGTACGTACTTTTTTAAAAAAAAATTGGGTTAGTTATATTATTTTAATTATTTGGCTATTTTTAGACCTAAGGATTGATAATATAACGAGTGATATGGGGTTTTAGAGTACTTTAATTGCTGTAAAATTAGGCATAACAGATCACAAGAAAATTAAATATAAGTTAAATTTTATAATTAATATAGTCTATACATAATTTTACAGACTTTTTTAAAAAAAAAATTGTTTCACCATAAACAATGACAAAACAAACTTTAAATAAGATGGACTACCCTTAGAAGGAAAACGTAAGAAAATGCTAAACTCCGCTTTCCCCTCCAAAAAAAACCTTAGGCAGTAATGAATTTAGCAAATTTTGAGTTATATTCTGAAAGTTGAAAAATGACACCTGGACACGGTAATTGAACCCGCTACCTTTGGGTTAGTACGCCAATGCTCTGCCCACTGAACTATCCAGGAATCGTCCCGTGCTCAGGGTAATTCTTCACTCATATTTTAAGGCATAGTCTATAATGTACGTGTGGAAATCGTCGGCTACAATTTTAAGAATAGTTATCTAGACGTAGTATTCCTTACTAAGAGCATAAATAATAGCTTTGTCTATTTGATTATTAAATAAGCAATCCCTTACAATTATAATAATTGTACAAGTGGCAGAATTAAGCCAACTATCGAGTTGAAGGTGTCTGCGTTATATGATAGCTCGTGATCTTATTAAAAAAATCACATATTTGTAGCCAACGATTTCCGCACGTCCATCATAGACTTTGCCTTAAAATATTAGTAAAGAATGACCCTGTGCACGGGAAGATTCTTGAATAGTTCAGTGGGCAGAGCATTGGCGTTCTAAACCAAAGGTCCCGGGTTCGATTCTCGTGTCCAGGTGTAATTTTTCAATTTTCATAATATCTAGATGGAGTAATCCTAACTAAAAGCATAAATAATACCTTTGAATATTTGATTCTTAAATTTTGAGTTGGTAAAGCGGGGACAAAACTTCAGAAAATATACATGTATCGATGGCCTAGTGCTCTCAGGAATTATAGTCACGTATGTTCGAATCTCGTCGGGTGACTATGGATTGGTTTTATAAAGTGATTCATACTGTATTTTTCCCCATTCCATCTCTCCGCTAGTGTAGATAGCCTATATATCCTTTAAGCCGTTATTTCCATCCTTTATTGAAGTCGTTAATAACCCTTGAATTAATCCTAACACTAGAAACAAAGTATAAACCTCATCGAATGAAACAGTAAGCTTATAGAACTCGTGTTTCTTTGTAGTTGAACAAAGACTCCTGTGATAGCTAATTAATTCACAGGCTACTCAAATGAGATGAGACAACATTTCTGGTCAGAATGGAAAAAAAATAAGTTGGTTGCCATTTTTTGACTCCCCCTCATTGGATTCACTCCAAGTCGCGAAGTCACAATAGCATAAAAAACCAGAAACTATGTGTCTTGTCGTGTGAACGAAAGGACGACTGAATCATTCGGGTCTTGGCACGTCTTGGTGCATCATGTAGTCACTTGGCGGAATTAGGGGGGTTACTGATAGGACATGTTATACTGGACCAAATATGTTGGGACAATAACTTACTAGACGATAATAGATACAGTAACGTGTATCGGAGTGTTAGGGTAAAAACATGTCAAGCAGGTCGCGGTGAAAATTAGATGTCACGGTCGATGTTATCTATTTTATATACCGGGCAGCTTGATGCTCACTGTGAATCTCGCTGCTAGCGCTGGTCACAGTTGTTTTCAAACCCCTGCATGAGCCAATGCTACCCCCCCCCCCCTGCCGCCCCCCACGCCAGATAGAATTTGCCTTTCCCTGGGATAAATTTGCCTCGCTACCCCCAGATATATTTCAAATCCTCTGATATTATTGTATGTGAAGCTGGTTGATGGCCTTACATAAAACTCCAAATGACTTCTAGATGCATTCCATTATCAAATTTAGCATCAGGAGGCATCGAAATGCCCGACAAAATTCATGGGAGGAACCCTCTAAATAGCTTTTAGGGCATCCAAATTTCAAAAATTTCTACGGAAGGACCACTCCAAATAGTTTTTAGAATCTCGATGCATGTAATTTTTAAGAATTTTCACGTGAGGACCATTCCAAATAGTTTTTGAAAGCATTTACTTTTCCAAAATATGTCAATGGGAGCTCACTTATTCAAATATATTTTAGAAGTTTCTAATTTTCAAAACTATTTCCAGAAGAAGACCATTTCAATTTGCTTCTTAGAAGATACAATTTTCAAAATGTAGTGTCGTTGGTCAAGGAGCACTTCAAATAGTTTTTAGAGCCATCTAAATTTTAAGAAAAGTTCAGGCGAGGAGCGAACTAAATTGCTTCTGGAAGCATCCAAATTTAGAAAATCTCTTCTGTGGATCACTATAATATCTTCAAGTGCATTAAAAAAATTCAAATAGAGAGAACTACTCAAAATATCTCTAACACACTAAAGGTATGCATTTTTCAAAAATTCGCTGAAAAAGGGCTACTTCAAATAACTTTTATGAATTTTAAAATTTTCTGGGTAAGACTATGCTAAATAACATAAAACATTTATTGGAGGGTGGAGGGAGGCAATTTAAGGAGTAGGGTGAAAATAAACTCCCTAATTTTTTTTTTTTTTGCTGGCTACCAATACACAAATAAGGTTCCGCCGCCACTGAAGAGCCACATTAGTAAACATTAATATTTTTACTCTACATGCAATGAATCGTGAACGTAATTAAAATAGTGATAGTGATAGATTTATTAACTATTCTTTGATTGCGAACACTAGAACTCACTCTGTGCTGTGTGTCAACAAATCACGCAAGGTAGGGCCTACCTATACTGTTTGTACTGTAAACTGCCGAGCCGACCGCTGCTCTTAGGGCACGTGATCCAGCTAACCAATCACAGCCAAGTAGACCTCCACCCTCGCTAAAGGCCGCAGTGATAAAAACAAAATAGTTTGTTTAGTCATTGACATCCCCAGATGGGGAATGGCAATGTATCCATGCCTGTCAAACCAAATCCCAAGAAAAGTCAATCCTACCAATTCCTTTCCCGGAAAGCGACTCTCACAAATCACCTACAATTCACTATCATACCTAAACACACCTACCCCCATCTCAGAAAAGAAAATGCTTCCCATACCCGAGACCCATTGCAATCACCCACAATCACCATTTCTCACCTCACAGTGTCAATATATTAATACTTCTGTAATTCTATTATAACTACATTTCATTGATATCACATCACAGGTATATAATTAAACATACACGATGTTAAGAGTAACGACAGTGACTCAGTACTCAAACAATAAATCAGCTCTTTCTAAGATGACCTAGATTGACACTTCTGTCAATTTGGATATTCTTAGTCGGGCAAAAGCCGTATGGTAGTCATTGACATCGCAGACTCTCAGTGAGCATAGATGGTGACAACGATTGTGATCTCTTCGCCATGCGCTCACTCATTACTTTCAATGCCTTTGATTCCCATGGATGAAACATCGACCACGATCTTCACCTTCGCAGTGACCTGCTCGACATGTTTTTACTCTTACAAGGGTAAGCTGATCTTGCTAGAACTCAGTGGCGGCTAGTGTATAGGCACTGCGGAACTGCAGCACCCCTATTTACACTTGATATTATTGATAACATTTAATATAATGAGTCCTTTTTTCTTTAATTCTTTATTTATTTTTGTAGTAGAATATATATTCCTTAAGCTTGATGTCGGTACTTCAGTAGTCATCCCCCGGTTTATGAAAAAGATAGAAAAATCTTTGTATGAACTGTGCGCTTCACAGTGCCAGCGACGGGGTGTTTGACTGTTGTGCTCATGCGAACATAGGAAGGGGGTGGGGAGGAAGGCTGGACTGCCAGGTAGAGAGAGCACTGTTGCTGGCGTGATGGTGGAAGAATTTTTTTTACTCAGCGTGTGTTGTACTTTAAAACCGTGTACCATATTCTTGAATGTAATAAAGTGTAGAAGAGTGTAGAGTTAAATTATTATTCTGCTTCTAGCTATTATATTTGATTCATTTTCTTTAGTTTCTTTTATTTAACAGAAGGACTAAATGCACTTGCAATACTTTCAATGGAGAAAAATTTCCTCAATGGTCATCCAGAGATCAAGGAGAAAATTATTGAAATTTTTGCGCAAATTAAAACAAGAAGAATGGATTCATTTTTAAATGAATAGATCAAACTTGAACTGTAACAACTTAAGTTAAAGTAATTAAAAATGTTTTTTGTTAAGATTTTATCAGGTTCCTGAATAAATTTTCTTTTTATACAATTTTAAAACAAAGGCAAAAATTTTCTAGAGCAGCACCCCCACTAACTTTAGCTACGAGCCGCCACTGCTAGAACTGTACCTGTGATATGTCCTACCTCATTCACCCTATTTTAACAATCATAATAGGCTCTGCTCTATATGGGAAATGCATTTCTGTTGATACCGGGCCAATGAGTGATGGGAGCAATATTATTCATTGGTACAGTCTAAACTAAATCTGATTACCCTGGTAAAACTCCACGCTACGCCATTGAATATATAAATATTACAGTCATTGATACTGTCTGATTCTTTACACCAAGGCTTCCTTTGATGATTTTTAAATATATTTCCTAAGCATCTGTCATTTGACCGTTATAGATGCAGTATCTACAGTAGTTTGGTTGCCTTCTATTGTAGACTTAGCCGTTCAGGGGGAACAGAAAATTGCCCAGGGTACAGGGATGGAGGCTGGCTACACGTCGTGCCCACAATGGGATGACGTGATTATGAAGGTTTAGAGATTATACCTAGTTAACCAGACCACGATGACTATTGGAATAGTTCCCCTTTCGGGATAATACATATGGCACCACTAGACCAATCGTCCAGTCATTTTTATTGTAGAGAGAAAGTATCGTATTCGTGAAAATATTTATACTTCGAGACTATAATTTTATATGCCCCCGAACCAAAATTGGTTGGTCCATATATCAGTATGTTTTCCCGTTCCTTGGGTTACAACCCGCCTAGGTGGTGTAGTTAGCTAACGCGCTAGTTTCATGTTGAGCTCAGCTACCGAGAACTGGGAGATTGAGATTAGAATCTTGTCAGGTGTAATGGGAGTGGTTTTCCTAAATGATTTTTCACACAAATGCGGGCTCACTTCCTCTAAATGCAACCTCCACAATTCCCAGCCCATTAGCGTAATTAGTACTTTAGTGTGTAACCCGAACGAGTAGTAAGACGCGGTGCTAAAAATTTAGTTTATTCTTGGGCTACAGCTGAAAAAATTGATAATTAAGCTTTGGATTATAAATATTTTATAGTAAATTGGTCTTAAAGAATTTAAAAATGATAACTGATTTTATAAAAAGTCAAAACATTGCGTTACTATTTTTAGGCTGGGTCAAAAATAGTCAATATTTTTACAAATGATAAAAAATAAAGTGAGTAAAAAACAAAAGAGTTAGGAGCAGGTTCCAACTTTACGTCTTTCCTTTACCAAATAAAACAAGTCCTTTGTTCCTGCGATGTATATACGAGGCTGTATAGGTTACATAAGTTGGTCATGCAAACCAGTAAATACATCGCTCATGTAGCTACAAACGTAGAGTAAGTCTAAGTACTGGTCGCCTATCACAGCGCACGGTTAATAGTCAAATACGTTAGCTCAACATATTAATAGCCATATTACATTTTAAATAAACGATTACATTGCATTGAAATAATTGGCTGGCAAGAATAAGTGCTCCACTTCCCTCGGAGAACTTTCACGATATGTAAAATTCCCACCAACGTTAGGCCTACGTTGAGTTTATCTTAATATCGTTAATTGTAAAATAAAAACACTATGGTAACTTTTACGATATATCACCTTAAATTACTTTTCTTTAAAGTTGATCGTTGATCGTGACCCCGGCATCACTTGTGTAATCAGCTGGAATTTGAACCCAGATCTTCCCTTCATCGTCAATATAATGATATATGGCAATCCAAACGCTCTAGATAACGTGACAACCAGTGAGTGTTTTTGCAATTTTTATAGCAAAACTTTTTCTTTTGCCAAAATAAATAAAATATTGCTCCAGTACAAACATAAGAGTTTCATTTTCTTCATATGGTAATATCAGTTGTTGAATATGTCTTTAGATGACACACTTTTTAAATGAAAAGAAGTTGTCATTAAATTACAGGACAACCTTGACAGATACTTAGGATAATTAATGTTGATACCATCATGTGAAGAAAAGTAAACGCTATGTTTGTATAAAAGCAATATTTGATTTATTTTAACCAACAAAATTTTGATAGAAAAACTGCAAAAAACACTGACCTTTTCTAGGTATCCCTACATACCCCCTTATTATTGCACTAATTTTTTATTTTATCTCTAAGAACTTGATTATCGCCCAATTTTTTTTCTTGTACAGTTCATACTCTTAAGATCCCATCTTTTGGCTAATTAACCTGGATATTGGATGAAAGATCACGCTTGACCCGGGAAATGTCTTGATATGCAATTTTCTGCATTCTTCCCTTGATATCAGCAAAATTGGGATAGGTTTGACAGTTTTTAAATTTTAAAATAATTATTTCACACTCTTACTGTATTTTTTCTAAACACGGTAAAATGGTTTCTCTAGTCCTAATCCAGTGGTTTTCTAGAATATAATACAGAAAACCTCAAAACAATTCTATGCTTGGTTCGAGCTTTATTACCTTCCTAAATAGGATGTTAACTGAGCGGTGATATAGGCTCTTAATTACGTGATCTTGTGTCCTCGTTATAAAAAAAAAGTGTAATTGAGGCTAGTGAAATAATTTGAATAAATTAAAAAATACAATTAAATTGAAACATAATTATAATCAATTTATTTTAAAAATAGACAATATGATCGATACCAATCTCGCTGTTTTCGAATGAAGGATACATAAAACCTCAATTCACTGATATTTCTGGTTCGAGTGTAATCTTGTGTGTTTAATATCCCGGTTAATTGCCTGTAAAATGATCTCTTAGCTCTTGTCGTAAAAAAAAAAAAAAAAAAAAGGCAGTTTCACTTGCACGTTTATTTTCGGAAAGAGCTTCCTGTAACCGGTCTCCCAATCCTTACAAACTGCTTAGTTTCTCCTTGATCGGAAATGAAATTACGGCTGAGGAGGACACCAAATTACTGAAGTGTTCACAATCGCATTTCTGCCAACTCTTTCAAACACGTACAAAAATATGAGTATCTATAAACCAAAATTTTATTATGTTATTCGTGTAATTGTAAAGTTATTGATAAATTCTATCAAAAATGACAACTACAGATGTATGAATTTATTAAAATGGAATAGCATCATACTTCTCCAATTATGAGAAATCGGCTATTCAACATCAGTGATAAAGATAAACGTGAAGCAATAGGCGATTATCAATTTGTGTTTTGAATGGTGTGCGGGAAAACATGTTTAGTTTTAGATAAATCAGATGAAAACTACTAAATGATGTTATTTTTTTTAACTTATTAATTTTTCTTGGCAGACATATGGGGTGTATAAAAAGAATCAACACTCATATGGCTATTGTCAGAGAGTAACCGTCAAATAATATTGAATTAATAACGTTTAAAAGTAAAATCACCTTTTTTTATTTTAAAGTATTTAAAAAAAAAAATGATATATAAATATAAATTTACGTTGAAAAATATTTGTACTCGTTACACTCTTTAGATGTCTTGATTGTTGTGCAAGATTTGACCCTGGTAACGGGCCCGATTTGAGCACCTTGGGATGCTGTCTAGAAGTTATGTGAAAATACCTTTCTCGGCAAAATTGGTAGGCCATTTCGTGTTCTCTCATAGAAATTACCATGTGCTAATGAAATAATAATAATAATAATAATAATTATTATTATTATTATTATTATTATTATTATTAGCACTGCTCCTTACTACACGTTCGGGTTATACGTTTTAAGTACTAATTACGCTAATGGATTGGGAATTGGGAAGGTTTAATTAGAGGAAGTGAACCCGCATTTGTGTGGAGGGAGAGTGGAAAACCATTTAGGAAAAACCACCCCCAGTTCACCCGACCGAGATTCGAACCTCGATCTCCCCGTCCTCAGCAGTCGAGCCCAGCACGACAAGCGCGTTAGCCAACTACGCCACCGAGGCGATTATGTGCCAATATAATCAATCAGTTCAGAAAGTGCACGTTAAATATCTCAAATGAATAAATAGAATAAAATTTTGACCACTACGAGATTGTGACACAGGCCAGGTAAAGGCAATAGCCTAAAACCTAATACGGTACGTCACTTAGTATTTTATCTCATCCTTAGCATTAAACTAATCAACCCCGACCTGGGTTCAGAAGTGGGCGCGGCCGTGGGGTAACCAATCTTCTTCAAGATAAGTCGGCGGGCAAATTTGGCTATCAAATGCTCTAATGTTAATGCCCTGTCGTCCTCTCGGCGCTAAAGACTGTTTGGTTATTTACGATAGGGGCGAGGGGAGGAGGATGCGCCAACGATTAATTTACCCCCGTTGAACATCTCTATACAACACGACAGTGAAACCGACTCTCGGGCGTATACACAGATAACAAAAGCCTGATTTACATAGCCACATCCAATAGCCATATATATTCAAAGAGGGGAGGGAGAGGGGCAGCGCGTTTTGTAAATGCATTGTGCCCCCCCATTCCCCCAAACAAGAGACCATAAAGTACGCGCGACACTTTATTCGCACGGGGGTGAGGTCGAGCGAAGGGAGGGGGGGCGTGGTCACCAGTTATTGAATGACCACATAAAGAACCACGTTACAGGCTCGCTAGACCGACCGGACGGGCCAGCGCACGGGAAATTGGATTTTTTTCCCTCTACCCTCTCTCCAACATCTCCAACCCTTCGCAAGAGAGCTCAATGCGAATATTTTACTTGTAATGGACAAAAGAATTGCCCATATGTAGGCTTTTTATTTTAAGCTTAGCTCGTACAGTAAAAAGCCTTTCCAAATAAAATAAAAACCTCGTACAAGAAAGGAAATTACGTCAGCAAATAAACAAAATGGGGATTTTTACTTTATTTTTACATCGCGTCTTATTACCTTTTGTGGTTTTATATGCGTTTCAATTACACTAATGGGGTAAGGATGAGGATGTAATCTACATCCACACCCACAAAATAAACACGACCGGGATTTAAACCACGAACCCCCGACTTCCTCCTCCTTAAGCCAAATTAACCAGACCAGGGTGACCACAGTAACAATTCCCCTTTGGGAAAAATACCTATGGTACCGCCCCACCGGGAATCGAACCTGGAACCTCTATATTAGTAGCCAGGAATGCTGACCACTAGATCAAAAAGCCGACCGCTTGGTAGATTTTCTTTTCCGGATCAAAAGTTGGGAGTATTTTTAAAATTTAATACTTTAAAAAATATTAATTTGATCGCTTGGGAAAAAGATGCATTTGCCAATTTTCGAACGATTAACATGTTTCCAGGTTTGGTCAAGATTTGTTAGCATAAACCTACATGTTCTGTCTGTTTCATACATCCGGGATTGAAAGTAGGTCAGCGCTAATGATCTCGCCCCCAAGTTATATGTGGTGCTGACAGCATCTGACTCGTGACGTAAAAACTGACGGTGTTTATATGAATTACAGCTTATTTTCTAAAATACGTGTTAAACTTAAATCCAATTCTTCTTTGGAAGTTTTTTAATGAAAAATATAAATTATTCTTGTCCACACTATAGGTATTCCTCGAATAACGCTATGTATTATTCCCAATTATACGGATTGCAAAACGGGAAATCGTATTAATTAAAACACCTTTTCAATATAAATTGCATCAAATTACGTTACCAAGGGAAAATAAGTTACTTAGTTATAGCCAGTAAATATTAATTGTATAAAAGATTATTAAATAAAACAGTAAATCTACATTAAAAGTGGCGTTGTACGTTCATCAAGTGTGTGAGACCAAAACTCTGTCAAAGACGTCAAGCTCGAAATATACTCTATTTCTAGTGATGGGGAGGTTGGGGTTTGACTCTCAGGAATATGTTTTTATTTTGCACCGTGTATTACTACTTCAGATTATACGCATAAGTAGTCATATTAATTACGCTAATTAGTTAGGGATAATTAAGTGATTTCAGAGTAAGTGTACCCGCATTTGCGTGAAGGGTGGTTGAAAAACAATTTTGACAAAATATCTTCCTCCGTACATCTGACCGGGATTCGAACCCTGATATCCCTTTCATCAGTATTCTAGTCTAACACTAGAGTTGACACTTTAGAGTCTATGGCGATTGAAGTAGGTCAGTCATTGGTTGAAAGTTATCACTTTTAAAAACCCGCTGTGTGAGGTTGGTTTGTATAAAAACTGTATATGTGTGTGTGCTAATGCCTGTCAGTGTTTCACAATGGACGAACTAAAGCTAAGTTCTTATTGTTTTGCGTACAGTCTTGGTAGTAAAACATAATTAGCTTACAGTCTGAATGTTCAGCGACGTTTTGTGACGACCGGTATTGCCTCTACACGCTACTCTGAACGCCTCTATAGGGTAAATACTCCCGAGATCAGTATTGTTGCTAGTCTAAAGCTTTATGGCGAAGCGTATGAGAAGCATAGGTATTAATTATTCAGAAGCGCTATCGTGAAACACTGCTACGCTTAGAGCTCAATAAACGGTGGATACTTGTACTACAAAGGAAAACCTTACCTAGTAAGACATGCATGGCTAGGTTAAGAGCCCATCTCAATACTGACTAACCAGTACACAAGATTATGTTCAAACCATTAAATATATTTAAGTTCTATTTTATGCATCCTTAACTCTATAAATGCGAAATGTTGACCAGTTTAATAGGTTTGTCATATATATATATATATATAAATATGGTAAATAGTTTCACTGGCCTCAATTCCAGTGTTTTTTTAACGCGCGACGCTTGGTTCGTGCTGCACTACCTATCTAGGTAAAGTGTTATCCGTGGGGTGAGACGGGATCCTACCACCTTATAATGGCACAGTTATGAGTGCTCTAGTTTAGGGGTTCCCAAACTCTTTAGATGGAAAGAGCCCTTGGACAAGAAAAAATGCATGCTGTACCTTTCATAAATATTCCACGCTAATATAATGAACGTTCATTACCGGCGGATAAATTTTACAATTACACACATCACATCACATGCTCTGGCGGCGCCTTTGGCAACTATCGTTGATTAAGATTTGAAAAAATTGGTAATGACAATAACTGATGCATTAATTTTTTTTTTCGCCCTGACATACCTGTGGCTCCCCAATATCTCTCAAAACAAAATTCGACTCGTCTCTTAAAATAGATGTATTTCATTTTAAGCACTATATGGCTATATTATATGGCCTATTCTGCCCAAACGTTGGTAACAAAAGTTAATTATTTTAATAAAATCGAAATAATGTAAACATATGTAATTATTTAAAACTAAACCTTTTTTTTCTAATTATTTCAAATAAAATATACTGGAGAGTACCATTAGGTTGTTTTTACGTCTTACTATCCATCCGTATTATCCATGTATTCACACTAATCTCTTAGGTATTATAAAGTTTTGGTTTGAGAATAATTTGTGTTTAGGGAAGGTGGGAAACAATTTTTTGGGAATAAAATTATCGGTATATTGGCTGATATTTGAACCCCAACCTTGCCATCACCAGTAAAACAAATAAGACAAGACCTACGTCTCCATCTGCTTGTCCATTGATACGGTTAAACACGTTACCATATCTTACTGCCTATTCAACTTATACGAATGTACGATAATTACTCTAAGGGCGTAAGAAGAAATTTAGAGGTAATCTGCCCACATTTGCATAGAAGAAGAGTGGGAAAGAATCTATATAAAATCATCCTCAGTAGACCCGACCGGGGTTTGAACTTCGATTTCTCCATATTCACTAGGCCAATCTAACATAGCAAGTAGTTAAATTAGGCTATGTCCTAGCTTGTCAATAGTTTTACTAATCAAATTTTAATATTATACTTAATTTCAATATCCAAATAGATATAAACCCTTTAATGTCAGCCTTAATCTATTCTAATATTACTAATGACTGAAATAATGCTGTCGTTATTCCTTTGTACTAAGGCAAAGCAGTATGGGTGAATGTGAGAATTATAGGGCAATTGGTTTGTTGAGTATTCCATGCAAAGTTTTTGGGAGAGTCTTAATTAAGAGGGTGCGAGAAAAAACTGTGGACAAGATTTTGGGTGTGCAATGTAGTTTCACGCCAGGTAGAGGCTGCATGGACCAGATATTTGTATTGGAACAACTGGTTGGGAAACGTATGGTAGTCAGGAAGAATGTGTACTGTGCATTTGTTAATATGAAGAAAGCTTACGATCAGGTGTATAAGAGTATGTTATGAAATGTCCTTAGAGAATATGGTGTAGCTGCACATTTAGTAAGTGCAATTATGGTGGTGTATGATTGAGGTAAAATGTGCGATAGGAACTATGAAGATTTGCTCATATAGTTTGTTATTGTAAAGGATGTTAGATAAGGCCGTGTTATATCGCCCTGGTTATTTAATGCATTCGTGGATAGATGTATGGGAGATGTTTGTATTTACGCGGTTGGTGTGCAAATGAACAATGTGAATGGGAAAGTTCTGATATATGCAGATAATGCCGTATTAATTACTGTAAAATTAACTTGCAAAATGCATTAAATCGTTTGAATCTGGGGACATGCAAAATGAATCTTCGTATAAATGTCTCCAAAACTAAGGGGATATTTTTTGATAAGGATGTATCAGGAAATAATTTTCAGCTTGGTACAAATGGAAAACTATTATAACAAGTGAAGAACAGTTAAGAAGGTTTTATAAAAATTTAAGGATATATAGTGACATATACAGTCGGGTAAATGCATCTTGGAGAGTAGTTGGATTTAAATGAACTATTTTGAAGAATGAAGTAGGCTAATATCGAAAGAGGCATAAATGGCATTATAAAAAAGTGTGTTAATGGCAACATTGTTGTATGGATGTGAAGCGTGAGCCTGTTAGGAGAAGTTCAAGAGCGAGGTGAATGCGGTTGGAATAGGGTATCTAAGAAATTTATGTAGAAAAACTCGTATGAACAATGCCACTAATGAATGGGTGTTGAAGGAGTGTGGTTTGAAAGCGACTCCAATACGTAATTGTTAAAGAAGTGTCTTACGTTGGTTTGGGCATGTTGAGAGGATGAGTGTGGATCTAGTGACCAAGCAAATATAATGAAGGTAGAGTGTGTGGATCAAAAGGTAGGGGTAGGCTATGTATGACGTGGTTAAATGTTGTAGACGAATGTGTGAAAAAGTGAAACATTAAGAGTTAAAGATAAAATAGCATATAATACTGGGTGTATGCGAGGATAGGGAAGTATGGACTAAGAACGATGTTTTGTTTAGCTTTGTGTACAGTTTCTTGCCTACCCTGTACAGTAGGAGATCCTACTGTATTTTTGTCTTTCAAAGAGTTTAATAAATTTGAGAAACGGGCACCAGCAAAATAAAACTGTAAACAAAGTTTTGTAAGCTGTAGTATTTTTTTGTATGTATGGTTTTTGCCTTGTCTTGGTCAACACGGAATTGCAAACCATTCTTCCAAACTAATAGAGTAAGAGCTGAAAGTATTCCTCTCTGTCTTTCGCCTCTAAGGTACCCATGATAGGAGAAACAACATTACTTTTAAAAAGGTGGGTCTTAAGAACGAAATATATTGCTTCTTTTCATGGACGTTCCCGCTCTTGCACATTACTCGGGAGTGAAACTCACACAGTCTGACAAATCCGCCCGAAACAGAACTGTACTCGCTAGCTAGCTTGCTTACTTCATGGTCCTAGCATGTTACTTTATCAAGCAAACAGCGACGAATATAATGTTTCTCAAATGCTGTTCAAATCCTAGTAGGGTGTACTGATGGTGGTCATTCCAAAAGGATTTTTCACCCGCTCTCCACGAAAATGTGATTATAATTATTCTAAATTCATCGTTCCTCATCCATAGTTCACTAGCGTTATATAGTAAATTTGCGTTTATCCTTGGAAGTTAATAAGACGTGGTGCTAAAAAAAGACAACAACAAAAAAGACCAATAGATTTCAACAAACAAGCCCCGCCAGATATAGGCTATTGCCAACGTAAACCCCAATTTATTCCACAAACAAACACCGCCAGATAGCTTATAGGCTGTTGTCAACTTCATCAGCACTAGATTTCCTAACAAACACTGGCAAATATCCATGGCTATATTCAACTCTAACACTACAGTTGAAACTTTAGAGTTTAGACCAACATCACAAGCTTTATCCCATAAATTTAAAAAAATATATTTGTTCAATTTATAAGCACATGAAAGAAACGTCAGATGAGAAAATATGGCTATATAATTCACGCACGTATGGAACTTAGTTTTTTCTGCCAGCTGGGTTGAAGGCAGATAACCAACCACGTGACGCATTCTGCTGGGTGAAAGGGCCCTGAGTGTTTTTTCTGCAGTCTCAGACCACTATGGGTAACAGCTGCCCTAGTTAATTTCTCATTTCGAGAGTGTGTTGCTATAGACGACAATAGATTATAATTATTTTTTTGTTCTGTTTGGCTTGTTTACGTACGATTTGGTCCAACCTTTTTTTACCCCCACTGTTAAAGTGAGAATAATTTTTGTTCATGTCCACAGTAGTAACAAATGGCTTGCTCCATGATAGATTATACTTGTTTACAAAAAATAACTTTACTATAAGCCTTCTCATACAAGTTATGAAACTCCAATATTTACAGAGCATTATTATCTGCCATGATAACTAAGATGTATAAATCTATTATCATTAAAACAAAAACAAATTAATCAAAACAAAGCCTCAAACAGCGAGTTAAGAAAATACAATAATATTCTACGCAAATTTTTTTAAATATCAAACTTCAAGTAGAAAACTATTATTTAAAAAAAACATATTTAATAATAAGACTCTCAGCTATTTATTAAAAATTAAGTACAGAGAAAGTTTTTCAAACCGTTTAACCGAATTATGTACAGTACAAAGTATTTTTCCTTACGTTTATATATAATCAACTTTTTGGGTGCTAGATATTTGGTAAACTATACTAACATTTCATAGCTGAATTAACATTAACACCTTATAAACACGCTGAGGTGGTTGCATGGTCTAAGGCGTCACTCTCAAAATTGACTAGACTATCGATGACGTGGAGATCGGGTTTTGAACTAGGTTGGGTGTAGGGACGGTAGTTTTCCCTGAATAGTTTTCCACTCCCTCTACGCAAATGTAGGTACACTTACTCTAAATTCAAACGTCCTCATCCTTAACTCATTAGCGTAACTAATACATAGGCCTATAGCCCTAATGGACCGTAAAACATGGTTCTTAAAAGAACCTTAATAAACAGTAAATTTCTGCTCAAGCTGAATTTTTGTAGGAAGAGCTTATCCGACATCTATAAAATATTTCAAAATCTTCTTTAACTCGTTCATACGTCAAGCCATGTGATCTTCAACTCCTACTTTTGATAGTTATAATAAAATAACACTAATAATATAGTAGAATATTATATGTGCTAGCCTCATAAAATATATTTGTATTTTATAAAAGTTTCTTCAAACCAAATCATATTATGGGGGAAATATATAACTCTTTAAATAAAATGGTTGAAGAGAGACTGACAATGATAAATATGTCAAAATTGATAAGTGTAAATCTACTTAAATAATGACTTAAATTGACCTACTAAATGTGCTTATAAGCGCATGTCACCCCAGAAATAATATGCATTGCTACAGTTCAATTTAGATATGAAGAAACATTTTTACAATTATAAATGTAACTTATACAATGTTAATATATTTACATATAAAGTCATGTGACCTGCGACTGTCAATTTTCATAAGTATGCTGTTGTCAATAGATATTATGGCTATATAATAATATATAATATGATAAAAAAAAAATCCGACACCTTGGCTCAGTCGGTAGCATGTCTGTTTAATGAGCTAAGGGTCCCACATTCAATTGCCGGTATGGCTGGAAAAGTTATCGTTGGTGAAATGTGGGTTCTCCCTTTCATAGTAAATAATTAATGGCCGGGGGCTGACTATTGTGTCTATTCTAGATTTAAGTTGTTTTATAGGTTGTGTGTTGATATAATCACTAGGTTTAGAAAGAGTATTGAATACCTCAAATAAATTAAGATAAAATGAAACAAATACATGTGTAGTTTAGTTATTATTGCCCACGTGCAAATCTGTTTGTATTTTCTGAAAGGTTTCTTCCTTACTTAATCATATTAGAGGAAACTTAGCACGGACCAGGCGTCAAACCGGAGGGTTGCATTCAAGACGACTTAATAGTATCCATTTAGAAATTTCTTAAACAAGCACCACGAATAAAAACTGATTTACATCCATCTCATAATTTACAAAATCCTGATTTGTATCCACTGTAATATTGCATTATATCCACAAATCCTGAATTGTATCCATTCTGATGTCCCATTCATACAATTTTAAACAAGCACTACAAATAAAGTCTGATTTGTAACATTCTCAAATATTCACAATCCTGAATTGTATCCATTCTGATTTGTATCCATTTAATTGCGGTGGCACTTGTCTGATAGATGGCAGCAGCAAAGACTTTACTTAACTAATTCCGTGCTTACTAGAGAGCAGTTTTTTTTTTACTTATCCTCTTATTACTTTAAAATCTAAACATGAATTTTAAATTATTATACTTATTTTAATAAACATCGCATACTATACCTGTGTATAAGGTGCTTGTTTTATACACAACTAGCCCCCTTCCCCGTAAAAAAAATATTGTAATTGAATCCTGTAAAACATAGCTTCAAATCATCCATTATGTCAATATAAAAACAAAACTTTTTTTAGTTATATTTTTATGAAAATACAGTCCTACCATCACAGTATAGCTCCCTCCCTCTTTTTATCCTCCCTCCTATTTTCATCTCATTCCTCTTTCCTCACCCCTACCCCCCGCCCCCTTCACCAACCCCACTTTCCCTTCAACAACATTTTTTTTCCAACGACTATATAATATACTATCGACATTTTTATGAGGAATAAATTAAATTTTCAAAATAAAATATAGCCTATGTTACTCGCTAATAATGTAGCTTTATATTGGCGTAAGACTTTTTAAAATCGGTCTAGTAGTTTTTTCCATCATTAAAATAAGTATAGATAATATATATATTTTATATATAAATAGTCCTAGTATCACTCTTTGCGAACTTATATGTAAATACTAATATTATGAGTTTATGACAATTGACAATTAGCTACTTTAACAACGCCATTTTATTAAACTTTTGCACACGCAAAGCTATTACCCACTCTAAGCAAGATTAAAGTAGGTTGTACCTCACACAAGGCATGACAATAAAGAAACAATGTTTTTGTAATTATATGCTTTTAATCTTCATAGATTTGTGTTAAAGTGTCATATCCTATTATCTTCAGATAATTTCATCAGTTTTTATAATATAGGGCTACCTGGGTTGAAGATGGATTAAGAAATCTTATATATAGGCTATCATACTCAACTCGAACACAGGCCTACGTTTTACGTACTAGTTTTGTTAAGTTTGATTGAAAAAAAAAAGTTTATACCTACCACTTTACGCAAACGCTATATGTGCAGATATTGTGAATTTTTCCACACTACGCCGACTATGAGTAGAAATGCTTAACCCTTTATTCATTGGAAGTGAAATGTTCTGCTTTTAACTGTTAAATAATAAAATTCATCTTGCGATTTGAAGGGAATTCTTGAGACTATGCTTAAAAGTGATTGTCTACCAGTAAGCATATAAATTAAGGACTTATATTTATTTCTATAATAGTAGATATAAAAAATAGAGCGGCATTCCCGGTTTATCTTTGTCATCATATGACAAGTTTTAATTTTTTTACCATCTCTATACACAGATGAAAAACAAATCTCCACTGATAACAAAATCAATATTGTAAAATAAATTATATATAATCCAAACAAATCAACAAAACTCTCATCAATCACAGGAGAACGTTATTATCTATAGCATGAATATTCAAAGAATGTCACAACATGGCAATAGTTATAATTTTTAATATTATAAACGAGCCCACCCGAACAAAAATTAACCTTTCAGACGTCAACACATTTTTCATGAAATTTCGAGATCCAAAAGTATCGCATTTTTAAAACTATCCTGAATATTAGTTTATTTTATAATATACTTCCCCGTGTACCAATTTTAAACTAGATCATAATTATTTTTAAAAAGCAATCATTTGTAAAGTACCCTGATATAGTTATTTTAAAATAAACACAAATAAGTATTTCTATCTTTTTTATATACTATCATAGGGATATCGCTGCTCTCTAGTAAGCACGGAATGAGTTAAGAAAAGTTTCTGCTGCTGCCATATATCAGACAAGTGGCACGGCAATTAAATTGATACATATCAGAATGGATACAATTCAGGATTTTGTGGATAATATAATGGTACAAATCAGACTTTTTATTTGTGGTGGTTGTTTAATAAATGTCTGAATGGATACAATTCAGCTCCCCCTTGCATTCACTATCAGATGACAGTGGAATTGATATGACTGGACTAATTTTTTTAAATAAAAATAAAGTATAAACAGCTGTCTTAAAATAAAATAATAGTCTATTCATATAATTTTCACTTATATTTAGTGAGCCCTCAGATTCCTGGGCATATGTAACGTCACAGTCAATACGATAGTAGATTTTTGACAGTAACAAAATATACAAGACATACTTTCTTGTATTCATACGTCAATCTCTATGTTCTAAAACTACTAAATGCTGAGAAACTTTATTGTAAATCGTATAAACCCGAACGGGTAGTAAGAAACGATGCTAAAAATAACTTTTTTTCGCTGAGTCCTGGTACCCGTTAGGGTTATAAGATTACATTAATTTAGCTAATGAAATAGGGACGAGGAAGAATACCCGCATTTTTATAGAGGTGAAGTGGGAAACCATTTAGAAAAATCTACCCTCACTAAACCTGATCGAGATTCAAACCTCGATTCCCCGTCATCAATAATCCAGTGTTACACTTGAGTGACGCGTTAGACAATGGGACATTCAAAGCGGGATTAAACAAAATATGTTTCTCTATGCCCTAAACCCATCTTCGTACCAGATTGTTTACTATACTAGCAGGCCAGTGGCGATTAACCACTTATTATCTGTGTCGCTATTGGATAGCTAATAAATACAAATACTAAAGCTCTAATTAAATATCACTGAATAAAGTTTTCATCTAAATTCATTAAATGAATGAATACGGCTAAAATATTATACTAGTTTAAAAAAATTAGTTCGTCTCTTTGTGTATTTATATATAATTCTTTTCTTTCATCATATAAATCCTGGTTCATTAGGATGGGAAATACAATAGTAATTTATAACGCTTCTTGTGTTCAGATGCCATTTCTAAATCATGTTTGAATTACATTTAATTTTTAAAGCTATTATTAGGTGTTAAAAGGGGGCGGGGTTGGATGAGAACATGAGTTAAACACGTATTCTAGCAGTTTTATAGAAAAAAACATCAATGGTGAAGCAATTTAACATAAGAAAGGTTGTCGGGACCTGCTATATTTTAAATTTAAACCACCGAGTGCATGAATAAAATATCAAGGATATTGTAAGAAATTTTGTAGAAATTAAGTTCACGTTAAAATATTTAACTTTTTGTTAACATTCTTTTATATACGTTTAAGTAAAAAAATATAAAATATACATACAAATGTTAACTTATGAGTTTAATTTTTAAGCTACATTGTCACACACAGACTTGGAGTCTACAGGAGTCTGTAACAAGACCGTGCGTCCGTACCCTGCCTCCAAATCTACCAGGATGATGATGATGATTATGATGGACGGTACCTTGAATATGTGGTATGAGAATATTTGAAGAAAAATGAATGTGCGTACTCCCCTTCTTTTTGCCTTTCTGTTCCATGAAGCATCCTAAGATACGTCGTTAAAGTTCAACTTTTCGGCTTATTGGCGAAATTCATAAAGTCTGTTCCTTGAAGCGTGTTTAGTATTGCGTTACTCAATGAGAACAGTTAAACCTTTATCAGTGCAAGAATGTTTTCCAGTCACATCATCAATACCGTCTACAGTTGTTTTATTGAAAATGTCTGACTCGTATATGAATGGTTCAAGCCTGATCGGTCATAACGTTTGTGATGTGAGATCGGCTATTCCTTCTCTCCTTCATGACAGTGAAACAGGCTGCGCATTGATTGTGATCAACTTTCATGTTTCTGCTGAAAATAAGAAGCGGCAAAATAATGGGCTCCGTACTATTCTTGGAGTTTGAAGAACTATAACATAGAGATTACCCTGAGTGTTTCTTGAGTGTTATGCTATATCAACATTGGTGAGTAATTGGCGAGATACATCTTTCAAGCCTACATATCATTGCACTTAACCTCCCCAATCATATCGACATCAATGGTTAGAAACTAGATGTGATCTAAGCTATACGTCAATAACCACTTGAAATATACACTTACTCGTGCAGATTGTTTAATCAATGGAAATGATTAAATGCATTTATAAGATCTTCAAGTTTTCTGGACTGTGCTTTAAGTAAAGGATTCAACTTATTCAAATCATTCCTATTTACCTAATGTTTAATTTATGGAGGACTGACATTCTAACATCAATAGTGAGCTAAAGCTGTCCTGATTATTAAATAAACCTTGTTAAAACAAAGCGGGCAAAGATATTGGAGATATATATATATATATATATACACACACACTTGCTTAGGGATAATCTCAATCACACTGGGATCCTCATTATGTGTATTCATCTACTCGTGTTTACTATTTAATCAATCATGTATAATGCCGCTCTTTCCAAGTTAACAGCTTACATTTAGGATAAACATTTTATTACTAAGAATTATAAGGAATCATTTAAGAAAAAAAAATATATTTTTTCCATGTTAGGTTTAATATTGCTGTATACTTATTAAATAAAAAAAGAAGTGTGTTTTAGCAATCTCCTTTCATTCTCTAGACATGTACGAAGAATACCGACTCTTAATACTTTCTGCCTTCCTTCCTCCAGACCATTTGAGACTTGTTTTAAAAAGGGAGGGAGGGTGGCTATCCTAAAATAAACATCCACCCATACTTATCAAGTATAGATTTATTTAACGATGTTTTAAAGTAGCAGTTGTGAATTAACCCTTATTACATTTTCATTGAATATTCCAGAATCAACCTTATAATCTTGGTAAGCAAACTGGTACTATCATGTCAAGGATAAAACCTGAGTCTCATTGAAGCAGATGTCACTGCGGATGAAAGCTCATATCTACCAGGATATACACCTATGCATTATGATTCATAAACGGAAAGTTAGGGAAGCAAATCCCAATATGGAACCAAGTTTCCCTTCCTATAAATACGTTGATGTATGAATATGTGAAGTTTAGAAGCTTTGGTCAGGTTAAGCTAGGTTTGAACATTATTTTGATCAAACCCAGATCAGCGAATGATGATAAAATGACCTATAAGAATTATAATCTAAAGAAAACTCGATCGGCTCACTACACGGTCAGAAGGTAGGCTTTCCTATCCAGTAGGAATAATTATACATCTATGCCTTCTTTAGACATGCAAAGGTTTTACTCCCGGTTCCCCTATGGTTACAGTCTTTAACCCTCTGACACGATTCAATCTTTACCACATTTATCATTAGCGGTCAAAGGTTTAAGACGGGACTACATACAAGGTATAACTCTTGGATCTACTATGGTTACAGTCTTTAATCCTCTGACATGATTCATTCTTTGCCATATTTACCGAGACAAGACCACATACAAGATATGACTCTTGGTTTTACTACGTTATCAACCATTGATACTTAGACCCATGACGATACTCTCTGTTTGCATATCAATGGAATCAACCAGGAGATGACACTTGAATGATTGTAGACATTGATGTATTGATGTTACTCCTTATCGAATAAGTTTCAGAATCAACAAAGGTGTGAACCCTTTTTTTCCATCATGGTTTCGATACGTAGACTAAATTGGGGATCTCGTATTTAATGATTTAGCCATTGAGACTTGGAACTAAGTTGATAAACCCGCATATGTATAAGATCGATATGTTGTATTTAGGTTTTATCATGACTCTTAACTTGAACGGTTTCAGTCATTAGTAATACTTATACCCATGTATCTACCTTCCTAAGTTTCACTATGATCTGAACTGCCACTATACTATCTCTGTATTAATGACATACTTGTACGCTTATTATACTGCAACATAATATGTTCTTGTACTGTCATCATACTATTTCTCTATGTATCAGGGTATGTACTTACTCTATATTTACATGAAATTTCCTTGTACTATCTCTATATGCACCTTGACATATCCTCATACTGTCACTATACTAACTAATTTTGTTGGGGTATATTCTACAACACTCTTGTATGACGAGTTAGATCTTACCCATGTATATTCTACCCTGAGGAATATCGTATCCAACTTTAGATAATTATATATGCTGGAGATAGGGCTTACTCAAATGACTTTGACTATAACTCCCACAAAATCCATGAATTCATAAGACGATTTTTTTTTTCAAACTAGTTTTTTGAATATATTTTAGATGAGGAGTAAGGCTCGTTATCGTTTAGATTTTATGCATAAGGATCTAGGGAGTTGATCGAAGATACTTCTAAGATGGTGACTCATGGATATTAACACGCACTATTAATGCATTATCTTCATTAGAGCGAGGTATATTATTTATTATATTGTTAAGGATGATATTAGTAGTATCGTCGTTAATAATTAATGAGGACAGCAAGAAAATGTACCGCCGTGAGTCTTATCTCTATCATGTTTAGCGAGAGTTATCAATGATTGAAGTATTGTAAAGCCGAACCTCGTCAGATAGCTGTTCGGTGTTCGAGAAACAAAAATCTTCTTATGAAACAAAGTTTTGGTTTGTGGAGACGCTCCAATTTAAAAATAGCTATTTTTCTATTTCCAGCTTTTGCTATTTACATTGATACAAAACGTAAAAACGTTGAATACTGGTGCATTTCATATGTAGGCTTTGCAGCCGATCTTTGTGTCATGCAAAGGGCTATACTCAGTGCTGGGGTAGGTGCTTAAATACTACTTACTCTCTACCTACCTCTAAAGTATGATTGATGATTTATATTTATAGGCTGATTTTTTTTAGTATTATATTATAGATAACACTCACAACCATAATTACGTTAAAAAAATACTCCAAGAAAGATTTAATGTTAAAAAAAGATTTTCTAACCATCTCCTGTTGGGGGTGACCACCAAAGGTTATATATATAACAAGATATTCAACTGCGGGCTAATGCTACGTAGCAAAAAGTACCTAGGTCACTTAACATTACAAAAGAAACCATTTTATATTTCCTTTGTAAATGTTTGTGGTAACTCTTGCCATTTACCGTCAAGTCTCATATCGCATGGGAGCTCTAAGGTGACGTAATTTTGTTGGCCTTTTTTTCCGCTACCCATCACCCCCCCTTCCTCTTGACGAGTCTGCCCTAGCAAAATGAAAACGAACTTTGTAGAGACCAAGCGCTCTATCTACCCCCGGCCTTGTTATGGGAGTTAACAAGCGCTAGCTCGCTCGAGGGGATTCCCCGTACCACGTGACCTGCCAATTCGCCGCGCTAATTCACGTACTGAACCCTCTTTTTTTTCTCCTCTCTTTCGCCTTGTATACTCTGCATGCAGTACAGACTTATATACGGTTCTGTGTTAGATGTTCTGCTTTACAGCGCAAGGGAATTTTATTTTGAGGTGGTGAATATTCTTAGTTGTGGAAGATGCATTTTAAATATGCAGAAAAACGTATACATATGTAATGCTCTTTACCTAGTTGCAGTTATTCTCTCGTAGACCCAGTTAAGTTGTGTAAGATAATTGATTAATTTATGTTGAACTAGATTGTCAGTAAACCAGGTAATGGAGTTTTGAGAGAACACATTGGTGACCTGGCAGTCTAGGGGTAAGGTGTCAGACTTCTGTGCTGGGCGTCCAGGGTTAAATCCTCAGTCCCGGCACAAATTTATCTGACTACCAAACCTTTCATTCACCTCTGACAAGACGTGTGTTAATCACAACTTGTGAATGTGTGGAATGCCAGGCCAGGCTCCACCGTGGTTCGGATCCCACGTTAAACTGTAGGTCCTCCATTTCATCTCACAATCACCCTGCCATTACACACTAGCGTAAGTGCGTATAACCCAAACGGGTGCTAATAATAATAATAATTGAAAGCACACGCCATTATTATTGTAGTTTAGTGCTAATCAGGCCTTCTCTATAGTGGAGAGTTGCCATTTATCTCCACTTGGATCTGCTCCCCGCTAATTGGGTAAGCCGACATAACAACTAAGGGTAAGCTGACACCCTTGATGTTGGCGAATGGTGTAGTTTTTCAGAGAGAAGTTCTCTCTCCTAATTAAGATCCAGTGAACTGAATAGACGTGGCTTAGACGCCATGCGTGGGCATGGGTCCCGGGCGTCGTGTGTGACAGAGACGATGATAAGGGGAACAGGGTAGTGACACACACACACACACACCACACACATGTGTATATATATATATATATATATATATGAATATATATAAGCTATTCGAGAAGTAGTGGTAGCTTTTGTAATATTAAAATTATATATTTTATTTCCGAGATATATATGATTACTAAGGTCGGAATAATGTAGGAATAAGTATATCTGAAAGCTACAAAAACTACTAAAAATTACTTTCATAATAATATTCATTCATCAAAGCATACGATCTCTTGACTATCACGTCAAATAGTATGATGAAATAATATGACTAATATAGTAAAGTGGTATGTATAACTGTTTTCTGAAAGAAAAAAATGTTTATCGTAAAAAGTCATGTCTACCTTAAGTTTGGGTTTATAGTCGTTAATAATCCATAGCTGGTAGAAAATAGTGCATAGAACATAGTGCGCAATAAATTGAAACACAATATTTTCATTGATAGCGTGCATAATCGACGCATATTGGGTGAACACTTGCCCAATGCATAAAGTTTATTTAACTTCAACTTTGTTTGCGTCAGGCAAGGAGTTGAGCATAAATGGCCATTGAACTTTGGACGTTTCAATAATTGAGAAATCGAGAAGAGGTTCTATCTGGTCATTGAAATTTCACTATATACAACAAACGGAAAATATCTTCTATTCATGTTTGAAATGCCTGGAGGTCGCCATACTTGTTTGTTACTAACAATATTTTTTGTTTTATTTTAGGGTCAATGATTATGATTGTAAATATGGTACAAAATAAAGAGTAAATATTACATTTTAAATTCTTTATTGTGAAGCAGGGCCTACCGTAGAATTCATGCTATTAATAAAATAAAAACCAAGCTAAGGGTTCCGGGTTAAATTCCTGTCGTGGATGAAAACTTTATCATTGGTGAAATGTGGGTTTACGCTTTCACAGTGATGACTTAACGGATGGGGACTGGATGTTGTGCCTGTTCTAGTCTTAAGTTATATTATAAGGCTTATGAAGCTACGACGGGCCTAGCAAGCTGGTAGTGGAAAACAATGGCTCGAATAAAAAACTGAAGTAGGTCAAAGGCTGGAAACAGTGATAGTTGTAAAAAATGTAAATACTTAATACTAGATTTAAATTAGGTTTACTTTATTTTTCGAAATAATAATAAAAAATATTACCTATCACCACGTCACACTAACCGTTCAGGTACACGCATGTGTACTAATTACGCTAGTGAGTAAAAAATGTTAATTTGAATTTAGAGAAAATGTATCCGCATTTGTGTGGAGGTAGAATGGAAATATATCACCGATCTCACGGTCATTTATTTTTCTTAATTTGTAGCAAATACGTGGTATTTGATATTTTTGCTCTCTTGATTTTTCACTACTAATTTATCGGGAAATTCCGATACAAAATAATTACTTCTAACCAATAAAAAATATATAAGTGCGCTTTTATGCGTTCTTAAATAAAAAAGCGAAATTTGTACCAATTTAATAGTTGTTTTTTACTTTTTCGCTTACCTTACAAGTATAAAACGTATTGTGATCGTAAAAAAAAATCTAATTACAGATTTTGATGAGTTTCGATGTTTCATGGCCCTCCGAATCAAATTATTTTTTTTAAATTTCTGTCTGTACTGTAGAGTAGAGCTTAAACTAATTTACCGATTGGGCTAAAACTTGGTATCTAGGATTTTCATAGGTTTGCCCCGAGGGTTTTTTGGAATTGGATATCCAACCCTAAAATTAAGGGTAGCTTACTGAGAGGCGAAAATATAAAAAAACGATTTTATCAAATCGCTCTAATGATTTTGATTAAATTTAATATATACGCTTTCAACAATATTACAAACAAGATGGCTACTCTAATTTTTTTTGGCAAAACAATTTTAAAGGTTCCGGTCTGATGCTGAAATTCTCATTTTATCATATCTCCGTAATTCTTTGAGATATGAAATTGCTTATCATTGCAAATATGTAGGTCTATTTATAATACAATTTTTTATTTGAAATATATTTATATAAAACCAATATTTTTCAAGCTATATGCAAACATATATATTTTTTAACTTTTTGAACACTGATGGTAAAGTGTTGCAACCTCCAAAATAATCTAACCTGAGATATTGATGGTTGTTGACTTTTCATGACCACCCAAACTCTAAAAAGTGGTTTTTGCAATGCTATCTGCTCTAGCGATTTTGATTAAAATTCGTATTTAGACGTTGATTAAGATTATAAACGAAATGGTTATTTTAATTTTCTTAGGAAAATTAGTTTTAGGCTACCTTACAGAAGCAGAAACTTCCGTATCTCCGCAACTATTTGAGATACTAAATAGCTTGTCATTGCCAAAATTGTAGCATTATTAAAAATAAAAAACTTTTATTCGAAAAATATTTTTATTAAACCAATAGTTTCTGAGACATTGGCAAATATTTTAATACAATTTTGTGAGCTTTAGTTTTACAGAGATACTACTTATGTTTGAGCGCATTAATTCTCTAATGTCATAGAGTAATTAAATATTAAAGTATTTCAAAAAGCTTATGTTTTTTTTTTCCTTTAACCTCTCAGGGAAAATATTCGTACAATGATTTATCGCTAACATTTTAGACTCAATAGTCAATAATTACACTTTTTATTGGTTAAAATATTATATAAATGAGGAATTTAATAGCAATGCGATGACCTGAAGATGTGCAACACCTAATAAAATGTCGAAAATTTTAACTGGAAGTCGAGATTTTACTAAGAAGTTTTGACCTTTGTGAACCCAATATCGATCTTTTTATAGGTCCGAATATTTAAATGAGGACATTCATTATTTAAAAGTTAAATTATAAAATTTATAACTGGGTGTCAATAACTGTTTTACGTAAGTATAGCACAATTTATGCTTTGGTTTACTAGTGTATATGATTTCGTTTCACTTATATTACGAGCTTTGAGTAAAAATCACCATTCTTAAATAATTGAGTGAGAAAGTGCTTGCTGAGTTCCGTACCATTCATTTTAGATAGCTTTAGAACATTTTATCAGTAACTTTTGACCTCTCTAATCTTATGCTTTAATTTTCCTTAAAAAATATTTTTTTGGAATTCTTAAATGCTCGTGTTTGTACCTTTGTACCAACTAACTAAACCTTCGATATCCAATCTTTCTTTTGTGTCAGCATTTAAAGAAATCTTTACTTTCTCAAATGACAGTATTTATCACAATGGATAATGTTAGTCTTATCATTAAGCTAACTTTTAAAAATATGAGATGACCAAATTCATTACTTAATACTAAAGTTTATTTGTTGTGATGTGGGGAGTGCCAGGCCGCCACCGTGGTTCGGATTCCACGTTAAACTGTAGGTCCTTCATTTCATCTCACAATCACCCTACCATTACATATTAGCGTAAGTGCGTATAACCCGAACGGGTAGTAAGACGCGGTGTTAATAATAATAATAATATTTGTTGTGTTCTTCACAACATTTTCATTTGTTTGGTTATTTATATAATGGTAAACCACCTAATGACCACCACCTGCCCCCTTCATTAAGTATAGTTGTAAAAATACAAGTATATTTTAGTTTGCATAATATATTTTTATTGTGACAAATGAGTTTAAGACTTACGAGCGTAATAATAACAATAAAAACATTGTTTTTAACACTAAGGGTTACTGCCAGTTCAGGTTATACGCATAGTTATTCTCATAGCTACTTTAATTAAGTATGGATGAGGAAGGAATCGTTTTATAGGTATTCTACCCGCATTTGCCTAAAATAAGATCTGGGAAACCATTTAGGGGAAACAATCCTCAATAGACCCGACCGGGATTAGAACCCTGATCTCTCTGTCATCACTAGGCCAATCTAACATGAGAGTGATGCCTTAAAGTTTAGAGTGTTTGAACATCGAAGAGTGTCAATAAAAACATATTTCATATAACTTACCTGGAACAAAGGTCCTCTTCTGATACCATTCACACTACAAGATAAAACTGTGCTGGAAACTGCTACAGACGATTTAGACGGGTAAAAACTCTCATGGCATTTACAAAGTAACTGAAACCATTTACCATACGTCAAACCATGTTATATACAGCTTCCACTTCTGATATATGATATCATTGCCTATAAAATAATACTAATAAGATAGTAACATACTATCAAAGTTGACCGCAACAGAATGGCTTATATTTTCTAAAATAATTCTTTTTAACATAAATTCTAGTGTAGTTAGTTTAGATGGTTATTCCAATAAATTACATGTCTTTCTATTCCAAATATATAATATTTTCAAAGATTTCAATAGTTGATATTCATGATAGATCTATGAATATTTACTAGAACTTAGTTTTAACATTTCCATTTACTTATTTAATTTAAGAACCGGCTTAGGAGTGAAATATTAATTTAAACCCTGTTAATGTTTCAATTGCAAGAGCCTTCATCTCCCTCTTTTATTTGTTTAGTTTGAGTCTCAAATAGGATAGTTTGCCATCCATGTAGGATTTTTTACCCCCCACCATATCAGTATTCATTTGTGCTATACGAATACATTGATTGCGCTGATGGAATAAGGATGAGGAATGTAGAATTGTGTAGGAAATGTACCGTCGTTTTCATTTAGGGTGAGTGGGAAATCATTTACGATAAAACACCCTCAGTACATTTGACTCGACCGCTTCGGTGCCCGCATCATCTAAGGCGTCACTCTCGTAATAGACTATACTGCTAATAACTTGGAGATTGGGAATATACAGAGAGTTTTCAATACACGGTTTTCAACTCTACCTCCACGTAAATGCAGGTACACTTCCTCTAAATTTAACCTTCCTCATCCCTAACACACTATAGTAATTAATAAATAGGCGTGTAGCCCAAACGAGTAGTAAGACGTGGCGCTTAAAAAAAACACTTGATTGGGATTCGAAACCCGATATTCCCGCCACCGGTAATCCTTAACAACACAAGAGCCATGTGTTCAACCATGGGACTACTGTTACGGGTTATAGGATTGTTATTTGTGAAAGGTTGAGAGCAACATAATTATGTAGCCTATTCCTCTCCTTAAAAGAGCAACCAAAATGTCATCACTTTTTATCTTATATTTATTTCTCTCTCGTTGGGGGTTAGGTTCTGCCTTTGATTGTACTTGCTTAAAACCGTATTCATTGTATCTATTTCGATGTTGGCCTCTTGAGTTGAGGGTCAGGGAGTAGCGAGACGTCATTGGCCATCTCCCCTGCTACTGAATGTGTTGACGGATCGTCTCAAATAAATAGCGACATCTCACAGGGACCACGACACCACCGTCATTTATAAAGATGGGAGTTCTGTCTATTTGAGTTCCACGTTCTCTGGATTGACATTGTCTTCTCATAAGCTTGGCACGAGGGGACACTCTTTTCTCGACAATAATGGGTCCTGACGGCTGTGAGATACACTTCTTAACAATGGCTCAACCTAACATTCACTTTAGTTTATATATTATTTTTTTGTATATAAATATATACATTTATATTTATATAGATAAATATATATTATACAACCATTAAAAATATATACACTATAAACACTATAAGCATTAAAAGTTCCACTACAGTTCCCAATTATAAAAAATGTTCAGAAATTATTTGTTTGTATACAAATAATTTCTGAACATTATTATTAGTATATATATATTTATATATAAATAAATATATATACTAATAATTATAAATTAATAGATCTACATATAAATGAATTTATGATAGACTTTTTTTTCTTCTAACTGTCCAGAAATGATGTGTATTATTAGTATCTAATATATACATAAAAATGTTCAGAAATTATTAGTTTATATATATATTTCTCTCTCTCTCTCCCTCTCTCTCTCTCTCTCTCTCTCTATATATATATATATATATATATATATATATATATATATATATATATATATATTTATTTATATATATAATGTTCAGAAATGATTGGTATCTTATAAATGTTCAGAAATTATATATATATAAACTAATAATTTCCTAACATTTTTTATAATTGGAAACTATAGTGGAACTTACAATGTTTGCAGTGGTAGTAGGCCCTAAATCTTTCAATTGAATCAAATACTGTTGAAAGCTGTACACTCCATTTGCCCCTGAAATGAAATAGCCATACCTTAATGGAATACACAATGGCCCTGTCGTATAAACTATACTACCATAGTGAAATAATGCAAGGTAAGCTTGCTACCGTTCAGTTTAAACGAAGGGTCCCTATGGACGGCTGTATCCGTAACCAAAGCTCAGCCATTGCGGTGAATGCCTTTAGCATCAAGTCGTAAGCTTGGTCATAAAATATAACATTTATATTCATTTGGGTTATCTGGCGGTCTAGGGGTAAGGTGTCAGACTTCTGAGCTGGCGGCCGGGGTTCAATCCTCGGTCCCGGCACAGATTTATCTGATTACCAAACCCTTCCTTCACCTCTGACAAGACATCTTGTGAATGTGGGGAATGCCAGGCCTCCACCGTGGTTCGGATTCCACGTTAAACTGTAGGTCCTTCATTTCATCTCAAAATCACCCTACCATTACACATTAGCGTAAGTGCGTATAACCCGAACGGGTAGTAAGACGCGGTGCTAATAGTAATAATATATTCATTTGATGACACTTAATTGCTCTTTATTATAGTTTTAATTTATATAGGCCTATTTTAAGCTTTTATTAAATTCATTCTCTGTCCTACGAAGAAGGAGAATAGACAAATGCCCCGAGTCTCCCCCTCTCCATCCTTTGAGTGCGACACTGCTTCTCCCCCTCTTCTCTCCTTGAGTGCGACACTGCTTCTGCTCTCCCCCTCTCCTCCCTTAAGTGCGACACTGCTTCTCCCCCTCTCCTCCTTTAGTGGACACTGCTTCTCCCCCTCTCCCCTTGAGTGTGACACTGCTTCTCCCCCTACTCTCCCTCTCCCTTGAGTGTGACACTGCTTCTCCCCTCTCCTCCCCTTGAGTGTGACACTGCTTCTCCCCCTCTCCTTCCCTTGAGTGTGACACTGCTTCTCCCCTCTCCTCCCCTTGAGTGTGACACTGCTTCTCCCCCTCTCCTTCCCTTGTAGTGTGACACTGCTTCTCCCCTCTCCTCCCTTAAGTGCGACACTGCTTCTCCCTCTCCTGCTCTTCTCCCCTAGTGCGACCTGCTTCTCCCCTCCCCCCTTGAGTGTGACACTGCTTCTCCCCCTCTCCTTCCCTTGAGTGTGACACTGCTTCTCCCCCTCTTTTCCCCTTGAGCGTGACATTGCTTTTCATACATAAATAGCTTGGCCTATGTTTTGATTTAATTACGTTTAAAACCAGACTTTTTTTGCGGTGTATATGTATTAATTACACTAGTGTGTTAGGGATGATGAAGGTTGAGTTTATAGGAAGTGTAGATGAATTTGTGTGAAGAGAAAGTGGAAAACTATATGCCTATCAGAAAAAAATGTCCTCACTACACTCTAAAGGGATTTGAACCCCAATATCCCCGTCATCGGCAATTCAGTTTATTGCAAGAAAGTAAAACATTCTAATAATTATCAATTAGTAAAAATGTAAAAGATTAAAACTTAAAAATATATATATTACTACTACTATTATTATTTAATTATTTTACGTTTCTTATATTACTTATGATTTTGTTCTAAATAAATGAAAACATACATTTATGTCTTTGACATAAATTAAGACTTTTATATTTTGCTATATTTTTTATTAAATTATTTTTCAAATGAATCTCTTAAACATTTACTTTAAATAAAGCTCTTTATTGAAATCTATGAATACATTGACTGCAGTTTTTCTATAGTTTTACAGTAGTGAAAAGTAAATGCAACTATTTATGAGGTCTACTGTACGCTCATCCCATCTCAGATTGATATTAAACCGTAGACTTTACGTTTTTGGACAAAGCGAAAGTCAATCTAGCATGGAAATATTAGTTCCTTTACGTTCCTTTTCGGGTCTAGTCAAGGGTATGTACTTTAATTTGCCAGAACAGGTTTAAAATGCTTGTGGCCCAGACATGAGAGGTTAACTTGATTTAACCTCGCTTTGTGGCCATACGATTTCCCTCCTTTGTGTGTCGAGGTTCTTTGTATTTGTACAGAACTGTGGGAGGTCTTTACGTATTTTCTAGAAAGAATACTTATACAACGAGACTGGTTCATTTCGTTTTAGTTGGCTCATAATGCAATATACTTTTTATTTTATTAGACTAACATTAAATGTGGGCCGTGGTATGAATGAGGAATGTAGAACGAAATGTAGACCTACACAGTTATTTTTATATTTGTTTCATTTAATAATTAGTTATCTCTTAGAACCACAACCACTCTCAACTGCACATCATATGACTTGACGTATGAAAACGTGAAAGTGGATCTAGTAACTTTTTCTTCTCTGTCAAATATGTATAATCGTAAGTAAATCGGCGTAGGTATACTTTTAAATCAGCTAGCTACGTAGCTACAAATAACACTGATGTACACTATTTTTGTTTCCTAATGTATGATACATGATATCAATGTGTGCTGAATTGCTGATAAAAGTTAATGTTGCTCTAACCCACAGATTTAAAAATAACTTCAAAAAATAAATTATCTTATGTGTATTGCTAGTGTTCTAAGAATTGTATTTATTCCTTTAAATCTTATTTTACTTATTTAAGTTTTTAATTAAACTGAATAATAATACATTTAAAAACACATAAACATAAAAGATATATTTTCTATCTGCAAGTTGAAGATATAATAGAGGAAATTTTAATAACAGACGATGGCTTTAATAGTATGAGTAATAAGTCAGTTACCGTGGTTCGGATTCCACGTTAAACTGTAGGTCCTCCATTTCATCTCGCAATCACCCTACCATTACACATTAGCGTAAGTGCGTATAACCCGAACGGGTAGTAAGACGCGGTGCTAATAATAATAATAATAATAATAAGTCAGTTGTATTTCATTTTAGTACAATCAAGCAAGAATCTTGCTTGATTGTACTAAAATAAAATACAACTGATTTATTACCCATTAATCTCCCCGTAATTGGCAGTACACTATAATGGGAGAGTGACGCCTTTGACCATGTGGTCTCAAACTCTGAATAGTAGAAGCGCCAGATTCACAAACTCGGAGCGCGTTGCGGGCCACAAACTACACCCAATATCATTGCTGAGTGAACTGCAGGTGTATTGGAGAAAAGCATTATCTTCTCTCTCTCTCTTAGTTATCTGTTGCCAAATCACATTTTCAGCTATGCCTGAAGGTGGTGTGCTGCTGGGGAAAAAGGAGCTACTAGCATCATTTACTACCCAGCGTTGTGAAACTTGGTTTATATTTGAGGGAAGATTGTTTCCCAATAGTAGCCATGCAGTTTCCTCAACGGTGATATCTAGTCTGTAGAAACATGTGTGCGTAAATAAATTTCACAGTTTTATTTTTGCAGAGCGTCTTACTTACTAACCGTCCGGACTATACACTTTTTAAATCACGCAACTGAGTAAGTGCTGAGGAAGATGTAATTTAGAGGAAATGTAACCAAATTTGAGCTAAGTGAACGTGAGAAACCTAATAGTAAAATGCCAGGCCTCCACCGTGGTTCGGATTCCACGTTAAACTGTAGGTCCTTCATTTCATCTCACAATCACCCTACCATTACATATTAGCGTAAGTGCGTATAAATCGAACGGGTAGTAAGACGCGGTGCTAATAATAATAATAATAATAATAGTAAAACCACACTCTGTATCTTCAGCTTAGATTATAACCCTGACACCGGCAAACTAGACCATAACAATCTTACGTTTAATCCGCATGTCCACCGTTGTAACTCTATGAGATCTATTTGATGCTATCTATTTAAAACCAAATATTTAAAAAAAACTTAAAAACTTATATTCTCCTGATGTTTATTTTGGTTATTGATTTACCCGAATCAATATTCACTAAATTATGTAAGTACAAATAGCCACAATTTAGTATTTTAAATTTAAATTGATAAAAAAATATCACAGTTTGAATTATTTCCATACATTTTTTGTTATTCAAATTTATATAGACATAGAAATTAAACTTTTTTTTTGTGCGTGCGTGTGCTACTGTAGGCCGGATAGTAGTATAAAAGTATAACAGAAAATAGGGCCATCCAAAATATATCTCGTGGGCCAGATGTGGCCTGCAGGCCATGAGTTTACTAATCCTGCTTTAAAGCATTTGAGGTGACCTGGTGGTCTAGGGGTAAGGTGTCAGACTTCTGTGCTGGTGGCCGGGGTTCAATCCTCGGTCCCGGCACAGATTTATCTGATTACCAAACCCTTCCTTCACCTCTGACAAGAAATCTTGTGAATGTGGGGAATGCCAGACCTCCACCGTGGTTCGGATTCCACGTTAAACTGTAGGTCCTCATTTCATCTCCAAAATCACCCTACCATTACACATTAGCGTAAGTGCGTATAACCCGAATGGGTAGTAAGACGCGATGCTAATAATAATAATTTAAAGCATTTGACCAGCGGAGCGGGTTTATTCGAAGTTCTAGCGTGACACATATCAAAGAAAAACGTTTCGCAACTTCTAGATGAGGACAAAATGCCAGTTTTCGTTTTGTCATTTGAACGGGTCTACATACAAGAAATCCGTATCACTGTATACGCGAAATAAATATTTGTCTCATCCTATCTGGCTTACAGGTGACGAGGATATCGGTGTTAGAATCTCAGCAAGGTATAGGCCCTACTAAAAGTGGTTTTTCCTAAATAGTTTTTCCCAGCCTCCTCCACATGAATTCTCGTTACATTCCTCTCTATTCCATTTTTATCATTGTTACCCACTAGTTTAGTCAAATGCTTGTAAACCAGACTGGTAATAAGACGTGTGGCAAAAGTATACAGGAGCAAATATTGGTCGTTTGGTCTTGGCATCTTTTTGTAAGGGTTAACACTAATTACTCTTCCGAAAGTAGAAACTTTTTATTATCTTCTCAATACATTTTGAAGCTTTTAAAAAAACAACATAAACGCTGCTTATTTTTTCTTTTTTCTTTTTTCTTTTAGGTGCAAGGTTTACTAAATGCCGAGTGGACCACATTTACTTTAAGATTTTTTCATTTTGGAGGAGCATTTTCAATGCCTTTCTGCTCCACTCCTATAAGTTCTTACCTCTATTTTTTTTTCCCTTGAATACAGAAGGAAAAAATAAAAGATTTTTTCATTTGAAAGAAAATGGTACGGAATTTTTCTTCCTATTTTTCAAACTCAAATCCTTACTCCCCGCCCCCCGTCTTCCTCTAACCTCTTCGTTTATAGCCAAATCTCTCTCATTGGATATGTAAACACTTTTGTCCCCTTCTCAGTAATCTTGATGTATATATACATTCTAAACTGCTCCACTGCCAGAAAGCATATTTCCTCCTCCCCTCAACCCCCTTCCATTCATCCGACCCTCTTTTTTTTTATCCTTGTTAAGCTGATACAGACATTTCCATGTTAAAACTCTCGTCGTGAGGTGAATGCTAAGTGTCCTTGTTAGAGGACGCGGTCTAACGAACTTGTAGCTAGATGGGCGCTTACTCCCTCACCCCCACCCCTCACCCGTTCTTTCCCTATGCTATACGTCTATCCTTCTCACTCACTCGCCGACTCTCCACCGCCAGTTGGAAAGAGACAAGTCACCGCGACAAACCTACCGGGACTAAGAGGGGGAAGGAGGCTTGTGGAAAATTAATTATTCTTGTCATTTGTTGAATCTCTTTGTCATAAAAAACAAAACAAAGGAGGTAAAGCTATATTTGAGAAAGTAAACAACATATAAGCCTCACCGTATCATTGACTGGTTCGAGTCTCTCTCTCTCTCTCTCTCTCTTCACTCTCAGTGGATGCTCGAGAGAGACTCATTTAGGGTGGTTCTTGCCAACTTTGAATTGTTTAAAATATTTTACTTTTTTTTTTTGCTAGATAATCATTAACGCTCTCTAGATCAATAAATTAGTGTTCTAAACTAAACATTTCTGTGGATCTTATCTAATATTTCCATGTCCATACTAAAAAATATCATCGTATAGATTGAAGTTTTAATGAAATATTAGTAAGACCTCAGTAAATACAATGCACAAGCTATTTTTATAGCAAAGAATATGTTAAAATAATCCACAAAAAAGTTTAATATAGAACAACAATGAATTAAGCAACACTAAAAATAGTTTCTCAATTATTTTTTTATATATTATTAAAAACTCATTTGAACAGTCTTAAACGAAAGTGTTGGTTTATGGTAGCCTATAATAGACCCTTTCTGGCGTTTATAAAGTTTTTTAGCGCCGCATATGTAAGCCTACTAATTACTTTGATGTATTAAAGAAGTGAAAGGTTGAATTTAAAGGAAATGAACCCGAATTTGCGTGTAAGGAGAGGGGAGAACCACTTATGAAAAACTCTCAGTTCACTCGACGTGGATTCAAATCCAGATTTTCCTGTCATCGGCAGCCCAGTCTATTGCGGAAAGTGGCCGCCTTGTCAGCGATTAGATCGTATGAATTATTTTATTTGTGTAAGGTTATAATCCCTTTCGCCCTTCACCTACACCCACCCTTTGTCATGTCACTAAAAACGAGGGGGAAGAAAACTAGGGAACATCTTATCTAAAGGCAGAGAGGAAAGCTCGCTGCTAGTTCTCAAATATCTCAACATTTTCTGTTGTAGGTTTAAGCCTATCAAAAAATGACTGTACTTTACTCGTATTGGTTAGAGGAAAGCTAAGTCTAGAGCTCTATTTCATAAACTCTAGTCTCGTAGCTCCACAAATATTAATACAATCTTTTTGAAAATGAGCTAATGTGACTTTTTCCCACATTTTTTTTTTTCTATTAATAAAACTCAAAATATATGGTCGTTAAGGCAAAAGAGTCCTGTTTGACTCTTTCGACTTTATTTTGTCGTGAGCCATATTTAGAAATAACGCATCGCAGGGTTAAATACTGCGTTAGACCTGAACGTCTTACCTAGGTGGCCTCCACCCTAAGGTCGCCCACACACGCTGGTATGATCTCATAGCGGGCCCCTTGCTCTGGACGCCATTTGTTCCACCCCTCGTTGTGCTGCCATTTGTTACGCCACTATTAGCTGGCCCCGGGTTTGGACGCCAATTGTTATGTTCTTATAGCTGGTCCACGTTGGGCCGCCAATTGCTACCTTACGTAATATTTTTTATTATAAATGCCCCACGTGTTTGACTGTCGCGATGTTGTTTCGTCATTTGTTACGTTTAAAATAGTTATTATCACTCCCCTACATTGTGCCTCACTTTTTATGTAAAAATAACTAACGTCAGATAGAGCTTGATATTGGTTTATTCAATGATAATTATTGATACTTGTATAGAAAAACGACTATTTTGCACGTAATCTAGACGAGCGCCTAACACACGTCTGTCCAAGACCATGATTGACATCACAGTGAGCTCTGAGATTACACCATCCGTGATATATCTCAATTCAATGGGTCTTACTAGAATGTTTAGTTCGCGAAAACGTATAGAAGCATCTGGAATGGATGAGAACCGGACACTGCCTGTTACAGTAGCTGATGCATCCTAACTTCAGGGCGTGAACTTAAAAACAAGAAATAACTAGTAATTTCCTAGTTAAAATCTGATAACTATTATATATTAATAATTTAGAAGAAGACGTGCTTTAAGCGCCAAAAATAAAATATAAAATTCAAATAAAAAAAAAATATATATATAATTAAGAGGAGAATATTGTCAATGCTTTCAAATATTCTTTAGGTTCAAATCGGGGACATTACAACGCCTTCTGAATATGTTATGAATCAGGCTGTCACAAAAGTTTAATACAATCAAGAAGTTGAACACTTTCACTAGTGTTAAGCTGTACTACTGAATACGGGGAGGTCGGGTTTAGATCCCAGTCGGTTCTAAAGAGGGTGTTTTATCCTAAAGGATTTCCCACTCTCCTTTAACGCAAATGCCTGTAGGTTATGTAGAAAAAGTTTCCTTCCTCATCCTTACCCCATTAGATTAATTATCATATATGCGTATAGCTTGAACAGGTTGTAAGATATGGTGATAACAAAAATCACCCACGTCCTCATTTATAGTGAACCACAAATCACATTAAGAGCCTTTGCTTTCGCCCCACTTGGACTAGCCTTCTATCCAAACGGGGCTAGAACCAGTTCCTTTCTGAAAGGGTTAGTCAGAATCTGAAGTTTATTGTGTTGACGCTTTCTATCGCAACTGATCCTTTCTAATTTGATCATGAATGTATAAATAAACTCTCATGAAACTAGGTTCCTTTTCAAATGCCCGCTTCCACCCTTTCCAACTGTCCTCCAAAATAGATTAACCGTTTCTATAAATTACCGTTTTGTAGAAATTCATTTTCAAGTTTATTTACATTCTTGAGATGCTTGGCCAGGGCTGTGCCCATTATTCTTTGACCACTAAAAATGTTCCTCTTCGTACTATCTACATACATTATCTTTTTTTTGTGTACAGTCGTACATCTGAAACGGATTGAGAAAAAATTGTCAAACGAAAAAAAAAAGATCGAATCCTAGAGCTCTGCCAATATTTCTTCTTTCGTTGACTGTTGAACATATTAAAATATTGTCCTCTAATGCCTTATACATGGGCCTGATAAAATCTAACAGTTTCGGTGGGCACGTGGGCTATGGCGTGAACCTAGTGTTTTATGGTTTTCTAATGACGAGAAAATCGGAGATAAAACCGTGACTGGGTGTACTGAGGGCGATTTTCCCTAAATGCTATTTTCACTCTCCCTCCACGCAGGCGTGGGTACATTTCCTCAAAACACGCATTACTTATACATATCGGTTAGTGCAATTATTCGGGGTGACCCGGATGGGTGGTAAGACGTCTTGCACACAAAACAAAAATACAAAATTAGTTAATGCTCATATGTGCTTATTCTGCCTATACATACGCATTATTTGGGTGATAAATCACAGGTAAGGCTACACGTCATTTAATTTATTGATTTATATCATACAAGAAGATAAACAAGCTTCAAAATAATTTAACTCCATTCTTTGCTAATGGCAGTTAGTTTATTACGTCTTATATATTCTCAGAAGCTACGTGTTTTGTGTATGTGTGTGTGTTTTCGTTGTTTGTTTTTTTGCATCGTGTCTTCTTACCATCCCGGGCTATCCCCAAATTTACACTAAAGTGTTTTGATGGAGACCAATTTACGATTTAGATTAAAAGTAACCTCATCTTCATGAAAAGATAGTGGGAACCAATTTATGCTAAACTACCTCAGTGCACCTAGAAGGGAACTAAACCTCAACCTCCCTGTCACTGGTAAGCTAAACCATATTTGAGGGAATATTGAATAGAATAAATAAAAGATATATTAGAGAAAATTTAGCAAAAGTAGTGTGAAGAAATGGTTGGTGATCGCGGGAATTTTGGTAGATTTTTAAGTCGATTGGGGGCCATACAGTTTGCTGACCCCTGCACATATTATTTTAGTAATTCCAAGTAACTTTTATTCAATCAACTACTACTTACAGAGTATGGTGTTTTAATATTATTATTATTATTATTATTATTAGCACCGCGTCTTACTACCCATTCGGGTTATACGCACTTACGCTAATGTGTAATGGTAGGGTGATTGTGAGATGAAATGGAGGACCTACAGTTTAACGTGGAATCCGAACCACGGTGGAGGCCTGGCTGTTTTAATATTGTTGTTATTAATTTATAAATACAATATCTTAATATACTAAAAGTAAAGAATAAACCATTGTTAATGTTATAAAAAATCGTTTATTATTATTATTATTATTTTGATAATATGTTACTAAAATGCTATATTATATGTTAAATTGTACAATATTGTTCGATACTATCACTCCTCTGATGTGTGCAACTGTTCCTAACAAATATTTAGAAATGTTTTATTACTACACGTATAGGTGTCCTGGCGGTCTAGGGGTAAGGTGTCAGACTTCTGTGCTGGCGGCCGGGGTTCAATCCTCGGTCCCGGCACAGATTTATCAGATTACCAAACCCTTCCTACACCTCTGACAAGACATCTTGTGAATGTGGGGAATGCCAGGCCTCCACCGTGGTTCGGATTCCACGTTAAACTGTAGGTCCTTCATTTCGTCTCACAATCACCCTACCATTACACATTAGCGTAAGTGCGTATAACCCGAATGGGTAGTAAGACGCGGTGCTAATAATAATACTACACGTATAATCAATAATGTCAACTAACAATACGTGAGTATCTTAGGTGTCACTATCACAAAAAAAAACTATATTGCCGATGACAGGGAGATTGGGATTCGAATCCCGGTTGGGTGTACTGAGTTATTTATTTTCTAAATGGTTTCCCGCTATCCCTTCACGCAAATATGGGTCCACTTTCTCTGGATTCAACCTTCCTCAACCCTAACTCATTACAATAATTGTTAAATACTCGTATATGTATAAGCTGAACAGGTAGTAAGACGTTGTGCTAAGAAAATTAATAATACGCGAGTCGTTTGAATATCATAGTGGTGTTGATAGCATACTCTAAAATCTATGAGCGTGTATACGATCTACATTATGACGTAGTCTTATATATTAGGTAGATAAATTTGCCCTAATAATTTAATATAAATGAATATTACGTTGAGTTATTCTCGATAAAACACTGTGGCGTATAATTAAGGCGATTCACCCTTTTCATTTGGCGTGGAGATGCAGAGTCGTGGGAACAAACGGTTATCATCAAGAATTTTTAATGTTTTGCAATTTTCTTTTTGGAAACGGTTTGTTAAAGAATAGAATCATGTTGATTAAGTTATACTTTTTATATACACACCTCCTCTATAATTTTAACACTGATCAAATATCGATAAAATTGACATTTTCAATCTAAAACTGCTGGCTTCATAACAAATAATAAGAAAATGTATTAATTAATAAACATTGATACATTATCTTAGAAGGGGTGTTGAAAATATTTTCATAAAAAGTTCACTCACTCTCTAGAAAACTGATATTTACAAAAGTATGATTTTTTCCGCAAGACCTGTTTAGTAGCTAGCGCCATCTACGTTTTCCGTGATCCAGCTGTTCTTGTTAGCACAGAAGGCTGTGAAGCCACGCCACGCCTTTCACCATCTCGCCCACCATCCCACAAAATAGGTTATAGACTTGCACTCTACAGGGCCAAGGGCCTTAAGAGACTGTCTTATGGTTACTAGATGACATCACACACCCGGCCCGACCAGCACCACCAAAACACCTGATAAAGGTAACCTTGCAGTTGGTTTTTTTTTAGCACCGCGTTTTACTACCCGTTCATGCTATATCCCTATGATCTAGTTACTCTCATGTGTTAGGGACTAGGAATGTTAAAGTTAAAGGAAGTGCACCCTCATTTGTGTGGAGGGGGAGTAGAAAACCATTTGTGAAAAATCACTCTTAGTACACCCGACCAAGATCGAACCCCAATCTTCTCGTCTTCGGTAGTTTAGCTTATTTCGAGAAAATCATTTTACAGCATGCGACCACCGAAGGAGGTGCCGGGTTTGTTGTATCACAAACTAACATAACCTTAAAGCACTACATCATTTTAAAAAGCTACCATTTAGGTCCGAAGCAAGAACATCAATGCAATGAAGTTATGGCAATTGAGTTAACTTGTATTAATATTTTTACTAATCATCTAATTATTGGATTTAGATTAAAATATAATAAGTGCATGTACTAGCTTAAAAACGCGCAGAGATTTAAAAACCCGATGCTATCAAACATAGCTTTATTTTCATGTAACTTGGTGGATAAATACACCAGTCTCGTCTAGTCTGGTTTATCAGTTACTTGATGACTTGGGGTTCAAGTTCCCTCGAGGTGGACGAGTTTTTTTTTTTTTTTTTTAAAGTTTCCCACTCTTCTGTCATAAAAATACAGTTACTCTTCTTCTAAATGATCTTTTCCCATTCCTATTCCATTAGTGTAAATATGTGGATTGCCTGGACTGGTCGTAGGATGTGGTTCACGAGAGTTGAGAGGTTGGTAATACATTTAGCCTATATGTTTTATGTTAATATGAATGTGTTAAAAAATATATTCTTCCCCGAATAAAGTAATTTATGCCTTATGCGAGAGTTATTCAAACAGCGGTTCATGATCTTTAGTTAACCACGGGAAGAAACCGCATTACCACCTTTTTTCACATCCCCCTTGCGTTATGTGCTTTCTAGTAAAAGCTCCTGCCGGAAAATAGCTCTCCTCTCCTCACCCCTTCACCAGGAGAATAGTACGGCAATCACCCGTTCTGGAAAATGAGGCGCTAGCTAACACACTGTAGTGTTATTATTATTACAAGACTTGATGAAAATGTCGCGTGTGTCGAGAGGAAAGTGCCCCATTTCCTGCTTCTTTTTAGGGGATAGGGGGGAGATGTTCGGGAGTGACGCCCAGCGTCTTTCCATAGGACGCCTCTCTTCTTTCTATTGCCGTCGTCACGAAGCGAGATGATGGGCAACGCCGATGGAGGAATTACGTCTGGTGTAGTCATCCACGTTCTACATTACCTTCTTTTTTGTGTGTTTGCAGGCAATTTTTGCTTCTCTCTCCCCACTGAATCTTACTACCCGTCCGAGCTAGTGATATACGAATTTAACTAAACTTAATAGGTGGAGATTAATTTGATAGAATTTATGGGAACAGAGAATGGAAAGCTAATTAGTTTAAACATCCTCATTATACTCGAATGAGATTCGAACCTCGTACTTAATGTTCCGTCAAACTAGACTAGATGAGCTTGATGTTTATTCTGTCTGCTCAAAAAAGTAAGTAATAATTTATTATACTTTCCATGAAATAATTTTAATTATACTATAAGGTGTCAATTCTAAAAGTATTATTGTAAAAGTTGGTTGGGGTGGAGTTGAAAGAGAGCAGAGTGAGGTTGGAACTATTGGGTGATATATCACCAGGATCTACTAATAATAGCTAATAATAACTTTCATCTCTTATGTTCATAATACAACAATCTTTAAAAATCATTTCTTTTGACACACTATAATTTAAAAATATATTCAATTATTCTTTTAAAAAAATTACAATGTGTTAAAATGATTCGCAAAAAAGATGTAACAACTTAATTTTCAGAATTCAAGCTAGATAGAAGGCCTATATACAAACGTTTTTAAACTAGTGTGCCGCGATTGTTTGGGGCAAGATAAAAAATAAGCGAGAGAAAAATTTGAGGGATAAAAATAAATCATTTAAAATCCATGATCTTTATTATATATATTTTAAATAACACAACTATTAGAATTTTATACATTGAACGCGATTTTAATATTAGAATATATCCTTAAAAAAACTGATGGCATGGTATGCCTTGCCATTTTAGTGCCTTGGTCAGTGTTCCACGAGTTGAAAAAAGTTTAAAATTATTATCTTGGACATAAGTTTCTTTACACCAAAGAAACAAAAATTTCATATTTTGAGACTGGACATAAGTTTCTTTACACCAAAGAAACAAAAATCTCATATTTTGAGACTTTTTCTGGAACTAGAATACAGAACTAGCAGAATGGATATTTAACAAAGTCATGTTCAGGATCTCTCTCTCTCTCTCTCCTATCCATACAGTGAAGGAGTTTTCCTTCCCCTCCTGCTCAACATATGTAGGCTACCTGTTTTGGATTTCTTATTTTATTTTAATTAGCACCGCGTATTACTACCCGTTCGGGATATACGCTTAAGTACTAATTACGCTAATGGATTGGGAATTTGGAAGGTTGAATTTAGATTAAATGAACCCACATTTGCGTGAAGGGAAAGTGTTAAACTATTTAGGAAAAACCACCCCTGTTCAACCGACCAAGATTCGAACCTCGATCTCCCCATCCTCAGCAGTCTAGCTCAACACGACTAGCGCGTTAGCCAACTACGCCACCGAAGTGGGTAGTTTTGGATTATTGACCACCTTTGTGGTCTAGTGGTCCTAGTTGCTGGCTATGTATACAAAGGTCCCGGGTTCAATAACCAGCACTGCCAGATTTTTCTATGGAGCAGTGGATCTGGAATGGGTCCAACTCAGCCTCGTGAGGTCAAAGGAGGCGCTACTTGAACACAGGAGTAATGGCTCCGGTCTAAAATACTGAGATTAATGGCCTTAGTTTTAGTTGTGACGACCACATTACACCCTCTATCGGCAAATGTTGGCACTATCTTCGCCAACAGGTAGTGGCCGCTCGATCGGTGTAGATCGCTTGCGCGCTGACGCTTCGGAGTTTATTTGTTTGCTTATCATCCTCTATCCAAGAGTAATTTTGTTCCAATTCTACTAAAATACCTGGTCATCCTTTGTCCTTAGATTAGTTTAAGCTCCAGTTATCCAGAAATGAAGGGAAACGCGTAAATGATAGCAAACAAATACATGAGAAACACAACAGCTAGAGCCTTGACATTCAATTTATTATTTTGTAAAATGGGACGGACTCAATCTCACAAATGCCGGCTTATTTTTTTAGACTTTAGGGAACCAAACTCTTAATGCTTTTCTAAGATGTTGGACATCACCTATTCTTCACGTAGATCGCCTATAAGAAACCAAAAACTCACAGCACCCGATGCATTTATAGAAAGGAATTACTTTAATTTAGTTGATAATTATTTTATTTTCGCGTTAGAAATTCTGTTTCCCCAAACAAACAAAAAAACACAAACATTTCTACAGGGACGATGACACCATGATTCTTTGGTACACAACGTTGCCATAAAGACATCTACATAAATTAAAAGTCCCACCCCAACCCACATGATTCCCTGACGCGCGAAACCACCATTTCGGCCGTTCATGTGAGCGTGAAATTATTATTCTAATCCAATAATATTTGTCGGGGAAATTGTTCCTCCCATCCCCCGTTTGTTTCTCTCTTCTTCACCGATCACGCTGGGGCCCATTTGCGGTGTTATTAAATTTACTTCAGAATGGCCCCGTTCTGAAGTAGGCTACATAAAAATGTTATCTTTAGGGAGCGAGAGAAGGGGTGGGTGGTATTAGAACAAAGGGAAGGAGGGGTAGAATGGAATTTCAAGCGCAAATATTCGTATAAAAAAATAAAATAAAAAAATAACATAAGAATAGTAATGTTGAAATAATGTAAATTTACGTCAAATTTTAGAGAAAAAAAGTGTTTTTATTCACCCCACATGACTCCGTTTTCTGTATTTCATCTTTGCTTTGTCTTTATCCGTGAGTTTCTTTTACTGTTTCTACTTTTTTTTTCTTGTGACCTCTCTCTTTTTCCCTTTCTTTTTCACCACCGAGCGCGTTGTGGCTAAAATCTGAAGTGGATGCTGTAGCGACGTTAAGCCGAGCGGAAATTTGGACGCATATTTCACCCCGAAAGCACAAAAGGAACCCAGAGTTCCTTTTCCTTTCTTCCTGTTTCGCTCGCTCACTTGTGTGTACATGTATATCCGTTTCTCTCCCCCTCTCCTTTTACCCCTTTGCCCACATTCTCCCTCTCTCTGTCACACTCGTAGTAATTCGTACCGGCCAAACAGGAACCAACACTCGGATTCTCTCAGCCAAGGTGCATGCACACCATCCGCTCGTACTCATAACTCGCGAATGTTTTGCCAAGTATGATAAAAAAAAGAGTAGTGACGTTAGGAAGAAATAAATATTCCGCTCTACGCCCGCGGCAGTTTCGTTCCGATGACATTCTTTATGGACTTAATCAAAAGTGCTCGCTCCGCTTTTGGCGGATATATAGTCGAGCACCACATGCGTACCCCCTTCATTGGGGGGGGAAGGTTGATCTTATTATATTGAACATGCTTCATCTTCAGAGCGTTGCATCCATAGACGTACAAGAGAACTGTTCCCTCATGCCAACTGGGTGATTGGAAGCGAAGTTGAGCTAGATTAGTCCCACGACGGCGACATTTTGTAAAATACGTTCGTTCAACACAAGTACTATTAAATTATCCAGGCAGGCTTCAATCCCTGGCCGATTCCGTCGATTTTGAGCAAAAGCAACGCACGCAACCAACGCAACGCCACGCTGCTTGGCCATCACTGTTGACAAATGACACTGGTAGTGATAGTTGATGAGTCTTTTAATCTGATAAACGAAAATGTTTATGGTAAATAAATTAATTTAGGATTTAGTTTAAGAATTACACCTGGACACGGGAATTGATCCATGTGAAATTTGTCAACTAGATTTTTAAATGAAGACTAAGTAAACGGCACCTGCTTCATTGGCTGAATGGTATAAGGCGTCACTCCCATGTTAGACTTGCCTGCTGATGATGGGGCTCGGGATTTGAATCCCTGTTGGGTATACAGGGGTGGTTTTCCCAAATGGCATCCCACTTTCCTTCCATGCAAATGCGGGTATATTTCTCTAAAATTATTCCTATCTCTTCCCTACCCCATTAGAGTATTGTCATTTATGTGCATAACCTAAACTGGTAGTAAGCCGTTGCTATAAAAATAAGTTAAAAGCTATAATTAAACTTAAATAATAATTTCAATCGTTGGCTTGGAAATATTTTACCTGTTCCGGTGGCCGTATTGTTGAAGGCGTCATTCTCGAAACAGACTGGATTTACTGGATGACAGGGAGGTCAGGGTTGGCTCTACTGAGGTTTTTTCTCTCTCAAGGGCTTCCCACATCCCCACCACTAAAATTCAGACGCTAAAAATATGCTTCTAGAATGAAAGCACGAGAGCAAATCAGCCTATATCATGTACCGACACTACAGGTCACACCATGATATTAATCGTACATTTGTCGCATTGCGCTTGGGGTTTCTGAAACAAAGAAAAAACGTGTTATTATAAGTAAAGGAAAAACAGGAGATATAGATATGTGCGTTGACATTATGACATTACTCTGCGGGGGGGGGGGGGGGGGAGGGGGGGGGCTGGGCGAGAACCTCCCGCTGACCACTGTCAGCACATCTCGCTTATCCGAACAGGGCTCTTTGGGCCGTCAGTGACATTCAACCGTGTCAATCACCTTATGTCCCAGACTGAAATGCGGATACATTTAATTCAAGTTATTCACGTTAGTTTAAATATTCGAATAGTCTGAACGGGTACGTGGTGCACAAAAAAAAAATCCTACTTGTTGAAAAATAGAGGCTGTCAAACCACACATGTTTATTGTGTTTTTTATATTAATAATATAGCATATTTAATTATGAGATTTGTTTACAATTAAATTATAATATTTATCACATATTCTAGGACAAATATTATCATAACAATTCTGGAGATCAGAAAGTATCCTAACAATATTAAAAAAAAGTTTAGATATTTAAAAAAAACCTTTAGTTTAATACGTCATTGTTCCCTTCATAAATTTGCATACTCAAATATTGGAGTTTGAATAATTTTTGATGGGAAAAAAATACCAATACTGAGGGCGGAAAAAAGAAGTCAAAAGAGGACCACAGTTGTCCGATATTGAGCGTTTGTTGAACGGGTTGGCGTGCGATCGGCACAGCTCCGGGCATCATCAAATGCAAACAAGGTGAATTTGAGTTGTGATTTCGACATGAAAGACCCACTCGTGCGGATTACATAGTAATGGATGGCTTTCCTGGGGGTTCGCTTACAGCGGCCACGCCCACCATCATTTAAGAGAGCACCTTAATCTTCTTTATGAGCTGAATCTAATCGTGTAGTTTACTTTACCTATTGCATAGAAGTATACATATTTAAATTGAATCGTATATAGGAGGGGGAGTAAATAAATATAGGTATTGCCCGCTCCAGTGGCAACTAAGTCTAAGACGTCACTCTTGCAATAGACTAGACTGCCTAAGATGGGGGTATTGCAGTTAGAATCCCAGTCGGGTGTACTGAGGGGGGTCCCCTTACATGGGTTTCCTCTTTCCCTCCACGCAAATACAAGTACACTTCCCTTAAATTCAATCTTCCCTATTCCTAACTTATTAGCGCATGTGAATTTGCGTACAACCTAAACAGATAGTAAGACGTGGTGCTAAAATAATACAAATATTAATCAATTGGGTAATATATTTTACCATGGGCATGTCTACATTTATAACATAACAGATTTTTCCAGTGTGTCTTAAGTCCTACTACTCGGCCATGTTGTACACATTTTAATCACACTAACCGTGTATGGGTGATTAAAGTGTTAATGGGAGGAAGTGTTCCCGAATATTCGCGTGTAATGAGTGTGGAAATACATTTAGGAAAATAGGTAATTTTGTAAACTCAGCATGAATTAGAACCCCAACCTCTCCGACACTGGTAACCCAGATTAGATGAGACTTTTATTTAATCCGTATTAATGCGAGTTTCAGGATTAGAATGAATTTGACTAAACACTTAAATTCACTATTAACCACTTAAGCGGAGGTATACCGTGAAATTTTACGAATCAGGTTGGCATTTGCATTTGGCTATTCTGTCGGTTGTGTATTTAAAACCGGCTCCTATGTGCGGCAATCGCCGAATGGCAAATATTCGCCTTTTCTCGAACTACTTGCCGAACAGTTCGTGGAATCACAAGCACACCTCTACACACACATGCGTCTATTTCTGAACTTCTTAGTCACTAAAGAATCAAGAAGCTGTGGTTGGGAACTGCGAACATTTGTGCTTAACACGGAGGATGAGATAGACAGTTTTAGTTATGACCCACGAATTGCTTCAGCGGCATTTACAAAACTCGTCATCTTCTAGAATACAAACTAGTTCAGCTTGTCTACACAATCTTTACCGAGACACTTCTTCAACTTTCTTTAACTTTATTAAGACATGTTCTGAACGTTGTCATTAAAGAATCTCTTTTCTTCTTAAGGTCGTTAATAGAACAATCTACGTTAAATTGTTTTTGAATACGCTTTCAGCAATCATAAATCTCATTCCTATTTTTATGTAAATCATGGGATGGATTCCATATATTAGGTTCGTTTTCATAAAGGTCCAAAATTTGCAGGAACAAGTCAAGTCGTTGGACCAATCCATTTCCACAGTAAACACAATACACTACTTACAAGCCTAGACACGAATGTGTGAAATGGGCAGAAGTTCGATATTAGGAGAATAGTTCGTGACTTTTGATGTGTGATGGAATACCGACAACTCATAGGAAATGTTGAAGATTCGGTGAGTGATGACTGATGAAAAATGTTTGTAGAATACCAAACATTGGTGTAACTCACCCAACCACATTACGAGGTATATGCCGAATGACAAACAATCGTTTTCAGGATTCGCCGAATGCCGCATGTGTAGCGCTGGCTTAAGAAACACTAGGGCCAATTATGTATTATTATTATTATTATTATTATTATTATTATTAGCACCGCGTCTTACTACCCGTTCGGGTTATACGCTCTTACGCTAATGTGTAAATGGTAGGGTGATTGTGAGATGAACTGGAGGACCTACAGTTTAACGTGGGATCCGAACCACGGTGGAGGTCTCGCATTTCACACATTTACAAGTTGTGATTTATAAACGTCTTGTCAGAGGTGAAGGCAAGATTCTTATCATACTCTGAGGAGGAAAAATATAAATTTTGCTAAAAATGTAACACCGAACGTTCTAAATCATATATAAAGATTTTGATGGCCTTTAACGAGTAAACCTTAAACCAGACTGTCGAGTGAAGCCGGATTATTTATAAATTTTCCCGGTAAAAAGTTTTATATACAGTCTAACACGGTATTCTGCAACCATCGTTTCAACGATCCAATAGTAAATATATATTTTATAGGACTTTGTTCTAGTTTTAAATTTACCCTGTAATACAAAGTCATTAAGAATCTTTACATTTACGAAGACGGGAATATTAAACAGGAAAACATGTACCATTTGTGGTGTGTAAAATGTTATTAGGTTTTTGAAGTTATACTTCTTTAGGCGCGTTATGAAAAAATGATGAGAGTGAAATTTTAAGATGCGCGCGCATCACTGTAACACAAAAGTAACAGGTTGAAGTTAAACCGCTCATTAAGTCTCGAAAAAAAAAAGCTACCAACAAAATAGAAATAGAACCTCTGTTAGTTGCGCATGTTGGTACGCTCGTCGCCTCTGATCACTGTTTTCATATATATAATATTTATCCACATGTTTCTAGTTTCTACATTCACAATACGTGTTTTAGTTTCATACAAGTGCGAATTATATATGTGCTAATAAATTATATTCAGTAGTGATTTAAATTGAATATTTTGATTAATATTATTTACCATTCGTAAATATTAGTGAAAAAAATTGTGCTTATAGACTTTTTCAAGTACTACAATATAATTGAGGTTAACTATCCGTATGTATTATTTATTGATATAAATTAAAATATTATTATTTTTTATTTATTTATATTATTAGTTTAAAGTTTAAGTTCCATTAATAAAACATTAATGTTTATAGAAACTTTAAAACTTATTTTAAAGTTATACTAACTGCCATATTTAGTGACGAGATGTCTTTGGACTTGGAGGAATACAAACCTCTTTGGATCTAGACGAAGATTACACAGTTCGTAGTTTTGTTTTGTAAACTGCAAGAAATGCCATTGCGTTGTTTGAATGTAAAAATCCAACAATAAAAGGTACGTAATTGTTTTGTTACCACTGTCTAAATTGAAACAAATTTTGTGCTTGACATACGTTTTGTTATTTTAATTAATTTATTATTAATTGGAGTACAGTTATGTAACTAATTGTATTTTAAGCCAATACAATAATATGCCGCCATTTAAATTTATTGAAGTGACAATCATGATTTAATAGTTGCGCCTACTCTTGAGTGGTGGCAAATAAAAGGCGCAACTTTGCTCTCAAATTGCGCCTGCTCCTTTTAGTGAATAGGGATTTGGAACATATCTCAAACTTGCGCTGGCGCAACTATTTGCTCCCTTTGGTGAATCCAGGCCCAGTAGTGATTTAAATTGAATATTTTGATTAATATTATTTACTATTCGTAAATATTAGTGAAAAAAATTGTGCTTATAGACTTTTTCAAGTGCTACAATATAATTGAGGTTAACTATCTGTATGTATTATTTATTGATATAAATTAAAATATTATTATTGAACATAATTAATACTAAATATTATTAAATTTTTTTTTTTTTTGCGTATAACCCGAACGGGTAGTAAGACGCGGTGCTAATAATAATAATAATTATTATTATTTTTTATTTTTTAATGATGCCAAAGAAGTATAACTTCTCACGCGCGTACATAAGTACACACACCCATTTTTTTTTTTTTACTTATTTACTTATATTACTTATGTTTACTTATATTTTTACAAATAATATTTTTTGAGCAGCACCACACTTGTTTGTCGACTGTACAGTACACGTCCATTTTAAACAACCTGCTACTGTGGAGACCTCTATCTTTTCGAGTGGTCATCTTCGTTACTAACTTATCAAAGATCCCTAAATTAGTAAATCGATGGTCTTATAACGAAGTCACTATCACCATATATATTATGAAGTTAGCTGGTGGGCTAAAGCACCTATTGGAGAAGTTTTTGTTTTATTTAGAAGAAATAGCTGACTACTCGTAGCGATTTTTTCTTAGCACCACGTCTTACTTACACCTGTTCAGGTTATACGCATATGTACTAATAATACTGATGAGATAAGGATTAGGAAGGTTGGATTTAGAGGAAATGTACCAGCATCCACGTAAAAAAATTTTTTGGAAAAATTACCCTCAGTACACTTGACTGGGATTCGAACCTCGACCACTCTGTCATTGGTAGTCTAGTCTCACACAAGAGGGACACCTTAATCCATGAGGCCACTGAAAAGGTAGCAGTGATTTTAAATAGGTAGTATTTTTTTAATCAAAATACCTGTTTGTTTTAATAGTAATGATAATTATTATTGTTCTTTTTCATTTTATAGATTTATTTGGCCTTTTATTGTTACTAATATTTGTTAAACTGGTTGCATAGCAAGGTTTCTTTTGATTAAAAGATTCAAAGAGGTTTTTGTAAGTTTGTTTTCAAATATAAGATTTTGAACATGTTGAAGAATAATTGAATTTGGAACACTTTTTAAACAAAATTTTAGTCTTCTTCCATCTTCTGGAAAACGAACAGGAAAGGATCTTGTAACTCATATTTTCTAAACCATTAAATTAAGGTAATTAGTTATTTGTAAATGTTCTAAATGAGTAAAGAATGAGGCCAACTCCTTAAGAGACATATGTAATTTTAGTGGAGATTAAGTAAATGCCGGAATTTTGTTTTCCTGGTTTTGCCTTTTTTCTCTCTCCGTGATCTTGAAGATTCAACATTAGTTAGACATGAACAATCTAATATCCATTATTATTTTCATCATCTATGAAGAATTTCGCCGATTTTCATGAAAGGATAACTTTTTTAGAACATTTAGGATGGTAATACGCTAAACTCCTCGAAAAATATTAATATAATAAAACTTTAAGATACCTGACAATACAAGAAGATTGTTTTCAAGTGGTTTTTTTTTGTGGAAAAATTCATATTTTGTTATTTATTTTACTACACTAAAATACAAACAAAACACCTATTTAATTGAAATATATTTATTAGATTTTGTAATTTTAAATTTTTAAAAATTTAATCTATTTTTTATTTAACTGTTATTTATCAATACAATTTTAGATAATAAATGTGTAAGGCTTGCTACAAGTAGGAAATTTGGTGAGGGTTATAATAATTATTGTTACTGATAATAACAACATAATTATGATGTTAATTTGTGTTATTCTTTATTTTTTGCATTTTACATACGTATTGTACAATGTAATACATTGCCAGCCACCCTAAGGTTTTTGAAATTGATGTATTTATGTGTACATTGCTACCTACAAGATCATAGCATAATTTCTCCAACGTTGTTAGTAAGGTGAGCTGGTTTCCCTATCTTTCGAGGTCGTGACCACCATAATTTATTTTGTGATAATTTAATTTATAAAATTTTAAATTATTTTTCACAATATTGATTTTCTTCACGCTGGTCTTACTAAGATACATTGATTCTTGCACCCAGGCTGCTTTTACAGGTTTAATATTGATTTGTTTTTACTTCTTAACTACCAAAATAGATATCCTCTTTGTTTCTTTCAAGCAAGCTGCTATTGAGGTTTATTTTATTGTGTTCCACTCAAGACTCTATGATAAGCCTTCTTTAATAGCGTTTCCTACTGGTTCTTGCACCCGGACAAGGATGTTTGGCGTGTTCCCTTAGTTTCAGTGAGGCCCCAACGAATTTCACGCTTGGCTCGCCACCACACCTCGTACAAACACATCAAACTCCTGGTTTGACTCGGTGCAATTATTACTGTCTGGCAAACATGTGTGTACGCGCATGCGCTGAGAACCACGGTAAGGTATTCAGGGTGCGGCTTAATCTGACATACTTCTCCAAGCTCACGCACTTGTTCCTGTAATTAAAACCTAATTACATCATAAGGAGAACTTATAAGCCGATATATATAAACCTCACAATTTTTAAATCTAGAGTTCAATTAAGGCCCTTGGCCCTGTCGAGTGCAAGCCCCAAACCTATTTTGTGGGATGGTGGGCGGGAGGGTGAAAGGCGTGGCGTGGCTTCACTGCCAACCAAAGTATTCTTCCGCGTCAACAAGAATAGATGGATCATGGAAACGGTAGATGGCGCTAGCTACCAGACAGGTTTCGCGGAAAAATCATACGTTTGGAAATATCAGTTTTCTCGAGAACGAGTGAAATTTTTATGTTAATATTTTCAACACCTCTTCTAAGATAATGTATCAATGTTAATTAATTGTTACATTTTCTTATTTTTTTGCTATGCAGCTGGCAGTGTTCTATTGAAAAATGTCAAAATTATTGATATTTGGTCACTGTTAAAATTATAGAGGAGATGTGTCTATAAAAAGTATAACTTAATCAACATGCTTCTATTCTTGAACAAACCGTTTCCGAAAAGAAAATTGCAAAACAATAAAAATTCTTGAAGATAACCGTTTGTTCCTATGGCTCCGCATTTCCACGCCAAATGAAAATAGCCAATTGCCTCAAGGCTCGGCTTAAAATCGTGTTAGTAGGAGACAGTATGTTTCACTAATACACACCCCATGGCGTAGGCCCGCAAGCGAACTTTATCGACTTAATGGCCGCTAAATGTTGGTGAAGATAGTGCCAAAATTGGTGGATTTATCATGTATTGTGGTTAGAACAATGGGGCTTCCTACCGTTTATCTCACTTTTCTAGAGAGGAGCCACTACTTATTTATTCAAGTAGCTCCTCAGTTGTCCTCACGAGACTGAGTTGACCCGTTCCAGGCCAATTATTGATTCACAAAAAATATGGAAGCATCAGGAACTGTACCCGGGACCTCTGGATCTGTAGCTAAGAACTTTTTTACCACTAGCCCACTGACGTGATTTGTTTTCCTCTAATAGTTTTTATATCTTCTCTCAAGAATAAACGTGATCATCTGTATTTAAAAAATAACTTCCCGAATCTATTTTCCTTAGATTGATATTCACTATATATATAATTCTGTGTCTTACTACCCATCCAGGCTATGTGCATATTGACACCATGTCAGCCCATATTTGCGTGCACGGAAAGTGATAATAAATTTATGTAAAATCACCCAAGTATATCTTATCTGGATTCAAATCCTGACCTCCCCACCAATGATAGATCATATGAGATTGATGTCTTGATTCACGTACCTAGCGGTGTGGGTCTCAAATATTTTTTTTTAAACCGGTAGGCGCACCCTTAATAACAGACACATTTTTCCTATTCTAATCTGACAACAGAGATTTCCTACAAGTTTTTTTTTTAATTTTGTAACCGTCACGAACTCGTATTATTTTCGGGGACTTGTCAGAAGTACATTTATACATGCAACTTATTTGAAACTATTCCAAGTGTCCCGGATCATACCCGTCGGTGTTGGCACTGAACATTTTTTTTTCTATGAATGAATTTTATTGGCGTTTGAACTAGTAAACAACCTATATGCCGTAGTTTGCAGCGTTAGGGCTCGGCCAGACTGACAAGCGTGCCCGTGATTAGCAAATAATAATAATATTTAGCACCGCGTCTTACTACCCATTCGGGTTATACGCTTTAAGTACTTATTACGCTAATGGATTAGGAATTGGGAAGGTTGAATTAGAGAAAGTGAACCCGCTTTGCGTGGAGGGAGAGTGGAAAACCATTTAGGAAAAACCACCCCCAGTTCACCCGACCGAGATTCGAACCTCGATCTCCCCGTCCTCAGCAGTCGAGCTCAACACAAGTGCGTTAGCCAACTACGCCACAGAGGCGGGTGATTAGCAAATAGCTCTCGATAGTTGTTGACAAGGAGGCAAAGGTTCGAATCTTGTCTCAGTGAACTGAGGGTGGTTTTTTGACAAGTGATTTATTGTTGGGGTTTTATAATCAATCCTCTCTCCACGCTAATCGTGATTCTTATTTGTAAAGGCTTACTTTGATTATAATATTGAAGTACTATAACATATCAGTTTTAGACACACACACACATACATATAGACTATATAAACCATACCTCTCTCTCTCTCTCTCTCTCTATATATATATATATATATATATTATAGGTATGGTATATGATCTCACCAATTAAATTAGGTCGTTAGTAGCGAGTATGCCAAACCTATCGATAGTAATAAAAATGTCAAACTGAGAAGTTTTCCTAGCACTCAATGGACCAACATACAATAATATTGCCTAACGCCTGTAAACTTGACTGTATCGGCTCGAGCGCGAGCGCTTGAAAAATAGAACTAGTTCTAATTTTCAAGCGCGCTCGCTCGCCCAGTCTGGCCGTCCCCTAGGATCCTTTTATACAGGCGTTACATAACGCGTGAAACGGTGACGTTCGTTCTCTAAATACACAAGGTAATCTATAGAGTGCAAGAATTACTTAAGTCTGATAACTCATACTGTAATTTGTTTTGAATCAACAGTTGCTTACACTTACCGGGTCATGTTTTCAAAAAATATAGGTTGTTTGGTCGATCAGCATAACATAGAGTATTGTCAAGACTAGGAACGTAGGAGAAACACCACTCCCTTGTTGGTATATAACAGCGCGTTCTTAAAACATTTGAGGAGTGGGTGGCCGGGAAGGACTCCAGTCGTTAAGGGGCTACTTCAAAGTCCTTACAAACTCAACTACCGAGTTACAGCCACTTGTAGGGAGAATATCCTACAGCTTGAATCCCTGTTCAGTACTAAGTATAGGAAACCTCAAATAATATTGAAAGCCTGAGTTATATAACAACCTCGCAGCGCTGGGTGAGCCTGTGTTTGACAACAGAGTTAAAACATCGAGGATAGATCAGGGCACGCAACTGCTAAGTTGATAGAACGAGAGCCTTTCACTAAACTCTTTCAACATGTTCTAAAACCTAAACCACATTTATACACTCGTGTAGTAATTAATATATTTCAATAAACATGATCAAAACGAAACTTGCAATTATTTGACGCTGCCTCCCCATCCCACTAAGCCATCCAGACACGTAGGCCCATGGGAGTGGGTAGTAGCGACATTTATATCATTAATTGCTTCAAGGATTGAAACAAAGGTCATCTCCCTGACTGATGGATTTGGGTGGCCGAAAATTGGTTCAAGGGATCATCGCTCGATTCCGGGCTGATGCCATGGAGTTTTGTTATGCAACAATGTACAGTATCTCGTTTCACATATCCTACGAGTTTTGATTCAGTTAAATGTGTCGATTTTTATGTAAAGGAGGGAAAAAGTCTACTTGGTCACCGTAGAATTTATTTTAAACTGAAACGATCTATTTCTTCTCCATCCTATAGGCGGATACAGCACCATAAAACGTAATACATTAAATGACCCCACCCAAAACGATGAACACAAACCTGCACCGTACATTAGATAGTACTCCTAAATTTAATTCAGTACTTCTAAAATAATCATACATACATTTAAGTTAACTTAATTGATTAAAATTCTCACAAATTAATTTAAAAAAATTTAAAATATAAATACATTGGGTGCGCAGAGAAAGGTTTAGGTCCCGTGTTGTCTGGTTTTCCGGTGGCGGCAAGTTTAGGGTTATAAACCCATTTGAATATAATGAGGCTGTGGTTTTTTTTCTAGATGGTCCTCCCCTACCCCCCCCGCTTTCCCTCTCTTTCATACAAATTCGTATACACCTCCTCTACAACATACCTTCCTCATTCCTGCCCCGTTAGTGTAAATATTTGGATATCTCCAACATGTAGTGAGACGCAGGGCATGAATGTACACCTAAATAAATTACCAAAGTGTGTTTAATATTTATTGAGAGTGACCTGGTGGTCTAGGGGTAAGGTGTCAGACTTCTATGCTGGCGACCGGGGTTCAATCCTCGGTCCCGGCACAGATTTATCTGATTACCAAACCCTTCCTTCACCTCTGACAAGACATCTTGTGAATGTGGTGAATGCCAGGCCGCCACCGTGGTTCGGATTCCACGTTAAACTGTAGGTCCTTCATTTCATCTCACAATCACCCTACCATTACACATTAGCGTAAGTGCGTATAATCAGAACGGGTAGTAAGACGCGGTGCTAATAATAATAATAATATATAATGGACATGATTTATTTTGGTAAGAGAGATTCGACCTTTATTTTTGTACGTTTTAAATTTGTGGACTACGTCTAACCGAGTGAGATTATCATTTATAAAGATAATCAAACTTTTTTTTTTTTGCACTTGTTGGGTATCGAACCCTACTCCCTCTTTTGTAAGTATCCTCCGTGTAGGACATTTATAGTTTAGTGATCCTATACGGCATACACTGTATAGGTTTAATTCTTCTTGGAAAAATTACAAAGTTAAACCGTAATTGATGTTTGAATAAACTATAAATGCAGCGTATAAAGTTTTGTTACGTTTGTTGCTACGCTCTGATTTAGGGAGTTAAATTAAATGGTGATTATTAAAAGTTGTGCATCATAATAAATGCATCCGCATTCACAGGAAACTGGATGGGAACACGGAAATGATAAGTCACATTCGATAAACCAACCCCTTATTACATCCGGGCGAGATTCGAACATTGAACTCTTCCCTCAATGGCAATCCAGTTTATTGCGAGATTAGCTCCTTGGACCTCGTAACCACTGGTTCGCAGGGGGCACTAGGATATACTAAATAAAATAGTCCTGTTCAATGTAAACATGGTGTTCCAGTGGTGGTAATATTAATGTCAAACGCGGAGTGGATGAGTGCGGCCTAGCATTCGGTGGTGTGGGTAAGGGGGGGGGGGGGTGATATTTTATTCATGCTTCTAGAGGGGAGGTGGCCCTCCACACACAAGCCATCGATCCATGCATTGATGGACGCGGCAGTGTTTCAACTATTCATGAGGTTTAGAAAACAACGTACTACCAAATAACATTACTTTGCTCAAATGATTATTAAAAATTCACGCGGTACAATGTACTTGTTCTCTTTGTTTTTTGTATTTTTTTGTGTGTACCAAATTAAAACCTGTGTTTGTTGTCGTTGTATTCGTTGTGCTAACTTCAACGCTAAGTGATTTTGTATATTTGTTTGTGTTTGGTCTGTTTATCGGATGTTTTATATATGTATCACCGGAACACGTGCAAATGAACGTGTTGGTTTTTTTTTTGCTTTCACAATAATGTTATTTAACTTATGCAAACACCCACTATCTTCCGCTAAGAGCAGTAAAATTGCCGTTAGAAAATAAATTGCTACGGATTTCAATTAAGCTATATAACCCTCTTTGGTGGCCGAATGGTCTAAGGCATCACTTTTGTTGGACTGGCTTGCTGATGACGGGGAGATCTGAACAAGAGTCCCAATCGGGTCTGTTGAGGGTGGTTTTACATAAATCGTTTCTTACTCACCTTCCAAGCAAATACTGGTAGATTACCTTTACAATTCTTCCTTCCTCATCCCTACGGGTTCGGCCAGATTGACAAGCGTGCGAGCGAGCATGCGAGTGACTGGGTGACCAAACTGGCGAGCAAGTGAACGCGTGATTATCAGCTAGCTTTCGATAGTTGTTGACGCGGAGGAAAAGGTTCGAATCTTAGCTCAGTGAACTGAGGGTTGTTTTTGACAAGTGATTTATTGTTGTGGTTTTCTCATCCTCTCTCCATTCTAATGGTTATTCTTATTTGTAAAGGATTTCTTTGATAATATTGAAGTATTTTAGCATATCAGTTTTAAACATACATATATATACATATAGGCATGGTTTATGATCTTACCAATTAAATTAGGCCGTTAGTAGCAAGTGTGCTAAACCTATCGATACTAATAAAAATGTCAAAATAAAAAGTTTTCCTAGCACTCAATAAACCTACATATAATAATATTGCCTAGCGCCTGTAAACTAGACTGTACCGGGTCGAGCTCGCGCGCTTGAAAAATAGAACCAGTTCTATCTTTCAAGCGCACTCGCTCCAGTCTGGCCACCTCTCATTACAACCAATGTGTTCTATTTTATATTTTAGTCGCTCGCGCACTTGATCGCCCATTTCTTACCGTCCCCTACCCCATTAGAGTAATTATTGTATATGCGTGAAACTTGAACAAGAAGTAAGCGATGTGATAAAAAAAAATAGCTTATACTTATTGCAACATAGCGTGAGCATGGCGATCCAGAGGGAGTTGATTTCTTAACAGCAATTTAGTTAGCAAGTTTTCCACAGCATTTACAGCACGACTAATTACTTACCCGCATCGGTGGGCACGTGGTGTAAATGTCAAACTCATTTAGTCTGGTTTACCTGTGACTGGTGGATCGGAATAATAATACCAGCTGGGTGTGCTGGAGATATTTTAATTGATGTTTTCTTTTTATACTCTCACGCACATTTACTCTAAATTAGACCATCCTCATCCAAACAGCACTAGCGTAGTTCAAGGGTCCTCGAACTTAAGGAGCGGAGGGTCACACTAGGATATTTAAAGTGTAAGGTGGGCCAGATTGAAAAGAGACATACGTGTATATATATTATTTATATATATATATATATTCATATAATTTATAACTAGTCACTATTTAATTGTCACGCATTTGTGTGTGTAGAAAGATAGAGAGCAGAAAACAATTTAGAAAAATAAATCACAGCACAAATCCGAGATTTGAACCCTGACTTATCCGTTCTTGAAAAACTATATTTATGAGATTGACACCCTTAATCACATACCTATAGACGCAGGTGCCAATTACACTGTTTAGTACGATATAATGCGTCATATTTGTGTGTTATAAAATGAATGTTATTCTTTCACAATAATCTTGATGTGTTAACTTCGCTTACTCTCTCATCCGTGGTCGTTAAATATTTTAAGATTCTAGCCTTTTTATTTAAGAAAAGAAAGTGTAACAGAATCATAGCTTGAAATCTTAGTCAGTGGCAGAAATAAAAAAAGGTTACTGTAGGGAAATTATTTATAATGGTTTTCAAATGTCATCTCTTGGCACTTAGTCTGCCACATTTTCATTACTTACGCCATGAAGTAAGATATAAGGGAAGAAAAATGAAAATTAATTACGCTGGTGTCTCGTCGAGTCGTCATCGCAGTCTTGGAAGATGCGCTGCTCTTCGTTCACACCAGCTCTGAGAACAGTTTTTACGAGGATAGAATTCCCTCATTCCCTTATTTTATTCTCCACTCCCATCCTTCCTCCCTCCTCCTATCACGGCTGTGATCCAGAATATAGCCAATCCAAGACGATTAAAAAACTCCCCACAGTAATAACTTTTTAATTTAGAATATTCCACAAGCTGTCAATCTGGAGCACTTAATATTAAAATATAATTACTTTGCTCGTTCAATATTCATTTGTTTCATTATAAGTTTTACGTTCATATTTTAAGAGTAACTGGTTGGTGGTTGGTGTGATTTTGGTAGTCACTAAATTATATCACTGAGGTTCCTTTTTCACTATATTAATCCGACACCCACATGTTCTATGACAACTGGCGTCCCAATGTTCACCGAGAATGTGGCCCTCAAAGTATCTTGGAGGAAAATTAAAGGGAAAGCCTGAGTGGCAGATGTGAAATAGTTAATGATTCAAACATAAATACTTATTAAAAATGATCATGATTTATTTATTTGATTAGTAAGATTATGTAAAAATATACATTTATTATGATTGTTGTTTTGTAAACGTGTGTGCGCGAGCAAATTTCATAATACATTTTTAAAGATAAATAAACTTTTTTTGGCAGTAAAATTTGAAAGATTCTACCGACAAAAATTCACTTTATATATAGGTCAAGTATTGAAAGTAATTGTCTATTAAATGGTTTGTAGACATATTTATTAAGTTGATGAATTACTACATATTTATTTGGTCCTCAGTAAAAACTGATAATAAATTTGGCCCTTGGGATAAACATTGTTGTTGGACACCCTGGTATTAAGAAATCAAACTATAATAGACTGGATTTCCTGTGGTGGCAAGTTTGAGGTTCAAATCTTGGCTGTGGATACTGATGTTATTTCTTTTTAAATTATAGATTAAAATTTTGTATTACTTTACTTCTCCCATGTTAATGTGGGCAGCCTATATTTATTCTAAGCTACTCTCTTATTCCTATAACCTTAAATTAAGTTTTAATCCTATTGAACATACTAAAAAAATAAAATATATATTCGATACCTTAGATAACTCGTTAGTGCGTTATTCATTCAATAAGTAGCCAAAATTTTAAATCAAGGGATGGAACGCTTGAAACCTCGATTCCTCGAATCCTTATAATTTATTATATTCGAAAGAATCGAGATTCATAAAATTATCAAAAAAGTATCTTGAAAATATGATGATAACCATAACTTGATATAATAATTTCAAACAATTGGAAAAATAAATTATGTAGACTCCTGTAGTTGAAAGAGTATAAAGTCACAAAAAAAAAAGAACAACACTATATTAATATACTAAAAAAAGGGTTCACTTTGTTGTTTAAGACGTAATAGACATGTAAACAAAATATCATTTGCCTTGACACCAAGCCTTAAACATTTTTTTAATATAAATTCAATTATAAATATTTTCACTTCTTAAATTGCACACATTTTTAAAGGTTCGGGGATTAGAAACTGGATTAAATATTCAAAAGAAAATTTAAAATTCAGATTCGAGAAATATAACATGATTCAATCAATTTCTATTTTTAACATAAGGTTTATAGACGAATGTTCAAAGAAGGTCAGCTAAACAGGAACTGCACCATTATTAGAATAAATAGAATATGGGAAAACACACGAAAGAAACTACCCCCTGTAATCCCATAAGTAATAACGACATATGAGTCGTAAGTTCTTAATTATTGGTTGGGGAGGAGGAAGGAGGGTTACGGAACGATCCAAGTTGACTTTTAATTAAAAGATAAAGCTGTGTAACTTAATAATACGAAAAATATATTACGACAATTTCTAATAATCATATAAAAATATAACCTAAATAATTTACGTATTTATCCAAACGTGGGTCGTTAACTGTATATATACCTTTGAATAAAACGTAGATTTTCAATTTTATGGATAAAGCCATTCACGTTTCTCTTTCGATAGGCGTACTAATAATGTCCTATTTTAGCAGATTATTAGGTGGAACATATCCCCCTTATCTCCCCACTAACCACACCTATCCCCGTAGACAGCGACCAAGAGCTATAGAAGTCCAACAGTCCTTGACCACTCGACCAAAGCTGAACGTACAGTCCATCTTTCATTGGAAAAGCTTCATCTGACCGCTAAAATGTCACTAGATCTACTTTCATACGTTAAAAGTCGAGTCTTGTGATCCGTAGCTTTCGCTTTTTATAGATAATATCAATTGTTAGACCTTCTGATAATAAACCTTGTGTCTGATGTACATTGAAAATAACTCAGACACTCTAACACAATATACTATGCCTGGTGGACATAGAAAATAAAGCAAGACATTCTAATACATGAAACTATGTCCGAGGGACATAGACAGCAACGTCAGGCATTATGACTTGATACTCATATTCTCAGAAGAGGCTTCCTCTGTGACAGGGCGTGAGCCCGACACCTGACATATCGTGGCCATCAGTAGTCTTTCGGTGCTGAAGTTGTATGGAGTAGTTCCTTCTCCGGTGAATAAATACAATGGAATACAAAAATGTGATTCACATGGAATCTGTTATATAGCAACAGAACGGGCCCGGAGTACAACAGGCGATCTAAGGGGGGAATGGGGGTGGGATAGAGTTGCGAAATATATCCACAATTCCTCACTAGCGCTGTCAACAAGAATGGAGAGCAAATACAATGATCTCTCTTTTCTTCGACGTGTGCCCTTCGATCAAGACGTGAAAATGCTCACGATACCGAAATGGTCCGCTGGGCAATGTTCCTCGACGCTTGGGCGTCTCCCGGCAACATCAATTCTGAGTGAGTCACTACCTGTCTCTTCTTATTGGAATAGATTAGTACTTGTTATCTTGTTTTAATGGTCTTTATGAAATTTTAATTGTATTAATGAATTTTTTATTGTAAATGTCATATTATATAAATGACATGCTACTATTCGACTAGTGTATATAAGCCTTTTAAAGAACTTTTGCTGGAAGTGTCAGTCAATAACAGGTGCACTATTCTTGTCTAATCTAGTTTTAAGGCCTGTGTTGGTATAACTTCACTAAAAACTATTCACTAACGTTTGCTATCCCGTGTTGGCTGTCTCATGTTCACAAGTCAAGGTCACAATAGACTGAATTGCCAGTGACGAGGAGACTGGGACTCTAATCCCGTCCGCTGGTTCCAAGGGTGTTTTTAGTATTATTAAATATGCTCCTATCCTCCTTTATGCAAATGTTAGTACATTTTTTTAAGTGATACCTTTCTCAGTGTAAATAATTTGTGAATAGCCCAGACGTTAGCAAGAAGCAGTGCACACAAAAAATTACTCTCTATTTGGTACATATTGTGTTTGTTTAACAATTGTCGATGTAGAAAACAATAATTAAAATCATATAAAGTATTGATGTCAAAATTAAAAGAAACACCCACTAGAATGTGTGAAAAGAGCACTTATACTTGTATCCCTGTCACAGCTTCATCCAAAAGGCGACGGCTTAACCCTCGAATCGGAGAGACTTAGTGTTGTGCTAAGATTATAGATGGAGCGGACGTGCTATACTTAGTGTAATGCTAAAATTATATAAAAGAGCGGACATGCTACACTTAGTGTCATGCTAAGATTATATATAGAGCGGACATGATACACTATGTCATGCTAAGATATTACGACTGCTATATAGTGTATGCTAAATTATAATAGAGCGGACATGCTACACTTAGTGTCATGCTAAGATTATATATAAGCGGACATGATACACTTAGTGTAATGCTAAAGATTATATATAGAGCGGACATGCTACACTTAGGTCATGCTAAGATTATATATACAGCGGACATGATACACTTAGTGTCATGCTAAGATTATATATAGAGCGGACATGCTACACTTAGTGTCATGCTAAGATTATATATAGAGCGGACATGCTACACTTAGTGTCATGCTAAGATTATAGTTGGAGCGGACATGTTACGCTCAGTGTCGTGCTGTGAATATAGTTGGAGCAGGCAGGCTACACCTATTGAAATGATGTAAATATAATTAAAACCTGATCTATAGCTCCTATGCTATACATAGACTCTACCTACTTTTTTTTCTTTCTAATTTTAAATTTCATATGAAGGTAATATTTATGTACTATATTTTTGACAGTGCAAATCAAGGTTATATTTTAACTTGGTTATGTGGCTCTTGGTCTGTCTGCTTATCTGGCCGATCTTTTTTCACGCGATGAGTCTAGAAAAAAATTTCTTAGACCAATTTATTTTAACGATATTTGGCAGAGATATTCCTTGAACTCAGGCCGAACAATGTATGTAAAGTACATAGTTGTTCAATCTGGATAGCCGTTTGAATATGGAAGCCGCACTAAAAGGTTTTTCCTTTAATAACTGATATAAAGCGATTTAAATTTATAACTCTAAGCAATCATTCGAATAACTAGGACGTGTTTATTAAAATTTGGACATATTGCAAAACTGACGTCATTAAACCGCGTGAACCATGGTTATTCTCTACGAGTATAATGTACTAATGAATATATTATTTATTTTGTTCTACTAACTTGATCATCAAGGAAAAATTTAAACTGCTAGTTCAAGGAGATATTACAGGAGATATTTCAACTTGAACAACGATAAGAACATGACATATTTTTCAACATCAATAACTTAGCGTTTTTGTAATATAGGTAAATACAGAAATAATAGCTATTAATGATTCAGGTTGAAACTAACATACCTTTTCAATTAAGCACTCATTACACTTTTTTCCATTAAATTTGCGTATGCACTTTTTACTCTTGGCTGGTTTTATTAAGTGGTGCAAAAATATATACTATATTAAGTATTTTATTTCAAATTGTTTAATTCTTTAGTTTGTATAATGGGTGTTATATTGTCGCATTAGACTTTAATAAATAATTAGATAGCTATTAAAATTAATTATGTGGATTCCTCTGAGGAAGAAAGTGTTTCTTTATAATTCTATCAATTGTAAGCACATAAGCAGTAGTACTTGGCGCCTCCCACACCTAGTTTTTGGGTGTAACTTCTCGCCTCGCCCTTCCTTTTATTATATTTGTTTTTTCCTCCCTTTCACCTTTCGTTCATCTCCCATAAATTAAATCCTTTAGCATGGAATTCCAAGTCCCTCCTTTGTGCGTTGCGGCGCAAAATGTTATGTCTGTTCAATTTCCCGAGGCGGTCTTTTCTTTTTATTTCTTTCTCTTTCTTTCTTTCTATCCATGTTAAGTTTCTTTTGTTTCCCTTGTTTAATTCTTCCGCTAGCTGTTTCCGCCGCGTTGCCATCCTTGCCACGTGTCTGACTTAGTTTCTTTTCGCATATATATTTTTGTTTCCACAATTATTCCATTTTGGGATGTCAATTTATGTATTTGTGCGTGGTTTTGTGCTGAGCTCAGTTCGTAATGATCCAATTCTTATGTTCCTTTCCTTTGGTAGGTTTATCAGTGTTTCCAATTCGTTTATTTTGTGTTTCTACTTGGCGTACTGGAACCTCGTCTGCTTCGTCACACCGTATCTGTAATCTAGCAAGTAAATTTACAGTTTTGGGTGACATTTAACCTCAATTAAGTGATAATTTGTGATTGTTATTTAATGTTGCAAGATAAAAGGGTAAATTTGGATTCTTGAAGCTCAAATGCATAGGTTAAATTTAAATTTCAGGCTTACAGTTTTATATTCAAAGAGTGTAAACACAAGCTACCACTCAGATTAAGAAAAGAAATGAAAGCTTTGATATAAGTCATTCACGAGCTAAGTTTACCTGGATGACAGCTCGAAATGTTACTAGAAGTAATCCCTAATATATCACTACGCAACATCTGACATCTATCACTTTTGGATACTGTAATGAAAACAGATGGTAATATATTAATTGATAGTTAAACACAGTAATTTAGGCCATTATTATTTATATATTTATTTGAGGTCGGATACAAAGTTTATTTATAGTTTTATTCCCGTTAAAAAAAATATTAACACCACTTTCACAAAAACTTCTAACGAACATAGCTTCAAAATGGCCACTGACAATCTAAACCATATAATTGAACATAACGGTAAACAAGTTTTTTACAATGATGCAGACACGCAGTTGATGAAAATATTTTATTCAGTTAAATATTTCAAAATACGATAAAATAATCATAAAATCATTTATTGTATGTAAAAAAAATGACAACAATTTTCTTTTTCCAGGTAAATACGATGCCTGTATTAAAAGATATTGATGTGTGCAATGTATTACACAAAATCAGTAACGTTCCAAAACGAAAAATAAGTACTTTTAATTATGTTTAAAATATTGTTTTGAGTTGGAAAAAAAGAAATTATTAATAAAAATGAAATAGTATGAGAAAACTTAAGTTTACGTTATTTTAAATGTATTATATATCAGGTAATTGAAGATCTTTACATTTATAACAAAACTGTGTTCTTTTACAAGGGTTGGCAACCCAAAACCTTAACTTATGATTTTCGAACTGTCATCCAGGTAAAAACCTATCGTGAACGGAATATACATATACCTCCCTCCCCTCTTCTTACAAATTTTTCATAACCCTACTGACCAACATTATGACTGTAAACTTACCTGTTTGGCATATTTACTAAGGTAAACTTTGTGAAATATAAACACTAACCTTACCCTACGCCGTAACGACGGTAACTTGAAATTTCCGGTTGCATATTAACATTTTTTTTTTGTAATGAAATCTTGACTGTTGGGAGGATTCAACACTGTATTTGCAATGGAAATTAGCTTAGTAAACTGTGGGCTTGGTTTAAGGCTGTTATGCCATGCGACTCGTAGATGCACTCAATTTGAATTGTTTATGGCTTCCTCTCTTCTCTTCACTGTTTCTTGTACATTCCTCTTCACCCTATTTTTCATGATCTCTTCCTCTGCTAAAAATTATCTTTTTATTCATGACATTTAAACCGAAATAGAACATATTAACTTTAATTTAAACAAATACCAGTGTAGCCTATTTATCGCTAAATGGTATTTTTTTAAATTTTGAAATCTATTATTTTGCTCTAAAGCTATACATTTACTCAACATATTTGATACAATTAAGATGGTTCATTATGTATAGTTGTTTCTAAAAACTTAGTGTTGATCCAAATATTTTAAGAAAGAGAATTCAGCGAACATGTACACAATTATTTATATTGTTGTTGTTATTATTATTATTATTATTATTATTATTATTTTTATTATTATTATTATTATTATTATTATTATTATTATTAGCACCGCGTCTTACTACCCGTTCGGGTTATACACACTTACGCTAATGTGTAATGGATAGGGTGATTGTGAGATGAAATGGAGGACCTACAGTTTAACGTGGAATCCGAACCACAGTGGAGGCCTGGCATTCCACACATTCACAAGTTGTGATAAATAAACTTCTTGTCAAAGGAAGGAAGGGTTTGGCAATCAGATAAATCTGTGCCGGGACCGAGGATTTAACTCCGGACCCTCAGCACAAAAGTCTGACACCTTACCCCTAGACCACCAGGATCACCTATGTAGACAAATAAAATTTAAAATTTTCACTCTTACTAACTATTAGTATGTAACTACTTTGCATATGGCTCACAACGTTGGTCTTGTGGGAAATGGCGCCAATTTCATCTAGTATGGTTTGTTAGTGACTGGAAGGTCAGGGTTTAAGTCCCAACCTGATATATTTAGGTAAATTGTTATTAAATGTTTCCCCCCTACTCCCTTCAGACTACTAGCGGTCAGAGTTCGTAGCTACAGATCAAAAGGCTCGATCCCCGGTACTGCCAGATTTTCTGTTTAGTTGGTCCGGAACGGGTTCAACTCAGCCTTGTGAGGACAAATGAAGAGCTACTCGAATATAAAAGTAGCAGCTCGGTTCTAGAAAACTGAGATTAATGACAGGAAGGTTTGTTGTACTGACCACACATAAACCCTTTATCCTCAAAAGCTGCCAACATGCGGCGGCCGCTCAGTTGGTATAGCTCGCTAGCGGGCTAACGTCATGGAGTTTTCTTCTCCCTCCACATAAATAAGGTAATTATTAAAGAACAGACTTCGCACAACAATGAACTGAAGTACCTGAAGAATAAACTATGAAAATAAGCATACAAAATTGCAAATTACCCACTTGGTGGCCGCATGGTCTAAGGCGCTACTCTGGCATTGGGCTTGACCACCGATTATTGGTAGATCCTGATTTGATCCTGGTTGGGTGTACTGAGCGTGGTTTACCTTTTGTTGTTTCCCCACGCTCTCTTTGAAAATGCGGGTACACTTCCTCTAAATTCAATCTTTTTCATCCATAACCCATTAGCTTAATTATTACATAATTGTGTAACCCGAATGGTTAGTAAAACGTGGGGCTAAAAAGGTTTTCAAATGCCATAATCTACAATAAAATAATACTCTTTCAACTTGAAGTTTAGTGAAAATGTTTCTACTTGAGCACCATTAATTTCACCGTCAACCGCTTTCCAGTGACGACCACAACCACTCACTCTCTTCATCCGCGTTGAAATGAATGTGCCTTGTTATTAAACCAGAGTGTACACTTTTTTTTATCGTCGTCCTTTCTCATCTGCATAGCTGCGTTGTTTCTTTACGTTAGTTTCAGCACGTGCTGCGGGGCGCCCGGCAGCACACCACCGCTTTTCCACTCCCCCCCCTCGTGAAATTCTTCTGGTAAGTTCTACTTCCTGTCACCCCCTCTACCCCCCTCCATCTAGCCAGCGGTATCCGCTCAGTAGCATCCATTGGGTTGTTTTTTGTCTCCTTTACTGGGTGAGGTTTAAGAATACGTTGTACACAAATTTATTTCGAGTTGTTTGTTCATATATAATATCAAAAAACTTGAATACACTTATGTTTATTATATATCTTATTTTGTTCATACTCTAGTAATAGGAAATGTATACAGTAATAAACGTATCATTAAAAGGGTATAGAATATACTTTTAAAATATGATAAATTAACTTAACTTTAGCTCCTTTTTTTATGACCATGTTGGAATGAATGTAATAAATCCAAGGTAATACGTATTCAGTATGTATTTTAAAATCAATCTAATGTGGTTGTGCATTTAAACAATCTAATCCTGTTTTAAATTATTCATACATATCATCTCAAATTGTTTGCCCATTTTCTATGCTCGGCTAAAGACTCATTTTAAAATAATTACGATCACTGATTAGGCACCACCATGTTGCACCAAGAATCACTGGGAAAGTTCTCGTATAATAATCGCGATCCTATAAGTAAAGCAATCGATCTAAGTATGTTAAATACTGCAGCTGATTTTTGCTATCGGTTGTGATCAGCACATAGGCCTAAAGGTATAGTCCCATGAACAGATTTAGAGTTGGGGAGGCCCGAGGGCTGTAAAAAATATAATATGCGCCTACATTAAATAAATACTTTTTGTTCAACATTTCGACCTTATTTTTAATTTATAAATTTACCTCTCAAAAGCTCAATATATTATTTAAATAAGGAAATATTGTAATCACAATAACATTAATTTGCTTTAAAAAAATTTTTTAAACATAATTTATTTTTTTAGTTAATATTGATGATAGAAATAGAAAACATAATGTCAAAACTTTGAAATCAAAAATATTTTAATTTTATTCCGAGTCTTCATTTTCTATCCAAAAATTAACAAATCTTTGAAAGTTAACCCAGAAATAACGGATTCATATATGCGTAGTGGGTTAAGCAAACAACACAGTGTACTAAGGTAATATTAACAATTCACATTGAATGTATGCATTTTATTTATTTTAAATAATTAAAATTAAAACATAAGCACACTAATTCATTGGATATAAACACTTTTTTTTTGTTTTCATGTGAACAAATTTTGCACTAGTTTCCGTATTAATAGTCCAGTGCGTTGAGTAAGTCACTTTCACTGGTTAGTAATAAGATTCACGAGAGAAGATCTTGTTTCAAGTCTGTTCTTTAATAATTACTTCATCTTTTAAAACGTCTGCTTCCTGTTGCAATTAGACACCATTAGCAATATTTAGAAATGTAGCTCTGGAGTTGTTCTCAATAAGAATTGATATGAATATCGAAAATTCTAAAAATTGTAACAGTTCATTCCAAAGAGTGTGGTTCAGGTTATCGTGGTACATAACTGATCAAAATTGGTTGCATTGGAGCCTAGGTTTGAGGTATTTAGATTGTCAGTTGGCTAAGAAATCCAAACCGGTCGCAGACAACATCGTAGGCACATATTCTTTCAGTAAATGACGTAGAAAGCTGATAAATGACTGGTATAAAGCTTTCTTGCGCAGCTTATCTTTAGGTGATAGATGGGCTGCTGGTACTTTTCCATAGTTCAGCTTCACGCTTTTCACTCGATAACGTACCTTAGTCATCGTTTAAAAATATTTTTTGTTACTTCCTCATAGCTCATCACTCTTTCATTTACTTCAAGGATTCAAGTACTGTAATATAAACTGTAACTTTTTGAGAATTTTGTAACATTTGGTTGGTGGTAATAAACCGTTCCAAATATCATTCCAAGATTCAGCGTACAATGCCATTTAAGATTGCAGATCTTATTCAAAAGTACTGACTTCAATTTTAACTGTGCTCTAATGCTTTTGATCATTTGGGATTTCAGCTAGCTATCATATTCTGAAAATTGACACCTGGAACGGGAATCGAACCCGGGACCTTTGGCTTAGTACTCCAATGCTCTACCACTGAGCTATCCAGGAATCGTCACTGTGCCCAGGGTCATTCTTCACTCATATTTTAAGTTGAGTCTATGATGGACGTGCGGAAATCATGGCTACAAATGTGTGAGTTATTAAGATCACGAACTATCAGATAACACTAGGTCGTTGGCCTAATCTGCCACTTGTACAATTATTATAGTTGTAAGGGATTGAATAATTAAGAATCAAATAGCCAAAGCTATTTATAGCTATATTATGATTTTAGTGTTAGGATTACTCCATTTTAGATATCATATTTTGAAAAGTGTGTCCAGGTGTCATTTTTCAATTTTTCAGATATATGATATTATAGATGCTAGTAAATCCTCACTAAAACAACTATAATAGCTTGGGCTATTTGATTATTTAAGCTAGTGTCGTATCCATGGATGATTCATTTGTTGCATCTGCTCATAAAACCAACGAGCTTTACTCACTTTATTCCTTGTCAAAACCTAAGAAGAATGCACTAAAACATACCGGTTAAGTTTATTTTCCGGAATAAGAAAATCGTAATCTGATGTTGTGCCTACACCACGGTAGTGTATCACAGATCTGGAAACTTTGGTGGCGGGAATGTATCACTTAAAAAAAAGCCATTTTATTATAATTTGTATGTATTCACTAGATTGGTGGCTATTTAGGGATATTGTTTATGTTTAAAAATACAATCTGAAATATCAGTTTGTCTCACGTGACATTAGTAATCAAGTAATATTTGGTCAAAGATAAATAAAAATTTATATAGTAAGTTATAATTCAATTTTAAAGATCTTACCATGATTTCAATATTTAGATCTAAAAGAGAAATATACTCTTTTTTTTTTATTGCAACAGTTTGTGAAGGCCCTGATTTGGGGGGAGCCTCTGTGGAGTTAACCCCTGTCGCCCTCCCATAAAACCGGGCCGGGGTCTAGAAGATTGAAATCAACCGGTTATTTCTTTCATCCACCCAAATTTCACTCCTAACTTAGTTCAAGTCGTCCAATAAAAGAACTTGATAAAAAGGTTTTCTACCAAGCGTGCAAAAACTTATAAGCAAAAATTTATTATACTTCCATCGGTAGTCACGTGGACTATGTCTAGAACCTCATATGGCCCAATTTGCCTATGACCGGGAGGTCGGGGTTTCATTCCCGACCAGGTGTATTGCAGGTATTTATTTCCTAAACAATTTTACAACTATCATTTCATTCAAATGTGGGTACATTTCCTCTTAACTATACATCCCTTATTTCTGTCATCATTAGTTTAAATAAACATATAGCATGGAATGTGTAGTAAAACGTGGTGCACAGAAAGAAAAGTTTAAAAAATGAAAGTAAAACTGAGAAGTTTAAGGTGAGGTAGAAGGGATAGCAAGTGTTTTTACAGTTTTTATAGAATTGAAAGTTTTTGGCCAAAATAAATCAAATATTTCTCCAGTAGCAACATAGAGTTTAGTTTTCTGCACATGCTAATATCGACAGATCTTGAATATCTGTCAAGAGTGTCCTGGAATTTTGTCAAAACTTTTGAAATAAAGAGAAAAAGTTTTGACAAAATTCCAGGACACTCTTGACAGATATTCAAGATCTGTTGATATTAGCATGTGCAGAAAACTAAACTCTATGTTGCTACTGGAGAAATATTTGATTTATTTTGGCCAAAAACTTTCAATTCTATAAAAACTGTAAAATTACTCGCGCACCCTTCTGCCTCACCTTAATGTGAAACTATTAAACTTCTTTTTTTGTATATTATTTTACTCTTTAGCTTTGATAATATTACTTTTTGATTGCACTGACTTTCATTTTCACTAATAATTTCAGTGTGAACATTTGCATTTGGCTGGTTGATAACTTTCTTTAAAATTATATTGGTTTTATATATTTTTACATTTAATAAAAGGGAGTTATGACTGGGAGGTTGGGGTTTGAATCCCGGTAGAGTCTGGTGAGAGTGGTTTTTACTAAAAGGTTCCCCACAATCCTTGCACGTAAATGCTGATATATCATATAGGTCTCCGATGTCGATTCCCGGCTGGTACCATGGGTATTTTTCCCGAAAGGGGAACTATCCCAATGGTTACTAGGGTTTGATTAATTAGGTATAAGTTAGGTTTAAGATCATACCTGACTCCACACCTTCACAATCAATATCATCACATCATCTCAATGCGGGTACGACGTGTAGACAACTTCCATAGGTGTACCCTAGGCAACGTCATGTTACACCAGAGTGGCTAAATGTCTACATACTGGCGACCGAACTAGATATAGTATGTATGTATATGTATTTGGTGAATATATACTCAGATTATAGAAGAGAGAGAGTTAAATGGGAAAATAATCTCAGTGCACATGACCATGATTCAAACACTGACTTCCTCAACAAGGGATGTGCAAGATTTACGTTTTAGACTGCCCGGTCATCTTTTCAATTGATTTTTTTATGGCCTTTCTACCCACCCAGGATACCCCCCTTTAGTAACACTAATTTTTTTTATGGATGAGGAAGCTATAATTTACATGAAATGTGAAATGTATCCGCATTAGTGTGGAAGAAGAGGGTTAAGCCATTTAGTAAATTCCGTCCTTAATACGCTCAACTGAAGTTCCAACCCTTGCCTCCATGTCGCCATCAAAACAGAATAAACGAGTTAAGTTCACATGGCCACTGCCATCTTATTTATATAAACTGTATAACTTTACGTCAAATCCTTAATTCCGAACCAACTTTTCTTCTTATTGAAGGAAATAACCTCCCCACCGATCCTCGATTGTTGGGGAAGAGGGAGAAGGTTAAAGGGGGAAGGGGCAAACCTTTCGGGCCAAATCGCCACAACGCTAGGTCGCCATCTTGCTACTACAGCCTTTAATTAAATTCTAAGCGACCGCATTCATAACTTCTCCCACGAATTTGAGAGCTCATTTACATCGTGAATAGGGAGAAAAGATGGGTCATTTCCAAAAGAATGGGTGGGCACGAGACTTTGTGTGCGTGTATGTGTGTGTATGTGTATATATTAAATAGAAGCCAGGAAGGATTTGTGTGTGCACTTCACTGTGTAATTAAACTCTTGAAGCTTCATAGTAAATTGGCGTTCTTTGATTATAATTAAATATTAAATCTCGGGGCGTTGCTCTTATAGCATGGGAGCGAGTCTTGTCAAAATTTCTGTTGTTTATTTTTATTTTGTATTAAAAGTTTAAGAGTGTTCGTTTTAATTTTAAATATTACCTGTTATCCTCCTCTTTAATATAAACTAGTTGTTATACTTATGCAAATTTTTGTAAATTTTAAAATTCATCATGATAAAAATTTCAAGGATAATATATACAGGATTTACTGCAACATGGAGTACCCACTTCAGCGATGAACAGCCGAAAAAAAAATGAAAAATCTTGTCCCATTTGACATTGTTTCCAAGTTATAGTCATCATATTACTTCATTAACTGTAGCTGCTTAACATTATAGGACGTGCTCAAAATGACCTGAGTAAAAGTCTGGAGTCGTCGTGACTATACCAGTAAACCCTTGCGAATCTTTGGCATACTAAAAAAAATAAAAATTATTTAGCCTGTTGTTGGGTTGTTGAAATTAAATACTCAGCGAAATCTATACACAAACTAGCAAAGAGCGTTTATGTTCGTTAATTGAGACAAACATATTATTAGGTTTTTCTTTTAACTTGAATTTTAAACAAACAATGGGTTTTAACGTAAACTGACGTAAACTGAGTATGCTATGTCAGAAGTCGGTAAAAAATCCTATTCACTGATACCTTATTCATCGCTGTAGGCTTTGTATTAGTTGATAAAAAGGGATGTTGACAACATAAATAATATATAGGATTATAACCATCTGGGATATATCTACTTATTGCACCAAGGAGGCAAGGATGATGAAGGTATAATTTAGAAGAAATGTAGCTTGGAGGGTGAGTGTAAAATAATTTAAGAAAAATCATTCCCAGTAGGGCCTATATCAGGTCGAGATGCGAGTCCCGACCTCCCCGTCACCTGCAATCCAATATATTGCGAGAGTGATACCTTACACCGTGGGAGGATTGATGGGTTGACGCTAGTAGGTTCAATTTAAAAGTAAAACGACTTTGTGGATATTGTTCTTGCACATTTTTATGTAATTACTTTGCTAAACGGATATTAGCATGCTTATGACCCGTTTAGATTGTCAAATGGTCGAACGTGTCATTCCTGTAATAGATTATAATGCCGATGACAGGGAAATTGGGGTTCGAGCCTTGTTGAATGTACTGAGGGTGGTTTTCCCTAAATGGTCTTACACTCTCCCTCCACGCAAATCTGGACACAATTCCTCTAAATTCAAACTTTTCATTTCTATATCATCACAGTATTCGTGTAAAACGATCGGAAGTTAGACGTGTCTTTAAAAAACCAACTTTTCTTGCTGTTAGATAGGGCCTTTCATATGAAAATTGGACTGTACAGAACCTCACGATTGAAGAAAACAACTATGAATGCTTACTTTGAAAATATTAGTGGGATTGTGTACGTATTCGAACTATTTATTGGTGTTTTATAGTTAGTAGAATAAAATTGTATATATCTATAAATTATAATAATTAACTGAATAGTAAATATTGCTTTGCATTATTGAGCAATCATTTAAAATAAATTTGATAAAAATTTGGTTGTTCCTAAAAGGTAAATTAATTTACATATTATATCTAAAAAGCTGGTTGCCAAAACAATGAATGTGGCGTACCCCCCCTCCCCCCCGCCATGTCACTTTCAGGCATATAACCCATTGTTAATAAAAACAATATTATTTTTGTACGTTCACTTTTGTTATTATGACATCGCATTTATATTTTTATAACAATTGAAATGTATGTGCTTAATTCAAATGAACTAATACATATACGAGTATTATAACTACTTCTTCCCACACCCATTATTCATAAATTATGGTATATAGAGGATAGGAGAGTTCACGCCACTTTCATCGAATGTTTTCTTTCCCTTATTCAAACTTTTTTAACTACTCGCACAATTGATATTGCTTAGTTTACCAGTGATTGTGAAATGGACACTGTAGCTGACTTTGGCATTGCAATCCGAGGTTTAATCTAAGGTTCAGAATCTAAATGTATTTTCTAAGTTTACATCTCATATATCCTATTTAGTGTTCGAATGTTTTTTTTGGCGTCACTCTTGCAATAAACTAGAGTACCGATGTTGGGGAGCTCGGGGGGTTTGAATCCCCACCGGGTCTACTGAGGGTGTTTTCCTTAACGTTTTCCACTCTCCCTCCACGCAAATGCGAGTACTCTTCTTCTAAATTTAACAATACCCATTATATTAGCGCAATTAATACATAGTCGTATAGCTATGTGGGGATGATGAGGGAAGGTTTTAATGTAAGTGCACTCACATTTACGTGAAGAAAGGTTGGCTAACCATTTGAGGAAAAAAAAGCACCTGCTAGAATCTGAAACCCGACTTCATTGGAAAACCAAACAAGGCTGATGCCTTAGCCCGTGTACTCCTTGGAGCAGATCAGAAACCATATAACTACCCGCTCCCAATACTGGAGCGGGATTCTAGTTCCGGAAACTAATTTCCATGTCAGCTTGGATGTGATATTTTACTAGTGGTTTACCTGATAATAATAATAAAATTAGTTTCAACATTGAAACTCATACTTAAATGAAGATTTTAACCGATGTTTTGTTTGCTATCATTCAATATCACGCTCTCTCTCTCTCTCTCTCTGAACTCATGTTTACAAGCTTCATTACGAGTAATCACCAGTCCAGCTTTACTAATGCAGAATTATCTCCTCTGTGTAGGGTAATTGTCGAAAATACATTGCTGACAGAGCTATTGCGACCACAAGGATTTAGTATTCTTTATTGCCCGTAGAGCGGGACACACTAACCTAATTCCAGTATTTCATAATGGAATTTTGAGTAATAACAAAGATAGATTATACTTCATCGGATGATTAGGTGTCTGGCGATTCCGCTTTTATTGTATTGGGTGCTGTGTGCAAACGGTGTTTCCCTCGGCTTTTCTATTGGGACACAATGCCACGGTTATTGATTGGTTTGCTTACAAAATATGTTCTTGGACGTTAGTTGATTTCATGATGATGATGATGATGTCCCATTAACTCTTGTATCATCAAGTCCATTATTTATTCATCTATTCACTTTAATTTCTAAGTTAACATTTTTTTAGCACAAATTGCGCTATGGATAGAGGAAAATTTTAGAAAGCTAGTCCAACTAGAACGACTCAACTCGCATGGTTTGGTACGTTCTCCATCCCGTCCACCAGTCGCGTATTATTATTATTAGCACCGCGTCTTACTACCCGTTCGGGTTATGCGCGCTTACGCTAATGTGTGATGGTAGGGTGATTGTGAGATGAAATGAAGGACCTACAGTTTAACATGGAATCCGAACCACGGTGGAGGCCTGGCATTCCCCACATTCACAAGATGTCTTGTCAGAGGTGAAGGAAGGGTTTGGTAATCAGATAAATCTGTGCCGGGACCGAGGATTGAGCCCCGGCCGCCAGCACAGAAGTCTGACACCTTACCCCTAGACCACCAGGTCACCCCCAGTCGCGTATTAATACCCGTTCGGGCTCTACGTATATTTACATCAATGGGGTAGAGGTGAGAAAGATAGAATTTAGAGGAAATATATCTCCATTTGTGTGAAGGGAGAGGGTTTAAATTGATCAGGGGAAAAGCAGCCCCCTCAGTACACCCATAAAACCAGACCATGACACTTAGTCCCCGTGACCATCGATGCGGCTCTTCATTTAAACCAAGCGGTACCAATATGATTGGAAGAGTTTTTCAATTTAACATTGTTGTCCACTTGTTATAGCGTAAGCATTGCGTGAAGTGGTTCTCAAGACACACATTCTACTGATACCTTCCCTGTTTTGCTTCTCCATACACACTAGGCTTGCAGTGTTAGTCTCTACATAGCGTTGATTAATTGATGATAATACTCCTTTATTGTTACCTATTTTAGGTAGGCATTTGTTTCACAAACATTTTATATTTAGATGCCTCCAAAAGATTTTTACAAACAATTTTCACGATAAACCTTAGTTTTAGACGGTTAAAAAAATATAATTAGTGAAACGGAATAGTAGCAATGATAATAACAAAATAAATCCTCGGGTTAAAAGCATATAGTAGTGCATCTTATTAATAAACACGGAGTCTAGAGGTAAAGTCATGAAAGTAATAAAAAAAATGCTTAAATTAAATTTTGAATGTGAATGTTATGGATTAAATCTACTAGTCATGAATATTGGAAAGTAAGATGACTTATTTTCTCACATGTACAAGCCTATTTAAGTTTATATATTGTCTTATAAGGCAATTATTATCTTATTGAGAAAATCTGATAAATTGCAATTGTTGACATTCTTAATTATCTCAGTTTGAAGATTGTGTGGTCACATTCTTTACTTTCTTTCGACCCCTCTGAGAGAGGACATAATTTGATGGTCAAAATATTGAGTTCAATATTTTGATAAATGTCGACGTTTCATGACCCCTGAAATAAAACAAAAAAGTTGTTTTCTCTATGCCGTTTGTCTGTATTTCAGGCTAGAGCCGAAACTATTTTACTCATTGGGCTAAAACTTGGTATTTGGGTTTTTTATAAAGTGTCCCCGGGCTTTTTTGGAATTAGATATATAACCCTAAATTTAAGGGTAGTTTACTGAAGAGCAAAAAGAGAAAAAGATCGATTTTCTCGAAACTCGCTATAACGATTTTTATTATATTTTATATCAAGTAATTAATTATTATAATAAACAAAATAGCCACTCTCGTTTTCTCGTGAAATTACTTTGAAGGTAATTTACATAGAATAAATTTTCCAATTTTCCCATAATATCTCTGTGTGAAGGTGATAAGTTATTAATCTTTCTAAATTTGTTGATTCTCTGATAAGTTATGTTGGTAATTTTAAATGTTTTGTTTTTCATTGCTTATTATTGTATTACATAACTGAGAAGGTTCTATTTGAGTACTATATTTTTCTTCATGAAATAGGCCTACTCGCGCATGTATTCCATCACAGATACAATAGGATTCAAGAATATTTTTGCACACAGTCAGCGGGAGAATAAAATTATTCCTATCAGAATCCTATTAAATTAAGGCAATTTGAAGCTGTACATATTATACCAATTCTATAAAATCGTATTAATGACTTTTTGGCGGGATCAAAAAGTTTGTTTATTTATATAAATCGATATTTTATTTTATGATCTATTAGTAGCTAAATTAACAAAAACAAGCAATTAATTGTACATCTAATATGTGAATTGATAGCTACGCGTAGTCCCAAACGGCATAAACCTTTGGGATGGATAAGTAGTCTCTGTGAAGTAGGCGGCAAATGCACACCCCACACCTGTCTCCAAAAATAGCCTTGTTTCTTGGATAAAGATTATTCTCTCATTTTGAAACCAATGTTTCTTCTTCTTGGGTTCAAATAAATAAATCTTTTTGCCATTACATCTAGAGCTAACATTCTATTTTCTGTCCCCCAAAAATAACTCTCTGCTCCAAAGGTAAAAAATAAATGTCTGCCAATGGTGTATATATATATATATATATAATATATATATTTGGCGTTGTGGGGACTGGAGACAAGTCTTGTAGGGGGATAAAAGAGGGGTAACGTTTTTTTCTAAGACGTCAAGTCAAGTCTAAAGAAGGTACGATGAGAATTTCTAAGTGATTGAAATTCTCCATCGGAAGGGAAGTTTACATAAGACGTCTTTTCTCTTTTTATTTTATTTTTTGTCTCTCTTTCTTTCTCTTTTCGGTCCCCCTCTCTTGTACCCCTCCAACTCCCCGCAAGCCCACCCTTTCCACCCTCGCAGACTTGCAGAATTTGCACTTCAAAGGAATGTGGAAGTCTCTGAGACTAATGAGATGAAGTTTGTTCGACTGGGACAGTCTCCCAGTCCTGCAAAAAGAGCACATGGGTCCGGGGACGTCGGGCTACCTCGAGTCGTTGTTCCACCCGAGGAGGAACGGGGACGGGGATGAATTTTGAAGTAAAAATTACTTTAACAGCTTTCTTTTATTTAAGATCTCTTGTCACAATTCGGGAGCGAGTGTTGTTACGCAGCCGGCGAAATGTAGGTCCACATTGGTAGGAACATGAGTACAGATGAGAAATAATGTGTTTTTTTCTCTGTGTGTCGATGTAGTCAGCTAAAACAATGATGATTTTTTCTTCTCACTCCTCTCTCTCTCTCTTTGGATGAACACAAATGCGTTCTAATTTTTTGTTAAAATTGTCTTGACTTGTGAATATTGAGTTACATGTAATAGGCCTACCTATATGTATAATAGTATAGGACCTATGAATATATTAATGTAGTGTATTGGATTAAAAACGGATTGAAAATGAAGGTCAACAAAATTTAAATAATCAGTTAAGGGTTGCGTTTTATTCTACACATAGAATCAAATCTTATTTCTTGTGATTAGAAATACACGTACTATTTACTTAAGGATCATATGTTTTATTTGGTAAAAATAATTAATATTGATGTATTGGTTCAGTTCTCACTATAAAAGCTTTTAGGTCTAGTTTGGTGTGTTAATAACTACAGTTCGACAAAGGATAGATTCTGTTTACATATCATTGACTTTCGAACTTGAACATTAAATTTGCCTAGCCCTGTCTACTATAAGATTAGTGTAATTATTATCATGTGATTACAAATGTATAGTTTAAACACTGTACAGAAGATCACATGATATATAGCTAATTGATTTTTGTAAATCTAAAGAATAAATAGACCTATATCAGTTTTCCTAAAGACTATCCACAAATGCGAAATAGAATTAAATTAATAAAAACTAATTAAGTTTTTTTTAATCCTACTTTCACCGTTTTATAACTTTTGGAGATAAGCTGCTGTCACATTGAAATACCCACAATTTATTTAGAAATAACGTAAAAGGATGTTTCATATGATGTGTGTCATTGAGGGAAGATTACGATGTTTATTTTCAATCAAAAGTTTGATACAAAGTAAACGAAAACGTTCGGGTGGCAGCGCAACTTTTACTATGGTGCATAGCACACACGAACTGGGAGGGTCTATTCCCTAGAGGCACAGATTTACTGTATTTCCTATCAGCAGTGCACAGAAGATTGAATTTGAATGTTGTTTACGTTGGAAATAACTGAGTGAAGACAAATATATTCAATGACTTCTTATAATATTATAATTATAAAGAGCTTGAAAAAAATTAACGTAGTTTTTTATTGAGATATTTAAAGTGCACTTTAAAAACACGCCTACTATATAATCACATTAACCAACCTAATTAAGGACAGTAAGCCTAAAACTACACTATGAATGCGTGGAAATATATTTATAGTAACTATTTATAACTGTCGGATATGTCCATTCAAAAAAAAAAAAAAGAGTTTACTTTTACCCATCTTTTACCACTTGGAATCGAACACGGGTCTCTTAGCGTAGATTTGACAACGATTAGCATTTATCAATAATTACAAGTTATTTGTTAATTATTGGGGTCAATTCAGCTTTTAAGGATAAATGAGGAGCTACTTGAATGTAAAAGTAACGGCTCTGGTCTGGAAAACTGAGAATAATGGCTGGAGGTTTCGTTGCTCTGACCACAAAAGTTGGCACTATCTTCGTAACCAGACGGTGGCCACCCGGTTGGTTTGTCGGTGTGGCTCATTTGCGGACTGAAGCCATGGAGTTTTATATTTAACACTATGGCTTTTAATGACTTGAATTAAAGATTAGGTAATATAAATAATTGAAATAAGTCCAAATTGGCATTGATAGAGTATGGAAATTTCACAGTGAAAATTACATGTGAATAACCACTTCAATTTGCCGATTTGTACTCTCAAATAACCTACTAGTGTACAAAATAAAAACGGTTTATGAAAATTCATAACAAACGAAAACAAAAGTAGGCCCTATTATCATTATAAAGTTTAATGGATGTTGAAAATAAGAAACTCGTACCTCATTATTTATATTAAAAAAAGTTTAATTAATTATGTTCCAATAAAAATAGCTATGTAAGAGGTTGGTTCTAGTTAATCCAATAAACAACTTTAAAAAAGCCAAAGTATTGTACTGATTGCCCTGTTTCACTATCAAACTAAGACAAATGTATCTTGCAACTAAATCCCTCCTTTTTTAATGATCTATTAATCCGTTTAGAACTTTTACGTGATACATGTTTAATATAGACGGAAGCTTATTCACAGGAAAATTCAAACAGAAAGTTTAAGTCAAAAATAAATAAATTTAAGAGTTCGTATCCAGGGCTATTTTTCACCCATTGTTAGTTTATTGAGTCGTATCTGATGATATGCTGCTGCACATTTAGTATAAATATTAATCTATATACTGTCAGCTACGAGTCACTGTAGATTGTGATTGCAGATAGCTCTGATTGACCGATACGTTCACTCACCTAAAGTGCAGCACTATACTAAATAAAAAATGAAATCTACCTAAACACTAATGGAATAGGGCCTGTTCGCATATGAAATTGGCCTCATCCATTCTGTTCGAGGTATTTTTTTTTTACATCCATTATTGTTTCCACCATGTGACCTGGGTACGTTTTTTTTATTCAGGTCATATATTTTCCATTACCAGCTTGTCGTATCTTCATGTGCCTTATAATCTAACTTAAGACTAGGACAAGCACAACATCCAGTCCCTGGTCGTTAGTTTATCATCGGGAAAGGATAAACCTACATTTTACTAATTATAATTTTTTTGGCCCTGTCGTAAATCGAACCCGGGGACCCTTAGCTTAGTAGAAAGACATGCTACCGACTGAGGTAAGATGTCGGGTTTCTAGGTAGGTGTCGTCCTGTATTTGGTGTGTATTTAATATTTAGCACCGCGTCTTACTACCCGTTCGGGTTATACGCTTTAAGTACTAATTACGCCAATGGATTAGGAATTGGTAAGGTTGAATTATAGGAAGTGAACCAGCATTTGCGTGGAGGAAGAGTGGAAAACCATTTATGAAAAACCACCCCCAGTTCACCCGACCGAGATTCGAACCTCGATCTCCCCGTCCTCAGCAGTAGAGCTTAACACGACAAGCGCGTTAGCCAACTACGCCACCGAGGCGGGTTATTTGGTATAGTTCCGTACTTGAGGCCTACAAAGTCTGACTATGAAACTGGCCCGAAAACTGGCCTATGGACGCAATAAACCAATGAAAATGACCTTGGATACGAGATGAACCAGGATGGCACACTTGTATCTCATTGGTGCCTAAAGTGAAAGGTGCCGGGCTCTGTTTCTGTCTACAAGCCGTCATTTTACACCTAGTTGAATTTGATTCATCCATCAGGACTGATCCTGTCGATAACCATAACGTATCAGTTTGTGATAACATGTGTTAATATGTTCAACATGTTTTATTTAAATAAATAAAAATGTTTACACCACATCTTACTTCCCGTCTGACTTATGCCCAAAAGGCTATTGTTATTGTCTATTCGCGGTAACTTGGGCTTTTTATTAACATAAATTATATTAAAACATAGTTTTATATTAATCGGCTTTACAAACATATGTTTTCTATTTCCCGAATTATTTAGATTGACTTAACTCGCTAAGTGACTGGCCATATTTTCTAGATAGCTGAATACGGAAATATTTTTAGAAACTTTTGAATTGTCGGAAAGGGCCAACTATAAAAGTGATGTCTGTCCTTCGTCGTGTCTGATATTATCTCATATTAATTGGTGGGTCCTATCAATTAATTTACTAGTTGTGTAGTTTCCGACACCTGGGATCAGTTGGTAAATTGTCATCCAATGAGTGTAGGGTCCCAGGTTTGATTCTTCTCATACCTGAAATATGTATCATCGGTATATTTGGGCTTCTCTCTCTCACAGTGATGAATTGACAGTCAAGTGGTTCGACGCCTTAGCTCAGTTGGTAGCGTGTCTGATTACTGAGTTAAGGGTCCCAAGTTCGATTCCTTGCATGGCGGAAAGATTTATTATCAGTGAAATGAGGGTTTCCCATTTTACACTGATGAATTAATGGCCGGGGGCTGGATGTTGTGTCTCTTCTATATTTAAGGTGCGACAGAAGGGAACGCGAGTAATTTTACAGTTTTTATAGCATTACTTTTTTTTTGGCCAGAATAAATCAAAATATTTCTCCAGTAGCAACATAGAGTTTAGTTTTCTGCACATGCAACAATCTTGATAGATCTTTAATATCTTTCAGGGATGTCCTGGAATTCTGTCAAAACTTTTTAAATAAAGAAAAAGTTTTGACAAATTTCCAGGACACCCCTGAAAGATATTCAAGATCTGTTGATATTAGCATGTGCAGAAAACTAAACTCTACGTTGCTACTGGAGACATGTTTGATTTATTTTGGCAAAAAAAAGGTAATGCTATAAAAACTGTAAAATAACTCGTGCTCCCTTCTGCCGCACCTCAAGTTAGTTTATAAGTCAGTGCTTGTATAAGCAGTTGGTTCAGAAAGTGTACATTAAGTACCTCAAACAAATAAAATTAAAATTACAGCGTGTGAGTAAGCGTTGTGTATGTTTTAGTGTTAATATGAGGATGTGGGAAACATAAGGAAAAGCCAGTGTTTTTTCTAGTTTGTGTAGCAACACTTTTTTTTATCGAAATAAATAAAATATTGCTTTAGTAAAAATATATAATTTAATTTTCTTCACATGCTGACCTCGACATTTCCTGACTATCTATCAAGAGTGTCCTGTAATTTAATTATAATTTTTTTGTCTTCATTTAAAACGTTTCTCATCAAATACCGCTATTCTCATAACTAGGGACCTGATTTGGCCGGTCATTTCTTTTTCTTGATCGTAAACCATAGACAGATGATATATATATATCAATAACAATATTAAATGCATATATATATATATGCATTTAATATTGTTATGAGTACATTATGTTAATTTTATAGTGCCTATAGCTGCCTATTCTGTTGGTTTTCCCTATTTTATGACTAAATGCCTTATTTTGGCTTTGACCTCTCGCTTTTTCCCATGGTATGGATTTTCTGCTGAAAGAGCGAGTCCATTTTCTTAGAAATTGTAAGTTGGGACATAACTGTTTGGCGTAGGTTAAAAATTATACACTTTTTAAATAGCTTCCTATGAGAACAATAGGAGCAGTGTCAGACATCTTGAAAGGGATTCAACATGACGTTATAGGAGAAAAGTTTAACTTCTTTGAAAATGTTAAATTTGAAATTTTGTTCCTTAACATCGTACGAATTATAACTTGGTTTTTCCAATTATAAAAAACATTCTATCTTAAAATATAACCCGTTTCACTAGTGAAAATCTAGAAGATTTTCTATTGGTTAACAGCATGTGACCCGCTTCAGTGGTTGAATAGGCTAAGGCGTCACTCCCGCAGGAGTCAGGACTGCCAGGGTCCATAAGTTTTTTTAAATAAATGGTTTCACACTCTCCCTCCACACAAGTGCAGATAAACTTACTCTAAATTCCATATTTTTAACCACTAGAATATCAGCATTAGTATAATCCTAACTTATAGTAAAACGCGGTGCTAAAAAACAGCAATGTGAATTGGATGTAAGTAATGAAAATTAATAATTGTTAGTTAAATCAAACTTACATTTCTTATTGCGAGCTTTTTTCCTCCTTAAGTGCTTTTTCATCAGATGCTTAAGTCCCATATTTTTAATGCCTATTTAAACAGTTTTTGTTCCTAATAATCCACTCTTTACTCATAATAAATATTCAACAACTGTTGATATCACCATGTGAAGAAAATTAAACTCAATGTTTGTATGGAAGCAATATTTGATTTATTTTGACCAACAAAATGTTTTGCTATAAAAGTTGCATAGCCACTGGCCTTTTCTCGCGCTCCCACATAACTTAAGTTAGTTTGTGAGTCATATGATTATTGAACAAATTGGTCAATAAGTTGAACATTAAATGATACAGGTGACCTGGTGGTCTAGGGGTAAGGTGTCAGACTTTTGTGCTGGCGGCCGGGGTTCAATCCTCGGTCCGGCGCAGATTTATCTGATTACCAAACCCTTCCTTCACCTCTGACAAGACATCTTGTGAATGTGGGGAATGCCAGGCCGCCACCGTGGTTCGGATTCCACGTTAAACTGTAGGTCCTTCATTTCATCTCACAATCATCCTACCAGTACACATTAGCGTAAGTGCGTACAACCCGAACGGGTAGTAAGACGCGGTGCTAATAATAATAATAATAATAATTAAATGATACAAATGAAATAGAAAATTAAATGTGTGTGCTGTATCCATATAGTATAATTGTAGGATGTGTTTGATAAGTTAGTTGTAAGTATTTTACTGTTATAGTGCTGTGTTAAAATTATCCATCCTACACTATCCAAGAATTGTTTTACTCAAAGGGTGACAATTGTCATGACTGAAAGGTAAATTGTGTTTGAAATAATTGCATCTGGATTTGTCAAAGTGTGTTAAAGTGAAATGGATGTTTCGGCGCGTGTGTTACGACGTGGAGTGTAGAATTTACGTTACACTGAGCAAGCTTGTTGTTGATGGTGAACCTCAAGGATGTCTCAAGAGATTACCGTCGATCCTGTTGTAACCGTCACACGAGCTAGTCGTCACAGTCAGGGGCGTATACAGAGTTTATTTTGGGGGATGGTCTCACACATGGGTGTAAACATTGCTTGGAAATTTCCTTAGAAGCTGTCTAGAAACCTAATAAACAACACTCCACTATAAGCATTAAATAAAACACAAAGTTGGGTTAGTTTAAGGTGGGATTGTATAGAGACATTGGTTACCAAACCCTGGGTCGTGACCCAATTGAGTGTCATGAGAAGTTCTCAATTTTTTCAAGTTATATAAACTATAACATTTACAGGCAATTCATCAAACTGTGACATCATGAACAATTATTATTGTAATATTGACAATGACATCAGTGTTGAAACAAAGTTTTCCCTCCTGTACATGGAAATTTGGACCCATTTCAAGGACATGCCTAGTTTGAGTAGGAAAGATTAAAAAACTCTTTTACTTCTTCTGGTAAAATAGCCTACTTCTGTGGAAAAGAATTGTCATGTCTTGTAACGCTCAAGATTCTCAGAATGATTTGTGTTGTATATTTCCCATCACCATAAAACTCAAACTTTAAGAGCTCACCCATAGAATGAGAGGCAACATTATGGTGGTCACTCGAAAATTCTTTTCTTGTCATCAATTTTTTCACGAGAGCGTATTGGGTCATTTTCTATTTGTAAGATTAAAATGGACTGAAATTGATACAATTTAACTTATAACTTCTATTGATAAAAAATAAAAACTCAAAAGAACTTTCCCCAAGAATGAAACAGCCTTTTAATAGCCACTTAAATAGTCATTTTTGGTCACTTACTGAACATTGTAACAAGGTCACATTTTCATTTTAAAAAATCTTTACGGTTTGTCCGATTATAAAGTCATGGAAATAATGCAATTTTAATTAATTCAATTAAATTAATGAAATAACTAATATGAAAGTAATAAAAAAAACTACATATGATCGACCCTTTCGGTTGCCAGGCCAAGAAAATATTATATTTAGGGCCATGATATAAAAGTTTGAGAAACTCTGGTATAGGGATTGAGAGTCAAGGGCAGTATTTTTGCAGTTTTTATTGTAAAAAGAATTCTGATGGAATAAATCAACTATTTATCCAAATATTTAGCCTAGTTTATCTCTATTCACACAACAATCTCAAAAGCTCTTGAATATCTCTCAATGCTGTTCTAGAATTTGATGAAAACATTTCCTCTTCGATTAAAAAGTTTGTCATCTAGTGTTGCTATGCTCACGATAGCGGATGAATATTCTAGAACTGTTGATATCACCATGTAAAGAAATCTACACTCATTGTTTGTGTTAAGCAATATTTTATTTTATTTGCCGAAAAAATGTGTTTGCTTTCAATATTTCAAAAACACTGACCTTTTTTCGCATCATCTTACATTCCACCTACTTGAAGATAGATAGATAGATATATAGATAGATAGATATCCTTACATCCTGTTATTCCTTTCAGTAATTACAATCCTGAAGATTCGATTATAGTGGAGATTACTTTCACTTTGCCGCATCTCTTTTAATTTCATCTAATAAAAGTATGAGTTTAATCAAATTCAAATTCATACATTTACTCTTAACATTCAATAGCGCATTTTTTAGTTACTACATTGAATGAATTATTTTTCTCTGATGTGGCAGTCAATGCCCCCAGTCCTTAGGAGATTACATAAACCAATTGAAGTACAAATAATTAATTTTATTCTACACATATTTTTTAAACTATATAGGTGGCTTTGGCAATCTAATTAAGATAAAAAATTTGCTAAGAAAAATATTATAAAATGGTTTTTTCACACTAGGAATAGAAGTTTTAATCCTTACGTGAATTTATTTTGGTTTCTTTCACCGTCTCTTACCATCCAATTAGGCTGAACGCATTGTAATTAAGATAATTGGATAGGAAGATGAAGTTATAATAACTTATAGGAAATGTACGCAAACGTACTGTATATAGACGAAGCCTGGGAAACCAGAACACTAAGCACGGATTTGAACCTTGAACTTCCCGTTACTGGTAAAACCAAACCAGAGTAGTTTGACACCTTAGCCTGTCTGGCCACCGCTGTGGGTGCTCATGAAATAGCAATTTCATTTCTCATTAGAATTTCTATTTAAATATGTTATCGAACGACCGATTAAATCTATTTGTGATTATATTAAATATGTAAGTTATCGTTATGGTTTGCAAACATTTATTTGTTTTGGTAAAATGATATAAAATTAATTATAATTTATTACATTACTTTAAAGGAATTCACATAATATTAAAGTTATGGCAATTTTTTTTGTAGAAAAAGCAGGACAAAAAAATATGATATGGGTAATTTTTTTTTAGAATGTTATGCCGTGTATGAGTTACCAAAATAAGAAGGAACACTATAAAAGATCTATGAATAAAAATAGACAGAGAGCGAGAAAATAGTTGAAACATAGATATATTTATTAAAACTCACTTTTTATTGCTAATTCAGAGTAACATTGAGTTACTTCACGTCAAATAATATCTAAAATAACTTCATCAATTTCAAGTAGCAAATATTAATGTCAAGAAACATTCTATTTGTTACAGAAACATAAATAAATGTGATTTTTGACATTTTCTCAACTTACAATATTGATTATACTTTAAAAAAATTAAACTGAAGGGTGATTTTTCCCGCGCTAGTGCTGTTTAGTTTGAAATATTATTTTCTCTAAACACAAAAAGAAGTTCTTTTTGAAGTAAGCCTACTTGGTTAAAATTCAATATTTATGAATGTACTACCGCCTATTCTGTAGGACAACAGTTGACCTTGGGTGTTTTTGTGCAAAATTCTCAACTCAGGACCCGATGTTCTTGGGTTCAAACCCATCTGGGATAGATGGATTTTTCTTGAGTAATAAAAATACGTAGCACAACTTCCTTCGGATGGGAAGTAAAGCCGCCAGTCCCATATCGATTGTGGCATGTGAAATAACTCTGGAAGTTAGATATAAGCTAGAATATGTTAGTGTTTCTTGGAATTATCCTTAACCGATTCTCTCAGATTGGAATATGTTAAACTTAAATTTTTTGATACTTGCGATTTAAATTCTTAATTTACTGTATTTATTATGATTATGACAGAATCTGAAACCTTTTTGGGCTCCAAAATCTCTTCTCGCTTAGACTTTATTGAGATGCCCTTTTGTTTTTTTTAATATTATCAATAGCAATATTTATTGTAATTTTCCCTTGATCATGGACAGTAAGTTTTCAGGTCCCTTCTTGGGCCTCTAGTCGTCCAAAATAACTCTCTCTCAATAACTGTTAGAAGATTATCCCCGTTGGCAGTTGTTTCCATAACCCAAATTTAATATTTATCGAATTAGACCTTTATCACAAAAGAAGAGCCAAAATCAGATAGCTATTTAAGGAATTCCTTATCATTAATTTACCCGTTATGATATGCCTTTAATATTTAGATTTGCATTATTCTACTACTACTTTAATTTTTTGTATTTTAAATTATGTCATTACTCACTACTTTTCTTTATTAATATTTTTTTTTATAAATATATGTTTTTCTTATCTTTAAACAGTGGTCTGAGATTGGTAATTTAAACATTTTGTATTTTAAGCACATTCTATACATGCTATTTTCATAGTATTTTATCTAGAAATTATCAGAACTCATGTTTTATTTAATAATCGAAAATATCTTTGTTTAAAAATTGTTTTCACTTCAGTTCGAATTGGTATTCACATATTAATATAACAAAGAAAATGCCATAATGGCAAACGCATTTCTGTACACGTCTTAGTCAGAATCCACAGTTAACAACTTTGTACAAGAAGAGAAAAAACATTACCAATTATCTAGCTTTAATTTAAATTGGTCACTGAGAGCTGCTGAGCTCTTGCGGTTAAAAGCCAAAACTACTTTTAGAAAATAAAATAAAACTTTCAAGTTGACTAGTGAAATATATTGCTGTCTCTCTCGCACCTACACTGCGAGGTTTGACCTTGAATTATTTTGAGGGCTGGAAACAAGCAAACTGAATGTTCTTGACCCGTCGCTAGCTGCACGTGTGCGGAAGTAAATTAACGACAGTACAGTCACTACTAATAAGATCTACACAACCTAAATGCAAATAAAACAGAAAGCAAGGCAATATAACAGGATCATTACATACTGTATGATTGTTTATTCTATTTCCTAAGTTATTTATGATAAATTATCAGGAACTTTTGTATTTTTCATTGCTGGCCTGTTATAGTTCTTGTTACTGTTGGCCAGCACTAAAATATTGGAAATTAAAATAATAATAAATCATTATTATTAATGTTATTATTATAAATGCTTATACACAATTACCTTTATCATAAACAGAGATGAAGCTGCCTTGGGTCGATGGATATAATAATATAATATGTGAATTATCACTTATAACCATATATTATAGTTATTTAATTAATGTTCTTTTATTATTTATGGTAATTTCTCAGTAATTAAATTGGAAAGAACCAATGGATAAAAAACACCGAGTGAGTATTCTTAACCTCTTCTACTTTATGAATGATCAGCCTAATTACAGTGACCTCTCTCAACTCTCACTCGAAAAAAATGTTTTAGCATTTAAACACGCAGTTAATGGGGGGAGGGGGGGGGGGGGGGGCGAATATAAAACCCTAGGGTAAAAAATCTACTCCTTGGATATTTGCATTGACCTATCGTCGGAATTGAAACGCAACTAGTGCGATTACGCTCTTGCATGCATTCCCTCTTGACTATTAAGGCAGACATTTTGATTGCAAGGTGGTGTTCCTGGAGTGGAACACGTATGAAACACGGCCCATTTTAATGGTGGCAACACCTGTACTTCCAGCTCTATAATTTGGTTATTTGTCCTTATTAACACTCTACTGCCGTACCTGTGGGTCCACTACATCTACGTGTTGGTTTGTGTGCGACGCGTGTTGCGTGGGGTGCAACTATTCATGGCTCCGCGCCAGATCCGTCAAATTGGTCTAGCCATTAACGTGGCCCTAATTGGTGGATACAAGGTCTAGATGTCAGGCTCATCTCATATAGCTTACGTGTGGTGCAAAGGTCAGCCCTCAAATACCAGCCGGGTAAACTGAAGATTTTTGTAACTTGAAATGATTCCTCACTCTCCCTTTACTCAAATGCGGTTACAGTTCTTCTAAACTTAATCGTCTTCATCCCTATACCACGAGTCTAATTAAATTTCTAGATCTTGACGAGAAGTAAGACGTGGAATACACTAATAGTAAACTGCTAGTGGATGCGAATCTAATTGGTAATTTACATCGTTACATAGCAAAATGTCTAAAGGCAGTCGCTTCGGTCAGCGAGAAAGTATCACTCGCTTCTGTGTCGTTTTCTGTAAATAATTCTCTATTCTTTTAAAGCTTATAATCCCTTTTGACCTTCACCTAACACCACCCTTTGCCATGTATTAATCAATAAGAAAAAGAAAATTAAGAAATTCTTATCTTGAGGTAAAGAGGAAAGCTCGCTTTTAGTTCACAGATATCTTAAAATGTTATGTTGTGAGCCTATACATTTTTTTTTTGTCAGAGAAATGCTAAATTTATATCCCTTTCTCACTAAGACTTATTCTCATAGTTCCGCAAATACGCTTAAAAAGTAATTTAAAATGAGCTAATGTCAAATTTTAGCACATTTTTTTATATCAATAACACTCAAACTATAGGTTTGTTGAGCTCGACCGCCGAGGACGGGGAGCTCGAGGTTCGAATCTCGGTCGGTGAACTGGGGGTGGTTTTTCCTAAAGGGTTTTCCACTCTCCCTTCACGCAAATGCGGGTTCACTTCCTCTAATTCAACCTTCCCAATTCCCAATCCACTAGCGTAATTAGTACTTAAAGCGTATAACCCGAACGGGTAGTAAGACGTGGTGCTAAATAATAATAATAATATAATAATAATAATATATATTTATAGGTTTTTTATAGAAAAAGAGCACTGTGGGAATCCTTTAGCTTTATTTTGGCGTGATCCATATTTTGAAATAATGTATTATAGCAGAACATCTTTGCGTCAATTTCTCACTTACCGAGGTTACTTACGGAGATGGGGTATGTGCATGCCGAGGAGCGTGCACATCACTCATCACTCCTATTTCCGCACATCACACAAGTTGTAGAAACAAACCCATGTAAGGAAACGGGACTGTGCATGCTGAGCACTTCACACTCCACCCTTCACTCCCACCATACACAAGAAACAACCTAGTTTGTTTTTGTGAAGGGTTGTGCGATGTGCGCGGGGCTCTGACTGGTTGGTTCAAGGTCAAAGCTAAACCTTTGCAGTGTTGTTCAGTGCACATTATATTTACTTTTTATCAATTTGGCTCTAACTTCGACTTTTTATTGAACATATTTTCTACAGACTGAGTGTGTTTTAGGAACAATATGAGTGACATAAAAGCTAAGCTAACAAAGAGTTTTTCGAATAAATGATTAAATTCCCAAGTCTTTGTAATTTTGCCGCAGTTGACATGTTATCACTATCATCACTACTTGTATCAAATACATTTTTATTTCTTTATAAATATTTTAAAAGTTAAATTAAAAATCTTTGAATCGAGAATTTTTAAATAAAAAAGAAAAGATGTTTAAGAAACAATGCTGTACGAATGCTTCTTGCAGAATGGTTTTCTCTAGCGGGTACGAAGATCGATGAGTAATCTGCTCGGTATGCATAGGTTGTTTCATGAGTGATAGTGATGTGCAGAGATAGGAGTGATGAGTTATGGCGGAGATAGGAGTGATGAGTGATGTGCGGTAGGATGATGAGTGAGATAGAGTGAAGGGGCGGAGATAGGAGGATATGAGTGAGATAGGAGTATGATGGAGATAGGAGTGATGAGTGATGGGGGAGATAGAGTGATGAGTGATGTGCGGAAATAGAAGTGATGAGTGGAGATAGGACTGATGGGCGGAGATAGGAGTGAGAGTGGAGATAGGAGTGATGAGTGATGGTGGAGATAGGAGTGATGAGTGGAGATAGGCGTGATGAGTGATGGGCGGAGATAGGATGTGATGAGTGATGTGCGGAAATAGGAGTGATGAGTGAAGTGCGGAGATAGGAGTGATGAGCGATGGGTGGAGATAGGAGTGATGAGCGATGTGCGAGATAGGAGTGATGAGTGATGTGCGGAAATAGGAGTGATGAGTGGAGATAGGAGGGATGAGTGATGGGCGGAGATAGGAGTGATGAGTGATGTGCGGAGATAGGAAATATGTGTGGAGATTGGAGTGTTGAGTGATATGCGGAGATAGGGGTGATGAGTGATGTGGGAGATAGGAGTGAAGAGTGATATGCGCACTCTTCGGCATGCACGTACCCTTAAGATGGTTGTGTATCAATCTGAGGTGGCCACCTGCCATAGCGCTGAGCCGCTGTTGCAGATGTCCGGGAATTCCACGTTTCTTAAGAAATGTGTTGCTATTTCTAAATATGGTTCCCTCCAAAATGTAAGCGAAAGGTACCAGCATATTCTTACAGTATTTAATAAAGCCTACATCTTATGTTTTATACAATAATAGTCCGACAATCCAGCACCCAATGGTTTGGCATACGTGATAGTCCAGCACGCGTAGCCCACCCAGCCACCCACTCGTCTTCAGGCTGCACAGACTTCATGCAAAATTGAATCAGCTTCATGTTCTTCTATATCGTCGTCATCATCTTCCGGATAGCACAATATTGTTTTCGTTAATACATAAAGTATTAAATCATATATTACCCATGACCGTTTTCAATGTTATTTTCCTCATTTTTACCGTATTACATCGATATAGTCTGATAATTCGACATAGTTGGTAATCCGGCATTGCTGAGTTCCGTAACGCAGTTTTAAAATATTATAACAAAGAGAAATTATCTCATTTTTACCTACTTTCACACACTAAATGTTGCAGTTCTGTGATTAAAGTAAATGGTGTTAAAAAAACATAGATCAAGCCTTTCTCTGAATAAATAATAATAATAAAAATAATTGGCTTGCAAGAGAAAATTCTAAGGTATTTGAGAATAGTTTAGGTGGTTTTTAATCTTCGTAACTGCCATTCCCATAGTAAATAATGAAGTGTGAGGATATCTCCTTTTAGAAAGGTGGTGCTCTTAGTTACATTTATTATAAATATTGAACGAAAAAAAAAACCTTTTAATGTTTTTAACCATCTATGTATATTTGCTTTAGGTTTGATTATATCCATGAGTCCATAAAATAGGGGATGGATTTCTAGAAATTGACATGTTTTTTTTTTCTCCCTCGTTCTAGTTATTGCGCTGTATCACGAAAGAAGGCCGAGTTTTCTCTGACGCAGTAGTTTCTGATCAAAATCTACACATTTCGCCGCTCCATACAACTACTTGGAAATGCAAATGTTTCAGTTTTTGGACTCTTAAAGTTAAACCGTAGGGAAGAAGTTATTTTTTCGTAAGAGACAAGGGTGGGCTGTTGTTAGTAGATTGGGAAGGAGAGGTTGCTGCCCTAGTTATGATCCGTGGTGTGCTTTGCTTAAACATCGCATCAAATGGGCGGGAAAAAAAAGATCTCTAACTCTCTCTCTCTCTCTCTCTCTCACGCGTGCACTGTGATTTAAAAACGTTTCTTTCTTTTCTCGTCCTTTGTTTAAGAGTAAAAAAAACATCTAAGGGGAGGAGAAAAAAGTAAATAGAAAGAACTTCCATTTCCTGTTCGTTTTCTTCGATCGTCTTCCGCTACTTTAAAATTCACTCAAAACTCTTTTCCATCACTGCTTTCTTATCCTCCCCCTCTCCCCATCCCTTTCCACCTTGAATGTTTTTTCTTGTCCTCCTCGTGGAGTATGAAAGGTGTAGCTTCTCACATTGTGTGTGTGTATCTGTTTGTGTGGGCTGGTGGGACTTTTTTATTCATTTGAAAACATGTTTCTCTCCAACAAATGTTGCGAGGAATTATTATATATATTATATATTATATATATAATTTTTTTACACTTTCCCTCACCAACCCAATAGCCCACCTTCCTCCATCTTATCCTCATTCTTACTTCCATCACCAATATTCACTCTTTATCTTTAAAGAAAATTGAAAACTTGTTAGTTAGCTTGGTGTGGTGGGTATGCAGTCTAAATGTCTAGCTTACTTAGCCTGGCGTATCAGAGACGGGTAAGTCAAGGTTCGAATCCTTTTCGGGTGTACTAAAGGTGTTTTTATTCTAAATAGCTGATTTATTTATAAATGTGTTTTTACTCTTCTTCCATGCAAATGTATTTAATTTAAATTTTACCCTTCTCATTCCTACCTTATTAGTGTAATGTTCAGGTTATACACACACAACACACACACACATATATATATATATATATATATATATATATATATATATAATTACTATAAAGGGGAACGGATGAAAAAGGAAGCATTTTAAAGGTAATCTAGCCGCATTTGCTTGGAAGGAGAGTGAGAAACCACATAGGAAAAACACCCTCAATAGTCCCGACCAGGATTTGAACCCTGATCTCCCCATCTTCAGCAGGCGAGTATTGTACATCCCATACGGTTAGCGAGACGCGGAGGAAAAAATAAAAGGTAAAATTTCTACCAATAGAGCCACAAGGGCCTTCAATGAGAGCAGTTCCCTTTCTCGAAGTTAGTAATGAGTTTAATACCAATGAGAATATTTGCAGAGAGGAAAGTAAAATGGTTTTCCCTCATTCTGCGGTGTTTTCCACGGCTGGTGTTGATGTCATAACGCGAATGAGACCCGTTTATCTGAGGCGCTCCGATGTAGCCCAATTAACGCTCACGAATTAAAAAAAAAGTCAGCAACAGCGGGGAAGTTACAGTGTTGTTTTTTAATCCGCTAGAATTTTTAATGCGAATCTGGCTTGTTTTTATTTTCTAATCAGTAACTGTTTCACTGTTTCGGGAATTAAATATAATTAAGGGATTATACTATCGGCTTAATAGGAAGGCAGCCAGATTACCTCCACATGGTTTTGTAATGTTCGATAATCCGTTCAAACATTGGAACAACCGGGAGTTTTCTAGTTGTTGTTTTTAAGTGTCGACAGTTGAACATTTAGAAATACTACTGGGTTTTCATTGACAGTAAACTGTATGGCTTACGCATAATCAATTAATTTATAGCAAAACAAAATTAAAAATAATTGTCAAACTATTTTTAATTTAAAAAAATTAGAACCTCTAAGCTAATGCAGGGCATTTCCTCTGATCCATCATGTAAATACATAGCCCTTAGGTTAAGTCATTATTAACTTTGGTTTTACCTTCTTCGGTGACCGCATGGTCTAAGGCGTCATTCTCTCAATAGAGACAGATTGGGAATAAGAGTACCGAGGGGAATTTTCCCTATATGGTTTTACAATCTCCCTCCAATTAAATGTGGGTACACCTCCTCTAAATCCAATCTTTCTCATTCCAAGCTCATTAGCGCAATCAGTGCATGTGCTTATAGCCTTTACACATAGTAAGACGCAGTGCTTAAAAAAATAACCTTGGTGTTGTGCGAAATAAATTAAGAAAATAAAACCACTCTTATTTTATACAGTTTTTGATTTTTTTTAGAACTTATACGAACTTTGTGTTGATGACAACCTTAGTGATAAGCTCATTAGTTCGTTCAGAAACCTCTGAGTCATAAGATACCACTTCAAACAACTTGATTGACAGCTTACCTTTCCAATCCCATCTCCGCTGTGAGGTTAATGCAATGTGATTGATAGTGGAAGGAAGAAAAGGGTAGGTAAGGGTGTGATAATGCTCAATGGCGTAACCACACTCCTAAGTGAGGTGACGCAAGCTCTCTCACAGATTTTAACCTAACCAATTGGGTTGGGTTTGAGGGACGCGACACGCACCACTGGACACATAGTCAAAGGCGTGGTTTGACAGTGACGGGGAAGTTGGGATTTTAATGCCAGGAAGGTGTAATGAGAAGGTATTAGACTTATTTTGTTAATTTTTTTTATCGTCGCGTTTTACCACTTGTTGAGGTTATACACATTTATTATAATTATTACTGTGATGTGGTTGGGATGAAGAAGGAGGCATTTTAGAGGTAATATACTCGCATCTGCATAGAAGGATAGTGGGAAACCATTGAGGAAATACCACCCTCAGTATACCCGACCGGGATTTGAACCCCAATCTCGTATTCAGCCTTCCAATCTAACACAAGAGTGACGTCTTACTTAATACCATTCAGCAACTGAACTGGATATTTCCCTTATATAATGGTCTCCCAAACTTTTTCTCAATTTTACCTTCCTCTTGTAAGACCTGCTGAGTCTAATAGCGGATAGGACCCGCCTCGGTGGCGTAGTTGGCTAACGCGCTTGTCGTGTTTAGCTTGACTACTGAGGACGGGGAGATCGAGGTTCGAATCTCGGTCGGGTGAACTGGAGGTGGTTTTTCCTAAATGGTTTTCCACTCTACCTCCACGCAAATGCGGGTTTACTTCCTCTAATTAAACCTTCCCAAATCCTAAGCCATTAGCGTAATTAGTACTTAAAGCGTATAACCCGAACGGGTAGTAAGACGCGGTGCTAAATATTAAATTAAAATTAAATTAAAATAGCGGATAGGCCGGACAGGTGTTAAGACGTGTAGATCAGAGAGCGCCGCGCTCGTTGAGGTCAGGTTAGTGCGTGATGCGGGTAGTATTTAGGTGGATAACTAAGCTTGCATTACCCTTAAAATCCGAACTAATTATTAATAACCATATTTTTTGCTTTTGTGGTTTGTTATATTATAGTTTAGGTATAAACTAATAATTCAGAAAAGTGTTTATGTCATATGGTTTAAAATGCACTACATTAGCAAGTAATTATGGAATATTTGTATAGTACATTTATTTATCCCAATTTAAGCTTGAGTACCATGCAGTCAAAATGAAACTAAAGCCAAGATCTAATTAAGAATTAGAAGTATCAGGAACCTGTATTTTTCTGTAACTGGAACCAAAATCTTAATCTTTAGAATGTATATTTATAGAACCATAATCAAAATCTATGAATACTTCGGCTCAACTCGTTGTCCAGTTTAGAATTTAAATTTTTAACAATTTAGAATAAAACTAAACATATCTTTTATAAAAATCCATTAGTGCCATTAAAAAAAAAATACTCACGAAAGCTGCAGTAAAATGAACTACCATATATTTATTTATATTTTAGACTGCCACCTTAGACTTTGAATCACGGGTGACCAGTTTTTCCACTTTTCCTCCATGCAAATGTGGGTTTACTGCCTCTAAATTAAACCTTCCCAATTTCTAACCCATTAGCGTAATTAGTACTTAATTGTATAACCCGAACGTATATTAAGTCGTGGTGCTACATTTAAAAAAAGTAACGCTTAACTGTTAAAGAACGAAAATGTACCACCTGGTCAAAGTGAGTGTCTTATACAATATTAATTTCAACAACGTAATTAAAAACATTGTTAGTAACACTCTCAGGGCTTTATAATTATTATTGTTTTTTAAAAAATTATACGACGTTGGCAAAAGTTTTAGTTTGTGTTTATTTCTATGTTGTCGGCGTGCACTTAAGTCATTGACACGCTTGCCATAGATTTTACAAACGTGTCCTGGGATGAATTGACTTTAAATACTTTTACTGTAGTAATCATATGACCCCTTAATGAAAGAATAAATTAATCGTTCAACTAGGGCAGTGTTTCTAATACTTTTCCCAATAGTGGACCACTTGATAAACGTTTGATGCACACGCTGACTATCTACCTGAAAATACTACTGTCATAGATTGTAGCATTAGGTAAACTAGAGCATGTAATAATGACATAAGCCTAAGAAATCACACTGTCAACTCTCCTCACTCAGCAGTAGAGTATTTATACTAGGTCATGTTTTAAAAAAAAACATAGTTGGTTTTACCAAGTAACACATAGTGTTGTCCAAACTAGTATCTTAGGAGAAACATCCTTTCTTGTTGGGAATATAACAGTTAGTTTTTGGACCTTTTAGAGGAGAGGGAAGAGGGTGTACAGAAGATCGACAATTGCTAATAGGGCTAGTCCAAATTGCTCTACATACTAAGCTACCAAGTGTAACCAACTTGTGGGGAGAATATCATACAGCTTGAGTACCTGTTGTGTACGGAGGAGAACACTCTGATCCATAGTGGAACTTGGAAGCCAAGAGTTAGATAACAACTCGCTTTGCTCGTTGGGGGTTCCAACCCCAAACCGCCAGTGAGTTTTCTTTGCAAGTAGATGTAAAGTAACGTAATTCCAGAGCCATTTTTTTTGATAGGTCTGACCGTTTAGCCACAAAGGACCTCCAAAGAAAGGTCCGCACTGACTTTAAAGGTGCTCCGATATTTTGATTATTTTTTTCGGGGGTTAAAAATTAAAAATTGTAATTTTTTGGAATTTTCTCGTCGGTTACAAGCTAGAAGTTATAAGTTTGCCAAATTTCAAGTTTCTAGCTCATCTGGAAGTGGCTAAACATTAATGTCAGTGAGTGAGTCAGACATGTAGCTTTATAATATAATAATAATAATAATAATAATAATAATAATATTAATAATAATATAATTATAATAATAAGATGATAATAATAATAATAATAATAATAACAGCGCAGCGCTGGAGGTTCAGGTGTTTGACATCAGCAAGGTGTGAAAAAAATAAATAAAAAAAAGGTAAGAAAAAAAAATATTAGTTGTTTTAATTTTAATTATATATTTCTCCTACTGTTGTATGTAAAAAAAAATAGTTCAATTTCATCTAGCTCAGTTGCACGAGGAAACTTAATCTCGGGACCTCTGGGTTTAGATAGGCACTTATACTTAACCTGCCTGCGGAGCTCCGGTAAATCACATATCTTGGTTAACATATTTATATAACATTTGTTTTGTTGTCAAAGCTATAATTATTATATCACAATCTTAATTCAATTTAAATCATTCGATAACAAAGTAAAAAAAAACCTTTTTCCTTACATTTTCAAAGGCAAAATAAAACCAACATATATACCTAAGTCCAACCACGTACAAAATTATGGCACAGAAAGTTTATTATTTATCCTTAACACAATTAGACTTCTTTGAGTCAAACAAAATAGCCACACTGCTCACAGCCACCTATTATTTACCTTTTTTTTATTAAAACCATCCTCAGTCCCGCAATAATATAAGAAAATTGAAACTTCTCACCCTAGACCATCTGTAGTCGAGAACTCGATCATATGTACATAACTCTTTATGTTTACTGAAGGATATGCATGTCCTCACAAACTCTTCAAGTAGTAATCAAGATCCTGGTGTACATCCTTTCATAATCTTAAACTGGTAATAAGTAGTGGAACAAGTCCTTTTTTTTCTTCTTTTCTAATGATTGTAAAGTGTTTACATCCCCGCATTAATATCACTTATTTTCAACCCCACGCCAATAACAAAACAAAAGAACCTTTCCAATACACGCCAAAGAGGTGATACCATTTAGAAGTAGTAATATTGTTGGAATAGTGACGTATGGATGATTGTAAATAGGGATTATAATTAAAGGGGATGGTTTTCTTTGTCACAGATTTGCCCCCTAATGTTTCAGAAGTTAGTTTTAGTATTGAAAACTGCTACTGGAACATTACCAGCCATTGGTGCACTTAAAGTGGTAGGAGTTAAGGTCCATTGTCTAACGACTTTTCCTTTCTTCTAAACTTGGCACCGTTGAGATCCTTGCAGGTAAGGTTGCTCGGAAATGTACATTCATTTAACCCTTTACATATTGGTTTATAGGTTTTGAAGACGCGCACTTGACTTATGTCGGTGTCCTCGCAACCAAAGCGACAAATTAAAACACCTGCTCCTAGGTTTCAACCGCACTACACCAGCTATTTGAGCAAATTCAAATGGCACTCTAGTTGTCCTCCAGGTGAAACATTTGTCTACTACCTTGGGTTTTACATAACTTTTTTTTTTACAAACATTTACACAAATATGTTACATGGCTAATGCTTGCCTTATATAGTATAAGCTGTTAGCATTCTCTAGACCTACATACAATTGAATTACTAACACAAAACAAAACTACCCTCATTACATTGAAAAAAAACCACACTTTAGCAATAGACTGGACATATTAAAATTATTAGTTTACACACTCTTTAACTAAACCAAAATTCTTAAATATTAAATAGCTAAGTGGATGGCAAAAGTTAGATAGAAACATAGTCGTGTTACAATATGAGACTCTCCTCTTGCAACTTATGAGACAATTGTTCCAAACAAAAAAAACAACAACTCGTGAACTCATGCCAAATTGGTGTTTCCTGAAATGTACTGTGCCCCCAATCATCTTCAATTGACCCACTAAACTCACCCTAACTGTTTGGGTACCTACAGCCCCCTAGGCTTCTTATTACACCACTGGTCGCGAATGCTGACTCTCATAATATGAATTTCAACTTCTTAAAGTGAGATTATCATAACAATCCTCCGCCAGGTGATTTACATACACCATATGAGAAAATTAAACAAGTTAAAAATAATAATTACAAACATTAGTTGATTATATGAAGAAAAAAAAAAACCTTTTTCAAACCCTGAGATAAACATAGACTACAATGACACAATATATTAAATAATATAGTAGTTTGACATAACTATTCAATGAAATTATAGGTTGTTTAGAAATAGACATACAAAATGTTATAACGTGCCCTATCATAAGTATAAGCCTACCATGGAAATACTGGGCCTTTTACACATAAATATCAAGCACTTATCATAAGGTGCTACACATATGAATAATTTATAACTTCATAGGGTGTTTTAAAATAAATACTAAGCGTAATAATAAAAAGGACATTTACACAATGTTGTCTGTTATAAGATAATGGAAATAACTTCCCTCGTTCCTGACTGCAAGGAGCGTAATGACGGAAACCAGGTACCACACTTGCTGGGGCCTGCTTATGGCGACTAATTGGTGAAATCAAAAGTTCCGGTGCGTCTCTTCTCAGCTGTTGGGGCTACACATCTCAAGTATACAGTACATACTTGTAAACACACAAGCCCTATCATAGGGTAACAATTGCAGATAAAGTTCATGGATTTAACTTCTTTTTCTTAAAATAACTTCATTATACTTAAACTGAAAATGCTTAAACTTCTTAGACCTCGTCATGTTACTTGTCTGCTTCCCATACATGAACAAAGAATGACCTTGGTTGTGATGTTACTTTACTCTCAGAAAATCCCACTCTCTTGTCTCTTCCTCTAACTATATTTTCTTCTGACATATACAAAAAATAAACAAATAACCTTCAAAGTTTCACCATAAAACATTTAATAATTCTCGATGCTATTCATTTCCAATAAAAGTTGTGTGGGGACCTGCCCTTTTACAAGTTTTAATATTCATGTGACTACTACAAGTCTGCCCAGTCTAACAGCTACCGGCACAGAGGGACTAGCCTTAATGTTGACGCTGGTTATAATCATTATACATATATTTTAAATACTCACAGGATTTTCTCTCTCTCATTTTGTAGGCACATTCTTATCGTGTAGGTCTTCGGGATGCATCTTCTCTTCACATGGGGTATTTCTTAACTTCTTTGACGTAGATACTTTAACAATAACAAATAATCTATTACTGATTGTCGAAATTATCCATTATAATTCTTAAGTAATAATTGTGGGATAAATTACCCTTTCCACAATACAAAAAAAAATTCTCCACACTTTTGTTTTATCTTTCTTATCTTTCCTTAGATTGATCCCTGACTTTTATAATACGGTGTGTACCTTCCAACCTTGAGAAAAAAATGCCGCAGGCTATTTGTTGGATGCTGGGAATCGTTCACCAATCTTTCCTAGAGTTTCTAAATTCTTCTTCTTTTTTTTTTGTAGTTTTAAGTGTTTTAATTTGTGTAGCCGGCTTTAGACATAATCAATTGTAATCCACATTGTTGTATTTCCAGGCCACCACCCATGCAGTGCTGGCAACTCGTAGAGCCATGTACCTCATTTCCCCGGAGAGATGGCTCACGAAAGGGTTGACCACCCCTTAATTTTAACATTTAATTTGCTTTTAAAATAATTGAATGTTTTATTAATACAAGTCTATAATCGCCTTTTTAAAGATATTGATATCAATATTGTCTTCCCATGCTCAAATTTGAAGTCAAGTGATGATACTATTTAATTATTTGTACAAAAGTTGGCTACTTCTGTTCTTCTGACTGACAAACACATCGATGACTCTGTTTTTGAAGTTTGGAAATTCAATATTTACATCCTTAAGTATAGAACAAAGAGCCAGCGAATTTAACCTATGGTGCTCCTGAATCTAATAGACATCTCAGAGATAATCCTTCAACTTCTAACATAAGCTCTGGGCACGTCGGATTTCTTGACATCTTCATTTCTTCCTTTTCATTCAGTAATTCTTCCCTAAGATCTACACCAAGGGTGTTAACTTTTTCTTGACATACTAAAAATGCTCCCAGAGTGTGTGGAACCTGCGACCGGTCTGGGCTGCCTACATCGCAGGTCAACAGTTTCCCTCTTTGACAATTACATTTACATCAACTGGTTGAGGATGATGACTAGAACCACGGGATGCTTGCCCTTGATAAACTGGACCTATGTTAGCCGGTACCCTATGTTGAGGGTTCGTCTGGGACGGTTGAAATGGGGTATGGGAGTTACTCCTAGACCTAAAGTCCCTGTCGTTGTCCCCATAAGGGTGATTTCTAGGGTGGGGAAAAGGTCCGTTGACTGACCTTTTGTCTCTTACCTCAAGGTTATGATGGGGGTTTTCCCGACCTCTACCAGGATAGTGGTGCTCTGACTGGGCACCCCAAACTAAACTACGGCCTGAATGGTCGCGAGGAGGTCTATTTCTCCTCCACGCTTCCTGTGAACGTGCTCCCAGTTGAAACTGTGTAGTAGGTCCTACCCCCTGTTCCACGTTCGGCCTCCTATGAAGTGGGAAACTAAACTGTCCTACTTTGTCCCTACGCCTATCCTGTTCCAAAGCGTCCAAGCGCTGCAGTCCGGCCCTAAACTCCTCCAAAGTGTTGTAGGTAATCCCTACCAACATCTCGCGGTACCGTATGGGTAGTTGATGCGTGACCATATATATCAACTCAGAGTCACTGATGTTCGACTCGAAATTCCTACTTTTACTATACATGTCGGCAAGGTAACCCTCCAGAGTACCTCCGTTCTCATGGTACCTTGACGCATGTAATTTAGCCCTCATTTGGCCCTGGATCTCCACACTCCAAAACATTGCTAGGAATCGGGTTCGAAACTCCTCCCAGCCTGTGACGCTTTCGCGCACTACCGACCACCAAGGCAAAGCGTCACCAGTGAGGGAACTGCCCCCTAACCTTATTTTTTCCTTATCATTTAGTCGACGCCCTTCAAAAAGTTCCTCCAGAGTGTTGAGGTGGCTAACGGGATCCTGCTCACTCCTACGATTGAATTTAGGGAGTCTATCCCCAAGAGCCCGGTCTCCTAAAAGGGTACACAAAGATGAAGAAAATGGGCTTAAGTCGCCCAGCCCTCCTAACCTGACCTGGTCTGACAATCCCTCAAGCTGGTTCTTTACCATTTTTACCTCCTCGGCTGTATCAGTCAACCTCTGATCCAACACCACCTGGTTTTTTGGCTAAATCCCGGTTCTTGTCCTTCAGTGAGCCAACAGTAGAGTTCAGAATCCCCAGTGTATTTGTCTGACTCTCGTTTCCTGTGCGCACCTCTAGGCTTAGTCTATTCAATCCTTCCTCTATCTGTGCGACCTGCTGTTCTTGCTTCTGTGCCGTCAACCTTTGTTTTGACTCCAAGGTCAGGCTAAACTCATCCCTTGACTCCAGGATCTCTTTCTTAACACTGGCCAGCTCCTGCCTGAACCGCTCTTCAGTGGCCTCAACTCTAACCTCAAAGTCGGCCCTGGTCTTGCCTATTGCCGCTGAAAACTCTTCCCTCATACTGACCGTTAATGAACCGATGTGACGCATAATCTCACTGCGGGTTTCCTCCTGAGTAGAAACGAGCTTTCTCTCGAGGACTAACTGCCCTTCCCTCATCTCCATTAACAACTGTTGGATACCCGCCATAAGGTCCAACGAAGGGGTACTATGGGGAACTTCCATAGGGAAAGGAGGGATTTTGTCCCCGTCTGGTGACGGACCCTCAAAATAAGTTTGGGATGAGTCGTCGCTCAAATCCTCAACCACTACTTGGTCCCTAACTACCTTTTCCTGCTGTGGTGTCGTGGTAGCAGCATCATCCTCCAACCCTACATCAATTGATTGTCCATCCATTATTGTGGGTAAAACCTCAGCCTCATACCTAATGTTTATCTTAGACTGTCCTCTGTCCCTACTTCTAAGAAAATACCCTTCCTGGCTCATAACCTAAACCACATTTGAAAATACTAGGTTGCTCTATCCTAACCTTATCGAAAAGCCCCGCGTTAAGGCGCCACTGTGAAAAAAAAAAATATAAAAAATAAGAAAAAAAAAATATTAGTTGTTATTTTAATTAAATATATATCTCCTACTGTTGTATGTAAAAAAAAAAAGTTCAATTTCATCTAGCTCAGTTGCACGAGGAAACTTAATCTCGGGACCTCTGGGTTTAGATAGGTACTTATACTTAACCTGCCTGCGGAGCTCCGGTAAATCACATATCTAGGTTAACATATTTATATAACATTTGTTTTGTTGTCAAAGCTATAATTATTATATCACAATCTTAATTCAATTTAAATCATTCGATAACAAAATAAAAAACCCTTTTTCCTTACATTTTCAAAGGCAAAATAAAACCAACATATATACCTAAGTCCAACCACGTACAAAATTATGGCACAGAAAGTTTATTATTTATCCTTAACACAATTAGACTTCTTTGAGTCAAACAAAATAGCCACACTGCTCACAGCCACCTATTATTTACCTTTTTTTTATTAAAACCATCCTCAGTCCCGCAATAATATAAGAAAATTGAAACTTCTCACCCTAGACCATCTGTAGTCGAGAACTCGATCATATGTACATATCTCTTTATGTTTACTGAAGGATATGCATGTCCTCACAAACTCTTCAAGTAGTAATCAAGATCCTGGTGTACATCCTTTCATAATCTTAAACTGGTAATAAGTAGTGGAACAAGTCCTTTTTTTTCTTCTTTTCTAATGATTGTAAAGTGTTTACATCCCGCATTAATATCACTTCTTTTCAACCCCACGCCAATAACAAAACAAAAGAACCTTTCCAATACACGCCAAAGAGGTGATACCATTTAGAAGTAGTAATATTGTTGGAATAGTGACGTATGGATGATTGTAAATAGGGATTATAATTAAAGGGGATGGTTTTCTTTGTCACAAAGGGTTAAAGCACCGAAGATAGGTCAGGGTATGAATTACTGAGTAGAGATATTAACAGAAGACTACCTTTTTCCCCAACTCTTTCAATCAGTTCTAAATCCTACTACATCACTTTTGTCACAAGTAGCATATATATCTATTTCATTAAACCAGATTAAAATCAACCCCATAGTTATTTGCCACTACCAATCCATCTAACCAAGCCCATCCTGAAACGTAGGCCCACGGGGTGGGGGTAGTGACGCTACCTGCCACCTTGTCGAAGCAGAAAATGTCCTAATGAAAGTGTTTATCAAGCATTATAGACAGCCTATTTATGTAACTTAGTTTCACACGCACATTTTACCGTTCAATTTTCAGAAGACGAGCGTTATCTGACAGCTAGAAACGATACTAAATCTACTTCCAGATTTAGTAATGTGATCTGTTTCTTTTGATATAATATATTACTCTTAAAATAACGTTAATAATGTTAATATTATAACATTTTTGTGAATTTCAACTTTTCCTTACGAAAATTGGACTGTAGCTATGGAACAAAGTAGACTTAACAGAGATAGCCTTTCAATAGTGTTCTTTTTTACTTTCTCGCTATCTTACAGGGAAAGAAAGTATTGGTATTGTCAAAAAAATTGAACTAGAGATTTTGATGAATCTCATCGTTTCATGAACCCCCAAATCGAAAAAAGGGGTTTTTGAATTTCCGTCTGTCTGTCTATACCTCCAACTAGAGCCTAAACTATTTTACCGATTGGGCTAAAACTTGGTATCTAAGGTTTTCATAGGGTTACCCCGAGGTATTTTTTAAATTGGATATCTAACCCTAAAATTAAGGGTAGTTTATTGAAGGGCAAAAAAAGAAATCGACTGTCACGAAATCGGCTCTAACGATTTTAATTAAATTTCATCTCTAAACATTTCTAAATATTCCAAACAAAATGGCTACTTTCAATATTTCGGCAAAATGACTTTAAGGGTTCCGGTGCTATGCGTAGATTCTTTTTTTTTAATCATATCTCCGAAACTATCTGAGATATGAAATTACTTATCACTACAAACATGTAAATCTATTTATGATACAAATCTTTTATTTGAAACATATTTTTACAAAACCAATAAGTTTAAAGCTATATATATATATATATATATATATATATATATATATATATATATATATATATATATATATATATCGAACTTTTCGAACACTAAAGGTAAAGTATTGTGACCGTAAAAAAATCCAACCCGAAATGTTGGTGGATGTCGGCGTCTCATGACCCCCTAAACCATAAAAACTGTTTTTTACAATGATTTCTGTCTGTGTGTCTTTTTAACCCTAAAATTAAGAGTTGATAAATAAAAAAATAAAAAATAAAAATTATATTTTCTCAAAATCGGCTCAAACGATTTTGATTGAAATTTCTATCTAGTCGTTGATTACAAATAAAACGGCTGTTTTCATTTTCCCATGAAAATGACTTTTATAATACTTTACAAAAGCGGAAATTTCCGTATATCCGCAACTATTTGAGATACTTAATAATTTATAATTGAAAAATCGTAGTACTATTAAAAATAAAAAACTTTTATTTGAAATATATTTTTATGAAACTAACAATTTCTGAGATATTCGCAAATATATTGATACAATTTTGAGAGCTTTGGTTGTAAATAGATACTACTTAAGTTTTAACGCAATAATTATCCAATGCCATAGACTAATTAAATATAGGTAAGTCTCTCAAAAGGTTTATATTGTTTTTCCTTAAACCGCTTAGGAGAAATGTTTTTACAACAATGATCAAGCTACATTTTAGACTCAATAATCAATATTTACATTTTTTTGGTCAAAATTTATAAATGAGGAATTTAATAGAAATATGATGACCTGAAGATGTGCAACACCTAATAAAATGTCGAAAATTTTAACCGGAAGTTGAAGTTTTAATGCGAAATGTTGAGCCTTGTGGACCCAATATCGATCTTTTTTTTATCGGTCCAAACATACAAATGAGGACATTAATTCTTTAAAAATAAAATTATAAAACTGGAACTTCAATTTTTTTTTTTACATAAGCATAGTGTAATCTATGCTTGGGTTTGCGAGTGTGTATTATTTCGTTTCACATATATTACGAGTTTTGAGTAAATATCTCCATTTTTAAACAATAGAGCGAGAAAGTTAGTGGGGATTTCCGAAACATGTATTTAATATTTATCTCACTATTTGATTTCTAATAAAGATAAAAAATTATTACAACCGTGAAGAAAAATTTTTACCTCGAGACTATGATGAATCCTTACGTTTGAGTTCCCGATAACTCAAAACAATTATATATGTTCTCGGAGTGTTGTTTTGAGTTTGATTTAAGCTCTCAAATAAATAAGAGTTTAATTTAAGATAGTTTTCGAAAATTGACCAAACAATTTTGCTTAAAAGGGATATCTGGGAAGTCTTTACATAATAGTATAATAAAGATAATTTGAGGTTAAAATACAGATTACTTATTTTTGAAAGCTTAGTTCAAAACTTTAATAGGCTATTTGGGAAAGAAAATACGGTTGTGTAGTACCATTCATTTTTCTATGGTCCCATGTGTACCTGTCTCACCGCGCCACGGACCACTAATGTTCTATGGACTACAGCTTGAGAACCACTGATCTAGGGTACATAGTTTGCGAGTCCCTATTTCATCATCCTTCGAACACAAGCTCAACTGTCCTGAACACGTACGCCTAGGATATCATGAACTGCATAGCGATCCTCGTTTATATTCCTATTATTTGCCACACGCTGCAATGGCCGAATGGTCTAAGGCGTCACTCTCGTATTAGACTAACCTGCTGATTACGAGGAAATTTGGAGCTCCAATCCTGGTAGGTTCTAGTGAGGGTGGTTTTCTATTAAATGATTTCCCATCTCCTTCCACGCAAATTCGGGTAGATAACCTATGCCTAGCACTCTTTCTTCCTCCTCATTATCCCATTAAGGTAATTAACATTAAGATTTTGAAAATTATTGGATTTAGCTTTTTTCATGCCTCACGTATTTATTTGCATACATTTCGAATATTTACACTTAGAGAGGTATGGATAAGGCAAGTTTAATTTACAAGAACTGTACCAACATTTGCCTAGATGAAGAGTGGATAACTAATCAGGGAAAAACACCTTCACTACACTCTGCCGGGATTCAAACCCTGACCTTCACGTCAACGTCAAACCAGGTAAGATGAGTCCGATACCGTTTTGTTCATACGCCCACACACATGGTAGAGTCACACAAAGCTCAATCTATATAAATATAGTTGTGAATAAATAAAACGAACGACACTTATTTACTTATAGCTTTCTAGAAAATGTCAAAATGATGTAGATTTGTCAACAATGATTGTCATACATCAGGTTATGTGCGTGTTTTATTTTACGATTGGCCCTGTAACATCTTTTGTTGGGTGTTTCAACTTTTTAAAAATTTTAAATAATATATATTTCGTAACTGAAGGCAAATTAAAGTATTATTTTTTATTCAGATATCAAATATCACAGTTAACATTTTGTATTCCTGCCAAATCTTCACAGAAATGTTTTTCATAAAAGTATTTTGACTTTATAATCCGAATATCTGCAACCGCTTGGAAAAAGAAGAAATTTCCATGCATAATCATTTTTTTTTGTTAAAGTAGTTTTATTAATGTGTCATCAGTTGAATGCTGGCCTTTTTCTTGTTTCAATTATGTTAGGGTTTTTTTTCCAGAAGAATATTTTGCTTATGGATGACATTAAAAAAATGTATAATTCCATATATTTTGGTAAGCAAAATGAACTTTGTCAGAAGGATGGGAAAAAACATTTTTTTTTAACTTCCATTACAGAAAAGGTTTGTAGAATAAAATGGAAGAGGAACAAAAAAAAAGTTTTAGGGGAGGTATCACATTGAATAAGTAATCTCTCCAAGAAAGAATAATAAAATATTCGATTGCAAATTACGACATGGAAATCAACTTTAAAGAAGAATTCCTTTGGTATGGACATATATCTATATATACATATACATATATTTTATATCTTCGTTTTTATTTCGTGTAACTTTCCATCTGCTTGGAGCGGCAGTGGTATAGCATCGCAGCATCCAATGAGACAAGCGGCGCAAATCGTTTTCCATCTCGGCTCTTGAGTATCGTCTCCAAGAAAACTTCTCCTTTCTTCCTTTAATGGTTCGGCGCACCGGTATGCCTTCCATTCCAGTTTGATATCAGTCGCTTTCGAAGCAGCTTTTTGGGCCATGTACATAACATGGGAAAAGGCGGGAGGGAAGAATAATTCGATTGATTTCCTTAAAAGAAGAGTCTTTAAGATGCTGATTTGTAAAACGTGCCTCGATTTCATTCTTCTTCTTTTTCCTTGAGACAGAAAAAAATGAGACAGAGTTTTGTAGGAAAAAATTGATTACTTTTAAATAAAATAGTGAGAGTCGATTGATGTATATATCATTGCCAACTTTACTTCTCTCTCTTTTTTTTTAGCACCGCGTCTTACTACCCGTTCGGTTCATATTCCCATGTACGAATTATACTAATGGGTTAAGGGTTAGAAATGCTTAATTTAGAGGAAAGGCACCCGTATTTTCGTGGGGGATAGTGGAAAACCATTTAGAAAATCACCACCCTCAGTGCTCTCAACCGTGATCAAACCCTGATCTACCCATCTCCAGCAGTTTTACTTCTCTTGACAGGTTTATGTGTTATGTAGAAACATCTTAAAAAAATCTGTATTATAAAATTATTGGTGTTAAGGAATAAGATTATTAAATTGTTTAATACATAGGGAAGATAGATCCTTTAATCCTCGAACCCTCGAGTCCATCGAATCCTTAAAGATATTCTAGATTTGAGAATTTGAGAAAATATTGGATTCGAGATTTGAGAGTTGAATTATTTTTATGTGACGTTATAATTCGTTTTACAGCTCTAATACTGGTTGTTGATGGTTCAGCTCCAACATTAAAAAAAGGATAAACTTAGTAACTAGACTCTAGAGCACAAATTTAACACTTAACTGAATGTATTAATGTTATAATAAATGCATTTTATCAAGAAAATATTAATATTCAGTTAGTATTTCTACTTTATATTATTCTACTATACTCCTATTTCCGCCTATTTCTAAGATTCGGATTCGAATTCTTGATTCTCGTTTCTAAATTAAAATGAAGTTTTGGATTAGTAAAATAGTGGATTTCTGGTTTTAAATAAGCTTGAATTTCGCCATATGTGCCTACGAAAAAGGACCCAAAAAAGGTACTTTAAAAAGATCTGTAATATAAAGCAGACACTTTTTAAAATGTATTGACTCAGAAACCTAACACAATATATCTATATATTAATTTATTTTTAGCCCTGCGTCTCATTACCTGTTCAGTTTATACTCATATGTACTGATTACGCTAATGCTAATGAGTTAGGGATGAGGAAGATTGAAATTAAAACCGGATAGTATAAAAATACTTTGTAAAACCATCCTTAGTACACCTGCCTGCGATTTGAACCCCAATCTCCCTGTTATTGGCAGTCTAGTTTAATACGGGAATGATGCCGTAGACCATGCGGTCACCAAAGCAGGTATATATTGACTATTAGTTTATCCAAATCATTAACGCTTACGTTACCCACTTTAGTTGCCGCATCGTATAGCGCGCTACTCTCGTGTTGGACTAGACTGACAATGGATGGAAATATTTGGGCTCGATGCCGGTCGGGAGCACTGAGGGTGGTTTTCCTTAAATACTTTTATACCCTCCCTCCATGCAAATTCAGGAGAACTACCTTTAAATTAAACTTTCCTAATTCTTAATACATTAGTGTAATTAGTACATAAGCGTATAACATTAATTGTTAATAAGACATGGTGTTAAAAACAACACTTTCGTTCTACTGGAATATATTGATTTTAGTATTTACCTTTGACCCAAGTTAATATTATTGTTACGTAAGTTGACCCAATTGTATTAGGTTTTTTTTAGAACAAAGCTAAAGCTGTTGTAAGAGTTTCCTTTCAAAATTTCCTCCCGGGTTTGTTTCATGTATTGAACATGATATTATTGAGATAAATCAAAACTAGTTGAAACTTATACAGCTTTGTCACAGTTTTTACTAGATTATTATTATTATTATTATTATTATTATTATTATTAGCACCGCGTCTTACTACCCATTCGGCTTATAACGCACTTACGCTAATGTGTAATGGTAGGGTGATTGTGAGATGAAATGGAGGACCTACAGTTTAACGTGGAATCCAAACCACGGTGGAGGCCTGGCATTCCCCACATTCACAAGATGTCTTGTCAGAGGTGGAGGAAGGGTTTGGTAATCAGATAAATCTGTGCCGAGACCGAGGATTGAACCCCGGCCGCCAGCACAGAAGTCTGACACCTTACCCCTAGACCACCAGGTCACCGTTTTTACTAGAGTTTTTTGAAGATAAACTGGGATGGGCTAATTTATGATTAGTGGATATTCCCCTGAGAGCTCAGGGCCTACCTTAGGGCGGTCATATAAAGCTTGCGGCCTTTTCACTGATTTTGTATGGCCCGTGTACTTTAAGATGAACAAGCTCACCATGAAATTTTATTCTTAGTTTTATAAACGTTGTAGAAATACATTTGGAAATTCGGCATAATATGAGTTGGTCGGAGTTTCTGATTCTTTCAAAGAAATGTTTGCTAGGCCTAGCGTGCTGATTGAGATGCCTACCCCCGAGGTGCATACAGCGCCAAGTATATACCACTAATTATTTATTTACATTGGGAAAGACTATCTCTGGTAAAACACTAGAAAGATTGCACGGATCTCGTCTTATCTGACTTCATGGGACAGAATGATTTAATTTCGAATACCGGCTGGATATACTGAGGTGTTTATTTTCTAAATGATTCCCATTCTCCCTCCACGTAATTGTGGGTCCACTTTTTATAAAATTATACCTTACTCATACCAACCAAATTAGATTAAATATGCGAATATCCTGGAGTAATATAAGATGTGGGACATGGCTAAAAAGGCTGTTTTGTTGAAAAAAAAATAGTGCTTCAGAGTAAAGTGGTCCAGTAAATATTATAAACAGGATGTCATTGATTGATAAGTTTACCAGGTGTAGTAAAAACCTGCCAGTTAATGCTGAAGTTATCTGTGCGACATTTACGTAGGACTACCTACTATCCTATTACCGGAGCTGCCGCGCGTTTGAAAGCCGGGAGAACCAGGAAAACAATGGGGATTTATCGTGTCTGGAAAACACCGGTAAAACGCAGGGAATGAAAAAAAAACAACTGAAAAATACCGGATCGCTTGTGAATTTAGGACATTAAACTGTAAGCTTTAAATAACTAGGCTTTGCATGGAAAACAAAAGTGAAATGAAGAACTAGTCAAGATTATTATATTACATGGAACAATGGGGTTGCGTAATAACGTGTTAAATTTCCCCATCAAGCTCAAATCATTCTGTTATAAACACTATATAGTAAGCAGGACATCACACTAGTCTTTTTTTATGAAAAAAAATAAACTTCATTATTTTTTACTTCTAATTAAAGCAAGAAATCTTTAAATTTTTAAGATTATAAACCCCAATGAAATGCCCAATATATCCTCACACCCCATTCGCCAGAAGGTCTAGATCATAATTATCATAATCATCACCACCACCACACAAGTTCTATTAGTTGCCACTATCATTTCAAAAAATATGTTGGTTCTACTTTAAATTTGGATAGATAGGAACAGATTAGCTGAAATAAAATAATTAGGACTTTATCATATTTATTTTTATATAAATGGCAAATCACAAATACACAAGCTAGAGCTAGTTATATTTGTTTTTTTGTTTTTTCTGAAATCAATATACTTGTGCTTAGGTTTACTGATAGAACCGGAAATGTATTAAGAATAAAGTAATAAGAGGGCCACCTCGGTAAGTTATACATTACCGCTCAGACGTTCAGCTCTAATGCAATATTTAAATATACGATGCGTTATTTCAAAATATTGGCTCATATCAAAATCAAAAAATCAAATATAAAAGTTTTAAAAGGGTTCTATTACCTTAAAAACAAAATCCATAGTTTGAGTTTAGCTCATTTTCAACGACTTCTTAAGTATTTTTGCACTGCTATGAAACTATACTTGATGAAACATGTCTATATTTAGCCTTCTTCCAACAAATACAGTAAAATTTTAAGTTATTTGAGAACTAACAGCGAGATCTCCTATTTACCTTGAGTTAAGAAGGTTCTTAGTTTCCTCTCCCCTCTCTCTTATTGACATTACAAAGGGTGGTTGTAGGTGAGAGGTAAAAGGGAGAATAAACCTTTGAAGAGTAGAGAAGCAATTCAAGAAACCGAAACATACCATTTTGTTTCAAGCCGTGTGGCCTGACAGCGAATTAAACTTTATCGCTGACTGAGTCGACCACCTTAACCTTAACTACGTAAACTTAAAATAACTAATTCTGAGCAATAGATTTTTAATTAGTACGTTTAACATCATGGTTACTAACGGTTTACTCTAAGGAGTATAAATTATGAGGGTAGCTTAGAATAAAATATACCCTCATTAGCGATCAGTAAAATCAAAACGGAAAAAATAATCACTACCTATTGAGCGAGGCTGTTATTTGAACCCCTATTTCACTGCTTAGTGCAATCTACTGCAAATACCGTGTGACCATGGAGCTGATTTTAAGCAATATTCGCACATATTAAAGTGTTTAAATATCACTTTATCATCAAACATATTTTTCAATTAATTTAAATATGGTTTGAAAATGACACTTGGACTTGGGAATCAAACTCGGGACTTTTATAACATACCGATATTCTACCACTGATCTACCAAGGAATCGTCCATTGTTTCGGTCATTCCTCTCTTGTAATCTGTCATAGTTGGTGTATCCGTAATTTAAGCTTATATCCACCTTCAAACATATTTTGTTTACTTTCCCTTTAATCTTTTGTTCGCGTCACTACACATAATGTCTTAAGCGATGCCACGAGATCTCTAACCTAATCATAGTAACTCCCCTCACGGTTGACGTCATGAAGTTTATTTTTATAGCTATACCAACAATAACACACAAGTGCTTGTTTTTCTAGCTTGATGATTTCAGTGGAACCAGTTGTAGGAATATATTTTAGAGTGATAGGTTAATTTATAGTTTCAAATCTCATTGATCAATATTTACAGTTTAAAGTATATGTATTAACTGCCAGTCGATAGAGATATTGTTTCAGTTAAGAAATACATTAGATGATGTGTTTTTGTCTCAAAGAATTTAAAAACATATTTAACGAATCTTTAAAATATTTGGCAGTGAAATATTGAATTTAGGAAGTTTTTGACTTGAACATTTGTATCACTAACATTTATAAGGATAATAGTTACACCCCCTTTGTATCTACATCAATGGGGCTAGCAATGTTGTTGTTGGCTACACTGCATCCGTAAACATCACTGTTAACACTTATCGAACTTCCACTAGCTCACCTCATTCACCGAAAAATGAGCAGTAGGGGTGGGAGGATTCAACTTTTATATGTATCTTCTATAAATTAATAAGTTTGAGAGTTTGTCTGGCTGTCTGTCATGAGCATTGCACGATGTCTATCTCACACAGAGGTCTGAAATTTAAATACTAAAAGCCTACGAACATACGCACCCCAAAGCTGGAATGTTTAATTTTTGATAAGACTTTTTTTTAAATTTGTTAACAACTGGGTCGGTAGAAATAAAATCAAAACTTTTTTTATTTGTGTTTGAGGCAAAGAAAAGTGTTGCCCGGGCTAACTATGCAATTATTTCAATATTTTATTCGCTCATTTTTAAACAATGGATCTAATAATATAACTCCCTAATTCATCCTTTCCTTTTTTTCCTCCTTTATATACATGTGCTTTGCTTCCGACCCGGTTTTTAATTAATTAAAAAAAATAATCAAAATTTGAATATTCTGGCTTTGAGGTGCATATATTCATGAACATGGTCTACTAATTTATAAAATTGTATACCTCTGCGTGTGGTAGATTTCGCACAATGCTCGTGGCAGACAAACAAGCTCGTCATTACATTAATATATATAAATACTTCAGTCATTGTTTTGAATTTATTTACTAAACCACTATCTACTTTATTGTATTATGTTATTAAAACTAAACTCTTTTATTGTATGCAGGGTGTCAAATGCACCCCTGCACCCTTAGACTTCAGGCATCAAATGGGAATAAGTACCAACGAGGCGTTTAAAGCTTCGGTTTCTTTCCCAACTGGAGTCTAATGGGTGAGCTCTGCCACCCCGTGGGCCTCAGGGAAAGATCACCCAATTGGAACCAAGCACATCACAGTTTATTTTCAACTGTGCCAAGTTCTCTCTGATTTTTCAAGCTTTCACTAAAAAAAAAAATAGTGTTCAATAGATAGACAATACAGAACATGAAAAGGATCGATCCTTTAAACAAGATTTTTTAATATCTTCCTTTGATTTTTACCAGGACTGTGGAACAATCAATGTCCCCCTATCTAGCAATGTTTATTATGGTTTGAAAACAAAAGATCGACATTTTTACAAGGAAGACCTTAGCCCTAAAAATTTGGATAGTTTAGTCGGTGATAGAAACGTCTTAACTCGTCACTCTTCCTATAGACAACACTCCTATAGACTACACTGCCGATGACGGGGAGATCGGGGCTTGAGTCCTGATCACGTGTACGCAGGGTAATTTTTCCTTAATTATTTTCTGCTCAACCTATTCTCAAATGCGAGTAAATACAGGGTGGCCCATAGAAAAGTAGCCCGCCTCCTATATCCAGCAGGCCCCTCACTCTGAATTGGAGGAGGTCAATCCCCTTTCATCCATATTGTGACATGAAGAATGAGCAAGTGAACTGCTTGTCTAAAGTTTTTTTGCTCATTTTTCATGTCACAATATGGGTGGAAGGGGATTGATCTCCTCCAATTCAGAGTGAGGCACCTGCTGGATATAGGAGGTGAGCTACTTTTCCGTGGGCCACCCTGTATAATTTAAATTAAACCTTCTTCATCCCTAACACATGAGCTTAATTGGTATGTATGCGTACATCCCGAACGGATGGTAAAAGGAAAAAAATAGTAAATATTACACACCGATTTTTGTAGAACTAAACATATGAAAGGTCAGCAAATTCCTAATATAAAAACCCTTTATATGTCCATTTTCACGAAAATCAGCGTTAAGCAACTTATGTGAGGCTTATGTATACACATATAGAAGTTTCCCGCCGTGCAGTAACCACGTGGGTCAAGTCATCAGATTCACGTTTCACACCACATAACTACTTATTATTGGTTGTCTACGATAAGACGCCCACCTATAAATAGATCTAGCTCTGACACTTTAGCAAGGCTTGCTTCTCTACACTTTGGATGTCACGTTTTATTGGTTTAGCCCAACATAATATGTAGTATTTTAATAATATTCTTAGTTTTGTTGTTAAGGAGAAATTTAAGACTAGATTGTTAAGAAATAAAACTTTGAATATTAATCATAATAATAACTTGATGTTATGTGTGAACAACTCCACATCGAGTAGTCATATAATGTGTTAATAAATTCATATTAGTAGCAAATACCAATTTTATTTGATAATAATTCAGTCATCTAAAAAAAAAATAAATCTTACATGAAAAAAATATGATTATGAAGTTGTTTTTATTAGATAACTGATTATTAAAAGTAGATAACAAGTAACATTTTAAAATATAAATAAAAAGTTGAGATTTTATGATCAATCTTAAGCGAGTAAGTTTGAACATTAAAGTTTTTTTGTTTGTTTGGTATTCTTCCGCACCAGTTATCATACAGTTTGATACATCAGGCTAACAATATGTGTTGTAACAAAAACTAAGATTTCCCAAATAAAGTGGTTAGTAACATGTTTTCGTTTTTATGTTTCTTGGTTATTTAGCTACTCGAGAAGGAATCACAATGTCCAATGTTCTAGGTTCATGTCCATAGGAAAAAGAGGCCGAGTCGCATACCCCAAAGAATTTTCTAGCTACTTATTTAAAGTTTAAAATTGCTCGTTTAGTTATTGAATAAATATGTACTTCCTAGTTGACACGCAACACACAACACGCAGACTTGAAAAGGTCCTCCTTTCTAATTTTTCTAAGGTTTGTAGCTACACACACCGGAGGTCACAGAGTTTATGGCGTCAAGTTCTCAATATACAGTCAACTCAAACTATACTGAGCCATTATAGACCCAAATATTTGGTTCACATTGTCTAAAGTTCAATAAAAACTAAATGTGTTTCCATTAGCCTTAAGTAATAGTAGTAGGGACAAACAAAACAATGTATTACAATTAGATTAAATATATTAAAATCTATTTTTAAACTTTTAAATAATCGGCTATAGGCTGTTTCTTGCTGTATACTACCATAATTAATATTTTCTGCCTTACAATGGGAGAATTAACTAGCTTTATCTTAATATGTATCCATGTAAATGTAACATTAAATCACATAAAGATGATGAACGTTACCTAGATGTAAGTTTTATTTGTTTTAGGAATCACGATTTGCCTATTTATGTGAACATAAAACAACCAACACAAAATATTGTTTCTTTTTGGATTTAATTATTATTTATTTAATTACTCTTTGGATTGAAGTTGATTTGGCAATCAAGGGAGACAGAAAAAAATAAATTATACGTTCATAATTTTTGATATTACCATATACCTCGTTGCCAAGGAGACTTACAAATAAGATGTAGATTACATTATAAGTTAATATATATGAAGTTATTACAAATTTAAAACAAGAACCTAACCACACTAACAGTTTTTATACAGATCTTCTCTCGCTGATTATTATAAATGTATAAACTCCATGACGAGAGCCCGCAAGTGAGCAATAACGACCGAGCGGCCGCCACCGTTAGCGATGATAGTACCGCATTTGCAGATAGAGGGCGTCTTATGTTATTATTATTAGCACCACGTCTTACTACCCGTTCGGGCTATACGCCCTTACGCGAATATGTAATGGTAGGATGAGTGTGAGATGAAATGGAGCACCTACAGTTTAACGTGGAATCCGAACCACGGTGGAGGCCTGGCATTCCTCACATTCAATAGTTGTGATTAATACACGTCTTGTAAGAGGTGAAGGGAGGGTTTGGCAATCAGATATATATGTGCCAGGACTAAGGATTGAACCCAGACCCGCAACACATAAGTCCGACACCTTACCCCTAGAATACCAGGTCACCATGGCTGCAATATGGTCAGCGCAACGAGCTCTCTGGTCGTTTATATCAGTAGACTGGAGTTGCCTATCTCTTTATTCAAGTAATTCATTTGTCCTCACGAGTCGAGTTTGAGGCCGCTTCAGACACACTACTTCACAGATACATTCTGGAAGCGCTGGGTTTGAACCCTGGACTTCTGAATCAATAGCCAGGAACTCTGATCACACATACGATCATTATATTAAACATACCAATTTTAATATACCTTACAGTTGCTAAAGAGATGATTTTGTGTGTGTGTTGAAGATTATTAAAGTCAAATGAGAATACAAGTCGTTCTTAGAAACGTTTGTTTGAAACACAAAAGTGTTGTTGAAATTTCCGTATTTCATGAATTGTTTCTATTTGATAATAGAAAACTTACTTTGTCTATATACATTCTTAAACGTAAAAGTTTTCTTTTGCAATTCTTCATTGACACGAAGTTGTGAAAGTGGCACCGTATTGCTCCTCTTTCTAAATGCCTTCATCTTGCTTTTGTTCTGTTTCTTACACAGTTTGTTATACCCGTGTTTTTAAGCCTGTTTCTCTCTTCTTTTGTGTGTGTAAGTGTGTGCGCATTGTTTCATTTCCAGCGCTCTAAACAAATTTCCCTCCAGGCAAGATTTTCCTCTCCACTGGTGAAAAAGAGACCGGGCAAAGGAGTGGTGCAATAGAGAGGGGGGTGGGGGGAAGGCGCTTGAGGCAAAATTTACAGATTTCATAAAACTTTATACATCAATTAAGAAACTACATCTTGAGAGAAAACGGCAACTCTCGGGATTAATGCGAAAGCAAAATCGCTAGGGGGAAGCTTCAAAGACACAGTTTTTAATGAACCAATTCAAAGCTAAATGCGTCTGTAATTAGAGAGAGACATTTAAAACTTTTTTTTTGAAACGCCTACGCGTTATATTTCTCGCTCAGTTTCTCTCCCTAGGCCCAGGTATCTTTCCTCACGTCACGACGCCACCAAAATTATGTTATACGTATAAATGTTTTAAGTGAGGAAAATACTATTTCGCGTTTAAAAAAAATAAGAACTCCGCCCAGACTTTCTCGTTCTTTATTTTTAAAAAATGGAGATATTTACACAAAACTCGTAATATATGTTAAACTAAATAACACACTAGCAATTCCAAGAATAAATTGCACTATACTTACGTAAAACAATTTTTGAATCCTGGTTTAAATTTTATAATTTTATTTTTAAAGAATTAATCTCCTCATTTGTATGTTTGGACCAATAAAAAAGATCGATATTGGGTCCTCATTTGTCAACACTTAATATTAAAATTTTGACTTCTGGTTAAAATCTTAACATTTTATTAGGTGTTGCACATCTTTAAGGTCATAAAGCATTGTTGTACAAACATTTCTCCTAAGAGGTTAAAATAAAAATAGCACAAACTTTTTTAAAGACTTACTTGTATTTGATTACTCTATGGCATTAGATAATTATTGCGTTAAAACTTAATTATTATCTCTTTACAACTAAAGCTCACAAAATTGGATTAATATATCTCAGAAACTATTGAGTTTATAAAAACATATTTTTAATAAAAGTTTTTTATTTTAAATAGTACTACGATTTTGCAATGATGAACTATCTAGTACCTCAAATAGTTACTGAGATACGGAAATTTCCGCTTTTGTAAAGTACCCTAAAAGTCATTTTCATGGGGAAATTAAAATAACCATTTTATTTATAATCTTAATCAACTCCTAGATAGATACGAATTTTAATCAAAATTGTTAGAACCGATTTTGAGAAAATAGGTTTTTCTCTTTTCATTTTTTACTAAACAACTCTTAGTTTTAGGGTTAAACAACCAAACAGACAGACGCCATTGCAAAAAAACCAACACTTTTTAGGGTTTGAGGGGCTATGAGACGTCGACATCCATCAACATTTTGGGTTAGATTTTTTTTTTTACAGTCGCAATACTTTACCTTTACTCTTCAAAACGTTTATATATGCGTATAGCTTGAAAGTTATTGGTTTAATAAAAATATGTTCCAAATAAAAGATTTGTATTATAAAAAACCCTAATATTTGCAATAATAAGTATTTCATATTTCAAATAGTTTAGGAAATATTATAAAAAATGAAAATTTACGCACCAGATCGGAACTTTTAGTCATTTTGCCGAACTATTGAGACTAGCCATTTTGGAATATTACAAATGTTTTGAAATAAAATTTAACCAAAATTGTTAGAGCTAATTTTGAGTAAATCGATTTTTTTTAAATTCTTTTTGCCCTTGAGTAAACTACCCTTAATTTTAAGGTTAGATATCCAATTCCAAAAACCTCTTGGGGCAACCCTATGAAAACACCAGATACTAAGTTTCAGCCCAATCGGTAAAACAGTGTAGGTTCTAGTCCGAGGTACAGACAGACGGAAATTCAAAAACAACTTTTTCTGTTTCCGGGTTCATGAAAGGTCGAGATTCATCAAAACTTGAGTTCAAATTTTTTTAACGACCACAATACTTTACCTGTAAGATAGCGAGAAAGTAAAAGTGTGTTGTGGTAAGAAAACATCATTCCCATACTCTCCCTATAAAGTGAACTACTTTTATTGTAAAATGTACATACATTATATGCATTCAAGCAGGTTTAGTTAAGTTTGACCCTAGAATTAGGACTTTCACCAACATTTTATCAGAAAGCCAACCTATTGATTATAACTACTTTTAGTTCTTGAGTTCACGCAGGAATTGATTACTCTTTCATTTTAATTATATTCATTACAATAATAATTACAGAATATTCAATGTTGGCTTTCAAGCTTATAGCAGAAAACAAACCTAAATGCCAGTTATAGATTACCACTTCACTCAACTCACATTTGTTGACACGCGACACTAAATTTCAATCTCACTTAGTCTAGTTTGACATTGTCGGGTAGATCAAGATTCAAGTCAAAATGTTGTGTAATTAGTTTTTTTCCCCTATATCACTTCCTGCTCCCCCCCATTCAAATGAAGCTACTGTACATTTACTTAAATTTTACCTTCCCCATCCATTCTCCACTCTCGTAATTAAATATAGATAGTCCAGACGCACGTAGGACGTTTGGCGCAATCTGAGATGATCCTAGTTGAAATACACGGGTCGTCAGATTGGTCTTAGATCTTTGATTCGTGTGGTTGTGAAAACAGCTGTTAATTCTTCCTTGTTGGTTTGTCTACTTCTTACTTGCCTTTCTTTAGCCAGTTAGCCAGTGTCTGTTCACTCACCTGATAGCTACGGTAGGTTAAGTTAGGTTATATTTGCAAAACTGATAATCAGGGTAGGTTAGGCTATGTTATATTGAGTTAGGTCTACTAAAATTAAAGAAAATCACCTATGGTTAGGTTTGGTTGGATTAGATTGTTAGGTTAGGTCCTCATAAATGGAAGGTAGGATTATTTTTCTCCTTAGTCCTTTCGTTCTATCTCGGTTAGTCCAAATACTTTAATTTTTTTTGTTACTAAGACTGCGCCAAATGACTTCTATAGATTGATCCAAACAGATTGTTTTTCGGGCGGCATTCGCCATAGGTCCTACGTCCGTCCAGACGTGCATAAAGGTGCGTTGTGCGAATAAAACCACTCTAAGCCTGGCTGTGAATTTCTATATTTTTATGTGCAGCCATATACCAGCTCGGGCCAATTTTAAACATGTGGGTTATTATTCCTTATCCTCCACTTTAAACCTTTTATACGCAGTGTTTGCCAAACTTTTGAAGTCACGTATTCCTCTCAGGCCATGACCTAGCCAACAAATCCATTCCAGCTCCTCATTAAAAAAGAAATATAAAATACCTGATATCTTGTAATGTATTACGGTCGTTTCAGATTTTAATAAAGTTCCGGGGGAAAGTTAAGCAAAGTGGTGGCAGAAGAAAAGAAAGGTTTATCAAAGTCATTATAATCAAATAAAAATATGAGTTTGTTTTATTATCAGTCTTTAACATTTTTTTTTTATTGACTGCTTAGTAGAGGGATGGCTAAACTTTTCCGACCAGTGCGCCACTTAAAGACTCGCTGAATTTTGAAAAAATCTAGTGTACCATCTCATATTTGCGTTTTTTAATGAGTATTTCAAATTAAAAAGATGTTTAATACTATGAACTTACTCAAATCAATTGATAATTATTTTAGTAATGCCTTAACTTTAAAGAAGAAAAATGTATCAAGTGGTCAAAACAAGTGTCTTAGACAATATTAATTTCAATAACTTAAAGAAATTATATTGAAAGTAACACCTTCAATGAAAAAATAAATAAATAAAGTAAATTGGGGTATCACAACTTGTGAATGTGGGGAATGCCAGGCCTCCACCGTGGTTCGGATTCCACGTTAAACTGTAGGTCCTCCATTTCATCTCACAATCACCCTACCATTACACATTAGCGTAAGTGCGTATAACCCGAACGGGTAGTAAGACGCGGTGCTAATATAATAATATAATAATATAATAATTAATAATAATAATAATTGGGGTAAATGTTAAAATCAAAAACATACATACTTTTTTCCATATTAGTTTGAAATATGTTGTTGTAAATTTGCTAGCCAGGATATCTATGTTCGGTCATTTTTTTATATTTTTTTTCGTGTTGGCGTGCCTCCTTAATCCTGTTAGAATGCCACCCAGTGGCACTTGTATCGTAGTTTTGCCATCCTTGGCCTATTATGCTATATTATTTTATTGATCACAGCATATTTTATGATTATTAAGACTCAGTGGTGCGTTGCGTACCCCCTAAAACTCATCGGGTACCTCTAGGGTACGCGCAATACAGTGTTAAGGACACCACTGCACTCTAGAGACAAATATTTATATGTGTGACTCCATTCGCAGTGAAGGGGCGTGGGTTGTTACAAGGCTAAACAGCGCCTGTGGGGCATTGAACCAACATGCCCGTGTCAAGGTTTCGTCTGAGCAGGTTGTGTGGCTAATTATAATAGTAATTGAGTAAGGATAACATTATGGGATGTACAGTTTTAACAAGATCTATCATCCACATCGGTAGTCACGCTAGGGGAAGTCTAGTGGAAAGGTTAGAGATGCTCCAAACATTTGTATTTGTTCTCCAATTTGTAGAATAAGGCCCTCGTAGTGCAAGACGATTGGCCATTTTCATTTGGCGTGGAAGTGTAGATCCATGGGAACAAACGATTACTTCAAGAATGTTTATTGTTTTACAAATTTATTTTCAAAAACTGTTTGTTCAAGAATAGAATCATGTTGATTAAGCTATATTTTTTATATACACACTTCTATAATTTTAACACTCAAATATCGATAAAACTGACATTTTTCAATAGAAAAGGCTGGCTTCATAACAAAAAATAATAAGATGTAACAAATAATAAACATCGATGCATTGTCTTAGAAGGGGTGTTAAAAATATTAACAAAAAAATTCCACTAGTTCTCGAGAAAACTGATATTTCCAAACGTATGATTTTTCCTCAAGACCTGTCCGGTAGCTAGCGCCATCTACGAGTTTCCGTTATCCATCTGTTCTTGTTGGACGGAAGGATACTTTGGTCGGTTGTGAAGCCACGCCACGCCTTTCACCCTGCCATCCACCATCCCACAAAATAGGTTTTAGACTTGCACTCGACAGGGCCAGGGCCTTAAGGTGGGAGTGTAGTGAACGCGAGTTAATAAAGGGCACGGCTTTTTTATAGTAAAACTTTTTTTACCAAAATAAATCAAATATTGCTTCAGTAAAAACATTGATTTTAATTTTTTTCGCATGGTGATATAACATTGGTTGAATATCTGTTGTGAGTATAGTGGCAATAGATGACAGACAACCTTTTTAAGTAAAGAGTAAAAGTTGTTATTAAATATTTCCAGGACATCCTTGGCAGATATTCAGGAATTGTTGATATTACCATGTGAATAAAATTAAAGTCTATGTTTTTACTAAAACCCTATTTGATTTCTTATGAGAAAAAAAAATTGCTGCAAAAACTTTATAAATACTGCCCTTAGCTCGGTTTGGTGAGATTTTCACACGCTTTTAATTATCGCCATGGTTTTTCCAACATCTCTTTTTGATCAATTGCTCTGCGTTGCACCCTACTTCCCGTTTGGGCTAGACACTTTTAATCAGAATAATTGGATTGGAATGAGGAAGGCAAACTTTATAAGCAATGCGACCAAATTTGGTATGGATAGAGTGAGAAGTAATTTAGTGAAAATAATCTTCAGAACACTTTGCCGAGGTTCACCGCCAATTTTGTATATCGTGAGAGTGACACGTTGAAACCAGGGATGAGGGTTCATTCCATACCCACACTTCTGTCGATGCACTTTCTCTAAGTAACCTATAATATCTCTAAATTATTCCCTAAGCCGTTTGGTAACCAATGGAGTATGACACCTTACTTAGCTGAGCCGGTAACATTTCTGTTCACTGAGCTAAGGGTCCTGAGTTTGATTGCCAGCATGGTAAAAAAAAATTTATTATTGATGAAATGTGGGTTTCCCCTTCCACAGTGATGAAATATCGGCTGGGGGATGGATGTTGTGTATGTTCCAGATTTATATTAGTTTACAATATTATTATTATTATTATTATTATTATTATTATTATTATTATTATTATTATTATTAGCACCGCGTCTTACTACCCGTTCGGGTTATACGCACTTACGCTAATGTGTAGTGGTAGGGTGATTGTGAGATGAAATGAAGGACCTACAGTTTAACGTGGGATCCGAACCACGGTGGAGGCCTGGCATTCCCCACATTGTTAGTTTACAAGTCGTGTGCTGTTAAAATCAGTCGGTTTAGAAAGTGCACGTTAAATACCTCAAATATGTGTGTGTGTGTGGGGGGGGGGGGGCGGATGGGAAATGGGAAATGCCTACTTACTACGATGGGCACGCGAACTTATTTCCAAACTCATTTAGTTTCCCGGCTACAAGGAGATCGAGTTTGAATCCCGGATGAGTGAAATAAGTGATTTTCCCTTAAGGATTTTTTTCTCTCCCTTCACATAAATGCTGTTAAATTTTCTCTAATAACGTAAGTGGGCTACAGATGATCTTACTCTCCAGCCTGACAGTCAGCCTGACAAAATCAGGTGCTACTTTCAGATTGCAGAACTTAGCGCTGATTTATCAGTTGATTTTGCTTCTTATGGTTGGGTCACGCAAACAGCAGGCGTCGGATGGGTTGGCACCTGACATTACTCGACATTAAATTTAAAATGATGCCAGATGACACATTACGCATGATATATCGCCTGATCTTACAAATCATATGTATATAGCGCATTATTATCACATAAAAACACTTATAATACTGACGGTAGTAGACTTGAAAACTAAATAAACAACCCTTTGGTATAGTATTATAGTAAGAAATATAATTTAAAAGATTTGGATTCAGACACTTTCAAAGACAACCAATGTCTGATTACTCTCTCTATGTCCCAAGTCACCATACGACTCCTCAGTCCTTTTTCTTCACAAATTGTTGAAAGAGGCGGACCTTCATGGGTCAGGTATACAGCCGCTGTATCAGGGCCTATGTCGGATCTTGTTTCCAACCAACCATCTTCTTTCAAATTCCCCCCCCCCTTACCATTCAGCACAATACAAAATCTATTCGGATCCTCCCCCAGCCTCCTTTTCCCTCATAATACTCACTCCACACCACTGTTCTGGAGCCGACAAACTTGGATGACAGGTCCACCTCGTCATGGTAAAGTCGTATAAGTCACTCAGTCAAATGACCTACCTAGATTATAGCTTATTTAATTTATTTTACTTGAAATATTGTTAGTTATTTTATTGCAGGGTATACAATCTCTCATTAGCTTGAAGTATATAATATAGTTTGTACAGATGGAGAGTGAGTTTTAAGGTGGTCACATGGTATAAGGTGTCAAGTGAGTAATATACTTGATTGGTTGGTCCTGGCGGGGAAGTCGAGCTTATTCCGGCTGTGTGTGGGGGTGGGGGGAGGTGTTATCACATTATCACTTTAGTTTTCCAATTCCTCTCGAAACTTCTTATTCATAAGTTAGCAACCCGAAGGTTGGTTTGATGTGATTTATATCCATCCGGAGCTGGGAATGCACTAAACCTTCGGCTGGTTAGTGCTACTGCACCATCTGGTAGACATCCCGTGTACTAGGGGAGTTAGAGAAGTGTTGTTTTCCGTTTCTTTCCATTTTGAATTTCTATGAGCGAACGTGAAAGATCTATCAATTTTGCCAATATTTTAATATACCTTCCAGGTTCTTTCACAAGCCACAATTGACGTGGACAATTGATTTACTTCCTCTCCGTAGGTAAGTATTGCGACTCAGATTATTATCGCTAAAGAAAAATCCATCGACATCTGTTGGGTTTGAACCCACGAACTTCTGGTCCTGAGTGAGAACTTTATCCCGAGGTCGAATTTCCATGCAGGTGTATTCCTCTAAATAGCTCGTCTCACCCCAGAGATACACCTAACGTAGGTAATAGAGCTCGAACAAGCGTCACATTGTGGTGCGGTTTACTCAAGTAGACCCTATTCATAAGATCTCATTGGTAACCCTTTTTGAATTGTCACGACCTGACCACTGAAATCATAGTTTGAGGCCCATAAAATTATTAAATATATTTTACCAGAATTTTGGCTCTTAGCCATACAGTTAGGATACCTGTAAAAAATAATAAATAAATAACCGGTCATGTGTTTTCTCGTATGTCTTTTGGTTAATTTTTGCACTGAATTGCCCTCTTGAAACCTCCCAAGTCTTTCGGACACAACTCAGTCTTCAAACAATGGACCACGCTAAGTCCTGGCTCGCTAGCACAGTTTCCAACTCTGACCGCCAAGTTTCCGATTTTTCCCCACCCTGTCCATCCCCACCCACGACGCCTACCTGTAAGATAGAATAAAGTAAGACAAGTCTTGAGCCTGCATGGGTGAGAGCGCTATCCTCAATCTGGCGAGAAATAGTTGAAGGTGGAGGATAAGTAGGGAGAGGGGGTAACTTTGAAAGATGCCTGCCCTTGATTGACACCTTGGGTTGTACTCTATAGGGACCCAGCCACCGAGATGGCACACTGGTGAGAAAATGGGGTGAGAGTGTTACACACACTACCGTCAGGCCCTAGTCAATCAGGTTGCTTCTCAATAAAGTGTGAAGTATTGCTCGTTTGCCGTATTAAAATCCATTAAGGGCCGGTCTTGTAACTGCTGACAAATATTGTTCATCTTGTCGACAAGTTAAAAAGTGCATCTTATGACTGCCAGATAAAATGTATTTATCCATCACATTTTCATCGGGAGGTTTAATTAAGTACCTGATAACTTTTATCTGAAAGTTAAAATGGGTGTTGCAATAGTGACGCGTTGTTTTTAATAAGGTTTGGATTATAGGAATTTGTTTTTTAGGTTAAAATATTGGTTCACGTGTTTGGTAGGCACAGACCCAGACTTTAATTATATAAAGTTAGAACATTTAATTCACACTTGTATGAAAGAAAACTGACAAGCTATTTGTAGAGTTATAGTTATTTAAAAACAAATTATTTAAATGTGAGTGCAACAAATTAAATTTTGTGAATTTTGCACCAAACTATCGACCACATTTTGGCAGACATTGAAATTATTAGTAGGCCTACTTGCAAAACAACCTTGCTTCTGCACCCAGATGATGCCATCTGTTTCTTAGCACTAGTTTTTCCTCAATTATTTAACAAATGTTGAGTCGGGTTGTATCAATAGTAAAAGGGTGTATACGCATACGTTCAGCCGTAAAAACAGTACTAACCTTGCGTTTTCTGCATAAAAATATATTATCCTACAGATAGCCATCCGGCAGATAAATTCAGTCAATAATACACGTAAAATATTAAAGTGGCTGATAACCTTTAACTGGTCACTAACTTTAACCTCCCAATAGAAATATTCATCCGGTAGTCATGAGACTGGCCCTAAGTGTAAACATCAAATATTACTTGATTTTAGTAAGGTACCGTTTTCCTACCACAATCCTTTTAGATGGTAAGATCGGTGTATAAATGTAATGAGTAGCAATCATCGACTAGTGTCACACAATTTATCTTACAGATGTCCAAATTGAAACAATCCTAAAGTTCATCACATGATTACAGGAATGTAATTTTGGTAATGTTTTTAATTATTGTCAAGTAGTTTTTTTTATGACAATACGACTAGTAAAAAACAACCAATACGTTTTTTAAAAAGCAAATTTCCCCCCTTACTTCATTAAATGAAACTAATTGAACTGCTTTATCTACGGTACTATTTCCTTTGCAAAGGAATTTTATAAGATACACATTTTTTTTTCAGACAGAATTTATTAGATTTAAATCTATTATTGGTGTTATATTTTTATACGTAGGTTATCTATTTTCTATCTAACTTATGTTGGTAAAATGAGGAGTTTGTCTGTCTGTCTATTATGAACGTTGCGTGATATATCTCACGCAGAGGTCTTAAATTTAAATATAAGCAGGTACACGAACATTCGCATCTTAAGGCATGAGTTTTGAAGTGTTGACTGTAATTCTTTTTATTAATTAAAAACAGAAAAAATAAGAATATTAACGCCACGAGAAAGCTTTAATGCAACATTTCATACATTTATGCAATGCGGGTTACGGTAGACCCTGTGCAAAAACATGTTCCTCTTGAAACAGTAAATTTTAAAATTAAGCTTGCCCTTTCTGCCCTTTTGACTCATTTTAACCTTTTTACCTTGTTTAGAGCTACCCATTATGCCCTTTAATGCTTTTTAACTTTCTATCCTTTTAATTTTTTTAACCTCTTTACCCTTTTAATCTCTTTTAAACTTGTTAACCTTTTTAATCTATTTTAAACTTTTTAAACTTTTTACTAACCTTTTAAAAATTATTATAGTTTTATTTAATTGTTACTCTTTTTTCGCCTTTATGGCCTTTTTTCACTTTGTACACCCTTTTACTCTTTTTGCCATAAACTATTTTGAATAATAATTTGATGGGATACAAGTGCATGTCGCGATGGCTATCTTTGACGTATGCATCCCTTTACGTCTCATACTAGGATTTGCGGAATACTACTCCCGCATACTGATCAACGCTAAACAAGTGTTAGTACTTGTCTGATCGACGACTGACAATAATGCGCTACGAGTCAGCCCCAAGACAATTTCCAGCATAGAATTAAGTAAAGTCTAATTGCTGATGCCTCACATCAAGATGGACGATTTGAATCGACTCTCTCTGCTCAACTTCATCAAGAGTTGGGTGAGCTATCGATTTTATATTTCTTACATGAGAATTGTATGAGTATACGAACGTGATAACCTCCACGCAAAACGACTGGACTGTGAAAAAGTCAACCAAATTGTAAAAACCACTCCACTTTATTTCTATTCCTCAGACCGGACGTAATAATAGGCCTACGATCGCTACGAATAGAGGCACGTTTGATAATTGTAATCTATGCTCAGTTAAACTCTATTTTAATTCCATCATATACCCATACGAAGGTATGAACTTGGACTTTAATTACGATTTCTTTTCTAAATTCTACAAAGACTTTGACAATTTTTAGACTTAGTATTATGGAACGAGTGCGGCTCCACTAATGTTCGATCAAAAACATTTCAAATCTGTTACCCCTATCGTCGTGTTTGATGCGAGTCTCCAGGAAGATACCCTTAAGGACGGTGTACCAGCATGCCATACGACGTTCGAGTCGGATAACAATATTCTCGCAAACACGATTGAGTGGTTTTCTACAACCCGTACAGCAGTGACATCAGCAAAATGGCATCATAAATGGGTGAGGAACGACTTGACAACGTACAGTATGCTGATCGACTTACGAGGTTTCTTGAGTGAACAAGGTTTTTTCCTCATCAAGGAGCTGGCCATCAAGCTTCTGATTCACCTAAAGTATTCAACTATAAGTTTCTACCTCCCTTCCTGATAGGTTTACTTTCGTCATGGAGTAAGAGAAATGTAGATTTGGAAACCACTCGCCATTATAGTATTTCTTGCCAGAATAGGGATACACCCTACTCCAAACTAGGTTCGTTGATTAATTCTCATCTGAAGAGAGAGACATCGTCTACGATATACACTTTTTACTGAGATCACTTAAAACCTTGGGCAGAATGGATAAATGTGATTGTCATTCCGATACCGTTTAACCATGTGCAACAGAAAATTTCAAACTCTTCTATGAATGGATTAAAAGTACTAAGCTTGATCAGTCAGAACATTTGTGATTTGGTCAAGATCGCTCTACAAAACTATACGAGTTCATTCATATATTTTCTGTTTCAAATCATCGTGCTGATTAAATACGTTGATTTGTTATTTTTCCCTGGTTAAGACAATCCGGATATAGTGGCCATCACTTCTGCCGAGGCGATCATCAAACCTAACGTAAGGCTACGGCTAAGAAACAACCATGTGTGTCACTATAACTCCTTCAGGATTGATTCTAGACTTTTAAGCTCTTCAACATGAATAATATATATACTCTTTCATCGTTAAACGTATATATTTGGCCACAATGAGTGGTACTCTGTCATTAATGATCAATTTCAAAAACCTCCTTACCCTTTTGAATATCTTCTCCCAGCATATTAATAACCATGGTTAAAATCTTATCTTTCTGCCGATTTAGAGGAAGGAGAACTGGACTATGAAGGGACTGGTGTCCTGCTGAATAAAATTACTCGTGCTGCTGGGATAGTCAATGGTAAAGGGGGTGAAAAATTCTCTTTAATAAAATCGTTAAGTGTTCCTACATATATTCTGATCGATATACTGAAAAAAGGATACAACGTTTCTAATTTCATGAAGGTGGATAGATTGTATAAATGTGTGATAAAAAAACTTTATCGGCGATCCATAAGACTCGGTCAACTTTATCTCATATCCTTCTTGGATACTCGTCATGTTTAACCATATTTGTAATTTGGTTTTTATTCTTTGTATAAGTAATTTCATTATCTCATTAATGTCTAAGTGAGAAATCATCTCTGGTTTGGATGGTTGTTGTTTACTCATTCATAATAATTCGAATAATACTGTAGCTATATGTTTACAAATTAATTATACATAATAGTTTGAACTGGTACATTTGAAATAGTGCACCAACAGTGCTACTAATTAGCTACCAAAGACTATCTCGTTCAAACCCAGGAATAGTTTCAACATAATGTGTAAGTAGGAAATAGGTCAACCGTTGTTTTTCAACATAGGCTATATGTGAAATATGTTAACTTTAATTCGTCCGTTTTCTAAGAGTAGCAATATGTTATTTAAAATCTCTGTTCAATTTAATAGGCTTCGATAACTTTTTTTATATGATTAGGATAATTATGTTACAAATCAAACCTTTGTGAATCAACATTTATTATTTTGTTCATAATCTATAAATTAACAACTTTTTGTTTTCTAAAATAGCCGCATGCATATGAAACGAGGTGCAATCTATGTATGATATGCAACATAGAAGTTTTATTATTTGGACTAGATTATGTTTGCACTTTTGTTGGTGAGCAAGCCTCATCGGCAATATTTAGATTACCCCCACCCCCACTCCCCTTCATCGCGTAATGTGCCCCTGGACTGCACTCATCAATATCCATTATTAGCTGTGTACATTCTGAAAGCATGCCAACGGACTAACCACGTTTTGCAAGGACGGCATTACGCTGATTAGCCTGCACAGTGTGTGTGATGCCGCGTAGTCCATCACATTCCGAGAGGAATAATTCATCGGATCGGAATAACACATGTCTTCATTTACTTTTTTAATTCCTACTCCCAACCCCCTTTTTGCTACTCACACCCTACCTAACTATCCTCCCTCCCTTCTCCCAGCTACTGGCTTTAGACACCCGCATCAATGACCTAATCTGACGCCTTAGATAAGTTGGTAGTGCGTCTGTCTTCTGAACTAAATATAATGAGAAGGATTAAAAATGTACCACATGTGAAATTGAGGGTTCTCCTTTCATATGGATATATTAAAGTTCATAGGTTTGAGTACTGTGACACTGGGTGCGTTGGGGTTCTTCAATGATAAGTTGTTTAATCCCTTATTGAACAGATATCCCTTAAGGTGGCAATGTAGGTAGCGCGAGTTGAAAGCGGTAAATTTGGAGTTTTAGTGTCATAATATTTATTGTCATAATAAGTAAAAAAATTCTCCAATAGAAATATAAAATGTAATTTTCTTCACATGGTGGCATCAACATTTATTGAATATCTTTCAAGGGTATCCTGTAATTTAATTACAATTTATTCTCTTCATTTAAATAGTTTTTCAACTAATATCGTTATGCTTGTGATAGATATTCAATACCTATTGATATCAACATGTGAAGAAAATTAAACTAAATGTCTTTAATGGATCAATATTTTATTTATTTTAGTAAAAAAAAAGTTTTATTTTAAAAACTGCATAAACACACAACAACAACAACACACTATCCTTAATTCGCATACCCTACACCAGCGTTTTTCAAACTGTGCTCCGCCGTAGTTATCTCTGACCTCATGAGAAAATTTTAGAATATTCTTCATTTATTGTTAATACTATAAAATAATATCAGTAATTATTAGAACTTCCCGTTTTTTAAAATCTGAACAAAGACACAAACAGAACATGTAATGTTTTTAGGTTTTTTATACTTTCAAACTTGTAAAATTTAACTGTCATTATTGAATGCTCTTAATATTAGCGTATAAATGTTATGCTGGCTCCATCACGTATTTTTTCTGGTTCAACGGCTTCTTCGGTCTAAAAAGTTTGGAAAAACTTGGTATAACTGATTTAAACTGATGAGACAAGTGAAACGAGTTTACCGCACTTAAACAAATAAAACAAAAAATAAATTTTGTTTATTTAAAAAAAGAAAGAAGACGTTGACTGAGCCCAAGTTTGTTGTTACCAAGTGAAGAGTACCGAAAACCAATACTGACAGGTACTCAAACCTGGCCAGGTACCAGGGGCAAAGGGTGGGCCCACCTTTCTTTGTACTACTTGACTTTAGTGGTACTGGACATTATTTTTATGGTAGGGGAGGGGGGCTGTTTACAAAAAACAACAAAAAATTTGAGGGTCTTTGACTCCCAACCCAAAGAAGGACCTGGAGACTCTCTCTCTCTCTCTCAAGCAAATCCTTTAAAATGTTATGCAGCTAGACGATACTTTGAATGGTCCCTCAGATTTTTCAAAACATTTGAATTTCCTTAGAAGCTCTTTGAAATTATCTTCCCCGGCATATTTTTGAAAACTGGACGCCTCTATAAGCAATTTGGAGTTTGATACAAGGCCAGTTTTCAGATTAATATTCAAGAATATCAGAGAGAGGTATGTTTGATAAATATAGAGGGAGCAATTTTATTCCATTTGGGGGAAATGTCCTCTTGTTACATCACCACCGCTCGATTTGGGTTTATATCTAAACTTTATATATATATATATTGTAATTTATACAAAACAAAATTAATACGTGACTGAACACTGAGATGTTACGCAGGTGATGAAACACTTAAACGTTCAAATTGAGCTTGATTCACTTCCCATCTCTTTTCCCGAAAGACTGGACCCGGGCTTCTGAAAGTCTCGGGCTTATTACTATGTTACAATAGTCCACCCTCCCCTTTGTAAGGCAAACTGATAACTACACACTTATAGATCCTTGGTTCGAGTGTAATAGTGTACTTACTATCTCGGTTGATTGTGTCAACATAGCCCATCTCACAGGGATATCAGATACAAGCTTATGCTCGAGCCATAAAACGTATCAAAGTGGGGTTTTCTTCATTCTTTACTTGACTACAGTGAAATTAAAATTACGTCAATGGTTTTTTTAATTTTTAAATAATAGTTTAGATTTGGTTCTACTTCTAAAGTATTGTAAAAGTGTTTGCTTGCTCTTAATTCTACTGTAATTTAGAGAAGAATACATAAAATTGTACTACGATGTTATTTCTGGATCGACTTTTACTACCTTCTTTGTAAGTTAGATAAGTCTATTATATGTGGGGAACGATAATATTTATTGTCTGTATTTTTGCTAATTAATGGATTTGTTGATCTTACAGTGAAATCCATTTTTTAATTCAAATTTAAGCTCTAAAATATCTGAACATAAACATTCATCCAAATGCAATATTTTTATGTATAATGTGAGCTTTCATTTCTTACTCCTAATTCAATATCTGAATTCTGTTATATATATATATATATATATATATATATATTGTGTAATTATCTCAGAAAGATACTAGCTACACCTAACAAAATAAAAACGTCTGTTGGTTTTAAACGAGATTAGCATTATTTAGTTTTGTTGTGTGTGAACGTCACAAACGTAACAAACGTAACAAGTACAACGTTCTATTCACGAGCATACTTGGGCAGAAATGCGGTTAAATAACTTCACTTAAGCCTTTTTTTATGGGTTAGTAAAAACCACGAGGGTAAAATAAAATAGTCACCGGTGGTTTAAGACGTGATAGAAACAGTCATTGGTTTTTATTTTATTTTTCGCGCCGTGTCTCACTACTTGTTCTGGTTTTACGAATATGAACTAATTACGATAATATGCTAGGAACGAGGAAGGTTGAATATAGAGGAAGTGTACCTGCAGGAGGAAGAGGAGAAAAAAACACCCTTAGTACACCCGACTGGAATTCGAACCCTGACCTCCCCGTCAGCAAAGGCCCAGTCTATGTATGCCTTAGACTTAGACCAATCGACAACCAAAGAGATTTTTTTAAACCTGTTTTTATGGGTATGTGGTTTTAATTTAAAACTTGTTTATTCTTTAAATTAAAAAAGTGGCATACTTAACCAAAGGCCCCGGATTCGATTAATATCTTAATTAATAATTAATTAATTAATATCTTAACTATTTAATCCATCATTAAAACTTATTTAGTTTGGATTTCCATTGACAGGTGAAGTCAGAGATCTAATTTCTGCATTGTATACGAGGTTGTTTTTTTCCCAAATGTTTTTACACTCTCTCTTTGTTCAAATACGTATACATTTCTTTTAAATTCTACCTTCAACCCGCTACCACAGAGAATAATTATATGTAAATATGTATGTATAATTCTAGTAGTTGAAGTGGTGTAAACAAAATACATGTTTTATTGAATGTCTCCGTAATGGAACAATGCGCTATACCTTTAGCGAGAATTTTTGCAATACAGATTTGTAAACCGGGCGAGATAACATACAAGAGATTTCCCTTGGGTTCCATGAAAACACTTTTTTGTTAAATGAGTTCTTGTACACCGGACCGGACTACCTCCCTTTTTATCACCTACAACCCTTTGAGCCTTTCTGGCGCGGGGGTGGGCAAAGGATTGAAGAGCGAATGATGTTGCTTATGTTTTTTGGTCACAAGACTATTTATTTAAGACCAAGGGGGTAAGAGATCTACAGTAGTTAACTATAATCTTTTCACATTTAATCCATGTATACTTACGCAATAAAAACCTTCCTCATATAAAGAAAGTATTATAATCGAGTACATTATCGGCAACGAGATTATTTATATTATTGACGTTTTATTCGTATGTACCTCTAAATTACAATAATAATAATAATAATATTAGCACCGCGTCTTACTACCCGTTCGGGTTATACGCTATAAGTACTAACTATGCTAATGGATTAGGAATTGGGAAGGTTGAATTAGAGGAAGTGAACCCGCATTTGCGTGGAGGGAGAGTGGAAAACCATTTAAGAAAAACCACCCCCAGTTCACCCGACCGAAATTCGAACCTCGATCTCCCCGTCTTCAGCAGTCGAGCTCAACACGACTAGCGCGTTAGCCAACTACGCCACCGAGGCGGGTTCTAACTTACAATTTCATCTATCCCTTCGTCTATCGGTCGGTCGATTTACGCATCTTTAGCTCTGAAGGTACAGACGAAACGCTTTGATTTATTTAATTCAAACTTGATAATAATGTGTTACATGACCACGTCTTAGATTGAAATATCTAGCTCTAGATTTAAAATTAATTAAAATATTTTTGTGTGAATATCTCTAACGCTTTGTTAAAAATGGATATCATTGAGAGTGTTTTAAATATTAAATAATAATGTATTTTTTAAAGAAAACATATTAACTCAGGGTTTAATTGTTGATATCTGAAAATTTTGTTATTATTGAAGGTGGCTTTATCAATTTTGCTTAACATTTGTATCTGAAGAGTCTTCAAAGAAAGTTACGAAATACTAGATTGTTTTTTTTTTCTGAGGAAAACCTATTCAAGGGTAAATTCTGAAAGCTAATTTTAAAAATTTTGTTTCAAATTGTAATACACGCTATGAGATAATATGTACGATTGTGCCGCAACAACTATTTCTACTGCATTGCGCATGGCTATCGTTTATGACATAAACACAATTTACTTTCTTAAAGAAGCTTAACATCTAATAAAAAAAATCCATGCTGTCAGCCCAAAAGCGAGCTATACTTACTGACCAAGTGGCCGCAATATATTGACGAAGATAGTGCCAACATTTGCAGATAGAGGGTGTAATGTTGTCAGCATGACAAACCATACAACCTTTAATTTCACTTTCACAGACCAGAGCCGTTACTTCTGGATTAAAGTTGCTCCTCATTATTTTGTCCTCACTAGGTTGAGTTTTATTTCGTTCCAGATACACTGCTTACCGTCTTATCAATTTAAAAAAAAATATATATATATATACACTGCATGAATTGAAGTGGGTTCACCTTGTTTCCTAAAGTATAGCCGTATTGATAAAAAATATTTATACGTTTTTCCATAGTGGAACCCAGCAAAGTCTGAATACTACATTACATGGTAAAATTTTAAAATATTTGTAGGTATCAATTTTGTTTATTTTGATTTGTTATAGTAAAAATATTCTAACTGTTTTAGTGCCCTTTAAATGGTCAAACTTTTTATATAATAGGGATTAGTTTTTCACATAAGATTAATTATTTTGCTTTTCCCACCAACTCTCCACGCTTATGGAGGTGCACCTCATCTAAAAACCAACCTCACCTTTCTTAACCGCCTACATTAAGCCTTAGCGCCAAATCTATACTACTACTACTACTACTACTACTAACTACTACTACTACTACTACTACTACTAACTATACTACTACTACTTATAAAATCACTCCAAAACATTGAGAGAGAAATTGCCCTTTATAAATCATTTAATATGTAGTGCTACTAGCCATTAAATAATAGCACGTCGCTATGGAGCATTACTATGGGTTTATACGGATGCGACGTTACTTTTACAGACGGAATACTGAGTGTCCAACGCGTCATGGCCAGTAACTGACGAGCAATGTGTGACACACACACTGGGGGAAGGGGGCACACAAACAAAGGCGTCAGCCTCGTCTAGTCTGGTTAGCCGTTGATGGTAAGGTCGGGGTTTTAAACCTGGTTAAATATACTGATGCATATAGTTTCGCACTCTCTCTCCAATTTACTTACATTTATTTCTTAAAATTTCTTCTTACTTATCTTGTAAAAACTATTAGTTAAGGTGACCATTCGTCTATAATTATCGGGGATTGTTCCTGAAATAGGACTTATGTTCATGACTGGGTTAGTCCCCGATTTGTTAAGTAAATTAATTCAGTTTGAAATATTCCATTTCATCTAAAAGGCCTTCCCTTAAACATATTCAAAGTTCTGTCATAATATTTAATCTTTACATTTTACGACATTATATCATTACATTTTTAGTGGGTAGCTTGAACTTATATTTCTATGTATCGTTTTATATCACTTTCGTTATATATAGTTCCACTTCATAGAATTAATTAGCACGAATATAAAAAACATAAATGGATATATTATTTACCATTTAAATGGCAGCTACCCTCTCAAGCTCAAACTAGTTATTTAAAAATAGCTATCCCCTAAAATGCCAAGAAAAAAAAATGGTCTCACGTTACAAAATGTGGATAACCCGGATTGGTATCACATTGCTTAACATGCTGAGTGAAAGAAATACAGTGCCTAAACCAGGGGCTTCCAACCTAAAAGTTCCTGAAGGACACAATAGAATCTAAGAATGTAATGAAAAAACAACACCAGGTAATTTAATTGAAAATTAAATAAGAAGTGGTAATTTAATCATGTTTATAGACATACTAAATACATTTTTCAACTAAAAAATAGGCCTACCATCTTTGTTACATCAATATAATAAAGCAGAGTTAAGAATTAAATTAAATATTAACATAGGTCGGAGTTTTTTTTATTTTTCCCAAGAAGGTCAATACTTCACGTTTCTGGGCTAAAAACATCAATTTTTTAACTACAGTTAATAACTTTTACAAGAAACTTTGTGGTCCACCGTTTGTAAACCCCTGTCTTTAATTATGAGACATATTTTCGTATATCTCGAAACAAAGAGCGGATCTGGCAATTCTTGACAATCAAAGAAGGGTTTTCAGGTTAAGCTCCCAGTAGCATAGAGAAATGTATAAAATAGAGAGGACATCAAAGGTTCAAATATTCAGTGAAGTTTTTTGGATGGTTTGTCCACCGAGTCACGATAATTTTAGTTCTGTCGAGTGACCGCTTCGAACGCTAGTGTTTCAACTTTTAGTTTCCTTGGAAGCGTCATGTTACTATTGCAACCAGTCCCTGACAGTGATGCCTATATTTACCTTCATTTTCATCATTAATTGAGTTAAAGTATGTCTGGCCCGTAGTGGTTTTGCGAGGTTGAGAGGAGGGGGTGGCATTCACAATAGACTTACAAAAAGACAGTTGGATAATAAACGCAGGAACGAGAACAGCCACTTGTTATAGGAGGGGATGGGGGGTACGAGTCCCAGCAGAGCTAGTTTCATGTCTTTGGGCCTGGCTTTGATCAAAGAGGTCAGGACTCGAATGTTGGAACACCGGCGGGTACAATGGTATTTCATATTTTAAAATATTTTGGACACATTTATATATATTTACTTTATCGAATGGTGCTCCAAATAAAAACATACTAATGTTGATAAGAATAATTTCAACGTTGATATTAGATTTATAGCGCCATACATGATTAAAATAGTTTTTTTTTACTTTGGGCATTTTTGCCCCAAAATAATAGACTAAAGTTAGAGATCAAAAATCAAAATACTTTGTCCCTCTTGGTTGCCTATGTTTATTTTGATTTCAGTCCAAATGTATCAATTTGTCCAAAATTTACGAAGAAACAAACAGAAACAGTCGTCACATTTCGCTTTTTATCTTGAAACGTAAAGAGCTTACTATTATTATTATTAGCATCGCGTCTTACTACCCGTTCGGGTTATATGCACTCACGCTAATGTGTAATGGTAGGGTGATTGTGAGATGAAATGGATGACCTACAGTTTAACGTGGAATAAAAGATACATAAGATATATTATTATTATTAGCACCGCGTCTTACTACCCGTTCGGGTTATACGCTCTTACGCTAATGTGTAATGGTAGGGTGATTATGAGATGAAATGAAGGACCTACAGTTTAACGTGGAATCCGAACCACGGTGGAGGCCTGGCATTCCCCACATTCACAAGATGTCTTGTCAGAGGTGAAGGAAGGGTTTGGAAATCAGATAAATCTGTGCCGGGACCGAGGATTGAACCCCGGCCGCCAGCATAGAAGTCCAACACCTTACCCCTAGACCACCAGGTCACCTTACTACATAAGATATAGTTTCTTATATTATGTTAATACAAGGGAGAACATCAAAAACATAAAAGCTCTACAATGAAGTGAATGACAACACCTGGGCAATAATTAACTAACTAAAATAAACACGACTTTTAAGATGGGGATTTAGAGGACGTGAGAAAAGTCTGGTTTTGAGTTTTTATACTAAAACTTTTCCTGGCCTAAATAAATAAATAAAATATTGCTTCAATAGATAAAAAGAGTTTAATTTTCTTCTAATGGTGATGTCAATATTTGTTGAATATCTGTCATGAAAAAAACGGCTACAAATAATCTAAAAAAACCTTTTAATGATTATAAAAGTTGTCACAAAATTCCAGGGCACCACTGACAGATATTCAAGAACTATCAACAACACCATGTGGACAAAATTAAACTTTATGTTTCTATCAAAGCAATATTTTATTTATTTCGACCAAGAAAAGTTGTGCTATAAAAAACTGCAAAAAAGTGACCTTTTTTCGTGGCCACCTTAAGGCAAAAAATATCTACTTAAACTTAATCATGTTCATGTTGGCGCATTAAAATAGAAATATTTACACTTAAATAAATAAAACGAATTAATACAATATTTACACAAAATAATACAATCATATTATGTAGCTCATTTAAAAATGATAGTTGTAAAAAGGGTAAATAATAATATTTTGCACTGCGTCTTACTACTTGTTCGGGTTATACGCTTTATGTACTAATTACGCTAATGGAAGAGGAATTGGGAAGGTTTAATTAGAGGAAGTGAACCCGCATTTGCTTGGAGGGAGAGTGGAAAACCATTTAGGCAAAAACCACCCCAGTTCACCCGACCAAGATTCGAACCTCGATCTCCCCGTACTCAGCAGTCGAGCTCAACTCGAAAAGCGCGTTAGCCAACCACGCCACCGAGGCGGGTTAAAAATGGTAAACATTATACTGTACAAATTATTTTCATAAGAAATTAAATTTAAGATAAAACATTTATATTTTAATAAATATAGTAATTATGAGTTAAACATTTTGACAAATATATTATTTTGATAATAATTGGAATTAATATAATATATAATATATAATTAATATAATACCTAGTGAATTTGTTAAATATATTAAAAATAATATTATTAATAAATAATTTAAACATGTTAAGCTGGATATAGAATAGATTAATTAAAGCTTAGTATAATGTTACAGACATTTCATGACTCCTTAGTTGAAAATGTTGTATTTGGTGGGGAGATTTAATATTTTCTAATGTTGTTTAAAAAAAAGTCTTGCTTTAATATTTTTTACGTTTCTTTCTCCAAACCAATCATGTAGAATGAACATTTTTAAAACACCGTTAGAAAATAATAATTTCAATATATTATCTCACAACATTTTCAATGAAACAATCAAATGTCTTTAATTTTATACTAGGCTTTAATTAGCATGAAACTTAAGTAGTTAAAATAAGCCTAATTTTCATGATAACTATTATTAAGTGTGCCAAACCTATAGATAGTAATAAAAATGTCAAAATGAGAAGTTTTCCTAGCACTCAATGAATCTACATACAATAATATTGCATAGCGCCTGTAAACTAGACTGTATCGGCTCGAGCATGCACGCTTGAAAAATAGAACCAGTTCTATCTTTCAAGCGCACGCGCTCAGTTGCTCACTCGCTCGCGTGCTCCAGTCTGGCCACCTCTCATTACAACCAATGTGTTCTATTTTCTATTTTAGTCACTCGATCGCCCAGTTTGGCTGTCCCCTTAAAGGTAGTTTACTGGTAACATTTTTAAAATGCCGGTTATTATTTAAAAGACTAGAAGATAAGATTTAAATTTCTAATCTGTATTTTATCCATGTGTTGTTTTGTGTTGCAGGTGAGTATAACCCCAAATACTTTCCTATATACACGCGCATAGCCCAGGTAAGCAGAAGTTACCACTTTTATCTTAGATTTATTCAAATGCATGTTTTGTACTCATGTGCATTTTAAACTTTTTCCTACATACTTTTGTGACTTTATATAGCCCTATTAATGCGGTATTTATTAGTTTGGATTGTCAAAGCACCATCAGAATAAGTTTATTCAATCGTAGGGCTTAATATAATTTAAAAAATGTTAATATTTAGTAAAACATTGTTTACAAGCCTATAAATCATTGATTTTATATAAAAAATCTTGTATAGTAAAAATATAAATTTTTTATTTAAAAAGTTATCATTTTTGGTCGTGTTAGTACCCCTTTCTTTCCCCTTTGACTTATTTTAAGGAAACCATCCTTTATGGTCAGAAAGGTGGATAAACATGAATTTTTTCTACGCCTGCTGAATATATATACTAAAGCCTTGTTTATTTATATATCGTTAGTGTATAATGAAAACTTTATACAATAATTGTGAACTGATTGAAAATGGACGAAAAATGACCTATTGTTTAAAATGTTTAAATTTCGGTAGCTACAAGTTTTTTTTTACATCCATTACTGTTTCCGGCCTGTGGCTTGGTTCAGTTACTTTATTCGAACCATATATTTTCCGCCACCGGCTTGCTAGACCTGTCGTAGCTTCATATGCCTTATAATCTAACTCAAGACTAGCACAGTCACAACATCCAGTCCCCAACCGTTAGCTCATCACTGTGAAATGCTAAACCAACATTTCATCAATGATACATTTTCGGACATGCTGGGAATCGAACACTGGATTCTTACCTCAGTATACAAACACACTATCGACTGAGCTAAGTTGTTGGATTGGCTATAAGGTATCGGGGCTAAAATTCAGACTGGGTAGGTTTTTACTAAATAGTGTACCCCTTTTTTTCCACGAAAATGTGGTTACAATTCATAGAAAAAAAACCGCTGCGTTCTTCGTGCCTATGATTAAACCCCTTCATAATACTTTGAATTTCTAGGTAGCCTGGACTGAGATAGTAGGGGGTGAGGTAGGTGGAATTTTTAAATTTTAATATTTTATATTAGGTCAAGTATTAATTCTCAAGTCAAGGGAATGTGTTCATAACCCACGCATTAAAAAAAAAAGTTATCTCACATCTTCAAAGTCTTACCGGTGATTTTCCAAGATGTTGACATAATTTTAAAAAAGTTTTGAAATAATCTTGATCTTAACGTGTTTATAAACTATACTGTCTTCATAAAATCGTGTGTATGTCGGTGAGTATCTTTTCATCCCAGACTGTACGCACTCCTAGTTGCCATAGTAACTGTTAAATGGGAAGCGTAAGACTGGAGGATTCATCCCAGATCTCCTCGATTCTTCTTCACGACGCTACTTTACGTTGCGTTCAGGGCCAGGATCGCCATTTTGCACTCTCGCGAAAAAAAAAAAGAAAAAAAGGAGCGCCGCTTCCAAATCCTTTTAACAGTCCCCTGGATATGCTGCGGCAACCGCTGAGTCGTAAAAAGATTGTCTTCCATTTCTTTCGTTTATTCTTTGCAAATAACAAGTCCTTCGCATCGCGTCTATGTGTACTAAAGCGTATTAAGTTGGTGCTTTCTGGCGCTTGTCAAGTGATTAATTATGTTTGTTAATTTATAATGAACCAAGTGTCAGATCACTAATTTTTTTAAATCTATATTTTATTAAGCATGTTTTTATTGTTTGAGACTTCTGAATAAGATGGAATGCACCCCGTATTAGTAAATAGTAGGAACAGGAATATCACATTGGTAAATCCATTATAAGAAACAACTCTTCAATGCATCCAGACAAGAGTCGAACCTTATTATTATTGTAATTAGCACCGCGTCTTACTATCCGTTCGGGTTGTGCGCACTTACGCTAATGTGTAATGGTAGGATGATTGTGAGATGAAATGGAGGACCTACAGTTTAACGTGGAATCCGAACCACGGTGGAGGCCTGGCATTCCCCACATTCACAAGATGTTTTGTCAGAGGTGAAGGAAGGGTTTGGTAATCAGATAAATTGTGCCGGGACCGAGGATTGAACCCGGACCCCAGCACAGAAGTCGGACACCTTACCCCTAGACCGCCAGGTCACCGTTTCGAATCTTAACCTCACTGTCACTGGCAATCGAGTCTGTAGCGATCCTGATGCCTTATACTGCGTGAACAACAGCGCGGCGTTGTCATTTAATCGAGTACTACTCTTAACGTAGAATGACCGAGAAGACTTAAACCAACGATTGACCTCGCTGCAAGATATAGGACTGGTTCTTTTAATAAGTCACCAAACCCGCTTCGGTGGCCTCATGGTCTAAGGTGCTACTTAGGCAGTAGACTGAACTACCAATGACGGGGAGAATGAGGTTCGAATTTTGGCCAGGTTTACTGAGGTAGATTTTTCCAAAAACATTCTCCGCTCATCCTCCATGCAAATGTGGGTACACCTACTTTAAATATAGCTTTCATAATCCTAAAACAATTAACGTAATCAGTATATAAACGTAGAACCCGAATGGTCAGTAAGACGCGATGCTAAAAAAAATAATTAAGTCACCAAAGACTCTATGAGCTAAAGATTCCGTGATAAAGTTTTTAAACAAATGAAACCATAGCTATGGCGAACCGCGCCACCGCTTTCGTAGAGTAAAGGAGAGCAAATATAAATAGCCTAAATAAATAACTATTAAAAATCTTGGGGAAAGGGTTGGCTTTTGATGGTTATGATAAAACACCATAGTTTAGTTGTTCAAATTATATGTTCTTATTATGTCTACATTAAAAAGAAAACTATACCAATAGAACATCTAAAAGTAGATTAAACTTTTCCTAGAGAGCTTTTGGCTGTGAATCAATTTCAAATTAGATTTCTTAGTAACCGTTAAAAATACAAAAAAACTAATTTAAAGATAGTTTGGCAGTTTAAATTTATCGGGAGACTCATATTATATTATGTAATTTATATACCTGTGCTTGTGATCATACAAATTTAGGTGTCAGGCTCGTAATATATTGGATTATTAGTGAAGGTAAGGCCAAAGTACGAATATTAACCGGGTGAACATTATGATTTAATGTAATTATTATTTTTCGTTCGCATTGATATCGCATTTGACTGGATTGCCACTGACCTAGAGATTGGGGGTCATTTCCCGGCTGGGTGCAGTTAATATTTTTTTTTTCAAAATTATTCTACACTCTCCACATAAATCCAGGTACATTTTACCTTTAATTTTAATTTCCTCTTTTCTTAATTTTTATTATTATTTTTTAGCACCACCTCTAACTACCCATTCGGGTTGTAGCCTACTAACTACGCTAATGTGCTAAGGATGAGGAGAGTAGAATTTAGAGGTCGTATATTCGCATTTGCGTGGATAGAGAGTGGAAAGCCATTTATGGAAACATCTTTCAGTACACTTGACCAGGATTAAACTACTACCTCCCCGTCATCGGCAGTCTATTGCGAGAGTAGCGCCTTAGACCATGTAGCCCCAAAGTGGGTCTCATTACTTAATATTTAGCATGATTAATATATAGGCCTATACCATAGGCTAGAAGTGGTGAAAAAAAACACTGGTGAAAAAGGTTTTTGTCCTCTTCTTAACTCTCGGTTTTAGTTATGACCTCAATAATTAAAGAGAGGTGAAGCCATTACAACAGATAGTCAAATGGGACATAGTTGGGCGATAATTAAAAATTAATAAATCCTTTTTACTTACATCCTGATATGTGCGTGGTGGATTTGTAAGTGTGTGTATGTATACGTGAGAGAGAGAGAGAGAGTGTGTGTGTGTGTGTGTCCACTTTTAGAGGTGGAAGTTTTGAACGTCTCAACTTGAGTGTTGTGATGGTCACGATATTGGGTCCCCCATGGGACCGTCGTCCACCCTCAGATCTCTCTCCGACTGACGAACTCTAAGGGCGTCCTCGTTCCTCTTGTTTTGTTTCTCCAACAACTGCGCCATGGCTGGGACGCCCTCGACGGGATGGAGGATGTTGGATAGAAAAGAGAGGGAGAGGAGGGTAGGAAGTCTTCTCAAGGACCCTCTTGACAACAAAACAATCTCATCTCATCGCGTCCTCTCCGAACTCTCCCTGATCCCCGTTCCTCCTCCTCCTCCTCCTTCCTTAACACACGAGGCAAGTCAACTGTCCTCGAACCTTTATTCCCCTTTCTTCCTTCTAGGTCACCCGTTTATTGGAGGATGGGTTAATCTGTTTCTTTTAAGGTTTGGACAAGTTTTTTCCTTAAAATTCTAATTGTAAGCCCGTGCCGTGGCTAAGTGGTTAGAGTGGTCGGATACAAGTCTATCGAACCCTGGTTAGATTCCAGGTGATACTAACGAGGGTATTTACTATTTATTTATGGCTCGTTCCACTATCCAAATGGTTAATATCTAGACGTCAGAGCAGGAGGTGCTAAGTGTCATGATTTTGTCAAGATTAGTTCGTAGGTAAACCGTATTGGTGGGCACGTGGGCTAAGGCATTAACCTCGTTTGTTCGGTTTTGTTGGTGATGGGAAAGTCTGGGTTGGATTTACTCTACCTTTACTAGGGTATACGCGTAAGTAATAATTACGTTAAGGATTTAGGGATGAGTAAGGTTGAAATTAGAGGAACTGTGCCTGCATTTGCGTGGAGGTAGAGTGGAAAACTATTTTGGAAAACCACTATCAGTAAACCCGACCAGAATTCGAGCCCCGATCTTCTCTCATCGGCAATCTAGTCTCTCCTGAGAATGACGCCATAAATCATGCGGCCACCAAATCAGATCAGTGAACGTTAAATTGGGGACTTGCCGAACAAATATATAGAGTATATAGACATGTTTCAAATTTGTATCGTCCATATAGAAAAGGATGAGGAGGCTAGCATAAATTAAGGTATTCAAGATTAGGCTTGGTATCGAATAAAACCGTCTATCTCCCTTTTCCTACTACCCACTACTGAAATAAGCATGTATGTTTTACTGTTTATCGCAATCGACATCGTCAAAAATAAATACAGAGTCGGGCTTAAACTTGGAGTCTGAAGTGATCTCACTGTTGTCAGAAAAAAATATCCCATCCCTTCGACGAGTTTGAAGACTTGAGATAAACGTTGATGCTATGGCTGGTATAGTGATTTAGAGTAAAAATGTACGTTCTTGAACAGTAATCTGTTTGGTTCCTCAATAAAACTGATAATGGCAATTGTCTTCCCGCAATTTGAGGTCTGCAAATGATACAACGAATAGTATCATATAACCTTCTGTGAAGTAATGCTCTATCCTCATCATGATCGTTATCACTCACGGGTAACGAATATTTATGTTTCATTAGCCGCATGTCAACAAGCACGGCTATACATGCAGATGTATATGTAAATGTCAAATCAGTACGTGTCATGAAGATTAAAAAAAAGGGAGGGGGACTGCTGAATAAGATCATCAATAAATTACGGTTTGAAGCGCATCTACCGGGATAAAAAAAAAATACACCTGACCAGGTACAAAGTTGGCAAAGCTTTCGAAACGAGGGAATCCTGAAGTTAACGAGCTGGACTGAGCTTGTAGAAAGCACGATATCATCTTACTCCAAAGTGAAATATCTGGCTGGTCGTCATACCGCAGATCGAGAACCTACAGAGAAAGCTTGGAAAAGTTATTACACCCGATTCAGAGTTGGGTGGGAAATCCGCCGCTTTGTGCTGTAGCAAGCGCGATGAAAGACAAAGCTAAGATGAGTAAGGGTCTGGCGAAAAGGACGTCGTCGTAATCGACGTGTGAATAAACTACGTACGTACTCGTAGTATGAAGAAGGTGATGAATAAGAAGGGAGGGTTCCTACCTATACTCCGACCATCAACACAACACAAGTACAAATACTGACGTTGTCAGGCGTCGGTCTCTGCCACAAGTGTTTCTAACATGGAAATCTCACGTGACGTGTTACCGTGATAGTTCTAGCAGCAACCTGTAACTGTAGTTCTTGATGGTAGAACTACTAACGTCGTTTACAAAGTGTCTTGTCCTAAATATCATTACTTTATTACTTACAACTAACACAAATATACTGTTTTGAATGTAAAATAACCCTAGTAGGTATGTGAAAATACCTTTCCCGGCAAAATTGGTAGCTCTTTCATACTCGCTTCTAGAAATTTTAGTATGCTAATATAATCAGTCGGTTCAAAGAGTGCACGTTAAAAACCTTAGATAAATAAATTAAATAACAAACTAGAGATGGGTTGAAACCATGTTTTTACGAATACAAATACTCATGTTACCTAAATTTTACACGAACCTTGACTTGCAAAAACTTAATAGTAAAATAAACCTATTACGCTTACCAAATAGTTTTCTTGAGTTTTGGTAGAAAATATAAATAGCTACTAAATATTAACATTATATGTTATAATGCATTTATTATAACACTCATGTATTCAGTTAAGTGGTAAACAAGAGTTCTAAAACAAATTTCAACTGAAAGTTTGAATATTTGAAAAAATGTAATATATGATATTTTCTCGAATCTCGGATTTCCTTAAGAACTAAAAGGATTCGAATATCGTATACTTTACTTACTTACGTACTATGTAGTATTAGGAATTCGAGATTTCATTTCCGCACTTACACAAGTACGCCACCGATCCCTATCTTGAGATAGTTCTATCCAGTCCACCTCATTACATCATATCTCTTTTAGGTCCATTCTAATGTTATCCTCCCATCTGCGTCCAACTCTTTCTATTATGTTTACCAGTCGTACCTTGAACACGGTTCTAAACTCTCCCATTTGTGACGCGTGTCCTGCCCACCGCATTCTGTGTAACAATTACTTATGATGAGTATTATTTAACCTCATACACTCCCCAACATTTCCATCCCTTTCTGGACCAAATATATTTCTAATCACCTTGTTTTTGAGTAGTTTAAATATCTTTTAGTCATGTAAAGTAACTTACCACCCATAATGAACAACCGATAAAACTATTGTTTTGTATATTCTGAGTTTTACATTCCTTAAAAATAGACTTGATATCAACAACTTACTAACCCTCGTAATGGCATGCTTTTCCCGACTATTCGTTTCTTAATTTACATCCTAATACCGTTATTGCTAGCTAAAATTGTTCCTAAATATTTAAAATGATTTACCTTATCAAATAATATGTTGTTCAAAGTAATATATTAATCATCGTCCCCAATCAGTGCTCTTTTGTGTGATCATATACTTAGCCCTTTCAGCGTTCAATTCTAAACATATTTCCTTACTAGACTTTATTTTGTACACTACAAAAGTTAAGCCAGGCCTACATACTCACCTATGATTGCCAAACCCTTCCTTCACCTCTGACAAGACGTGTATTAATCACAACTTGTGAATGTGGGGAATACCAGGCCTCCACCGTGGTTTGGATTCCACGTTAACTGTAGGTCCTCCATTTCATCTCACAATCACACTACCATTACACATTAGCGTAAGTGCGTACAACCCAAACGGGTAGTAAGACACGGTGATAATAATAATAATAATAATAATAATATAATAATAATAATAATAATAATAATAATAAAAATAATAATAATAATTAATAATAATAATAATAATAATATAATAATAATACATACTCACCAGTAATAACTGCAACGTGAATTTCTCCGTCAAAGAAAGTTATTACATTGTCAGTGACATGCCAACATCAGTTCTCGTAAATCTACGAATATACAGAGTAAAACAATTTCTCGTTATGATTTTCATTTTAGATATTTTATTTTCATCGTTCTTAAAGAAAGAAAATTTAACACTTTTTTTTGTATTGAGTTTTTATTATTGTCAATTTTGTTATAGTGTTCTCTTTTATATTAGATTCTATTCAGTAGAACGTCTACTGTTAAATCGTACAGTTGAAGGCCAAATTGATCTACAAAATGATTCCTCCCCGCATACACATCAATCACTTTGACACCTTAAACTTCACTTAATATTCTAAGAAGTAGCCGACCTCGCCAAGGCGAGCTTTTCTCAAGCTAAGTTCACTAAGCACTGAGACAGTTAATATTTATTTAGGCGAGTTAGGTCTAAATATTTTTAACTCTTTTTGAATTTATATGTTTATTTATTAATGGATTGTAAAGCACAATAGTAAAAGTTAGATAAATGTTTTCAAAATCAGGTTTCAGGGATAATGTAGGATAATAAGAACTTGTTCGAGATGCATATCTGTTATTAATATTATTACCAACCGCAATGGCGCACACGTGATATAATTGTCAAAATCATCTAGTTTGATTTGCCAATGACGGGCAGAATTAGGTATGACTCTGTGCCAGATGTATTAAGGGTGTTTTCCCCCAAATAGTTTCCCCCTCACCTTTCACCAAAGTGCGGGAACCTTTCTTCTAAACTATTATTTGCCTATCCCTTCTCATCTGTGAAATTAAATTGGTTTAGGCCGTACAAGTGATAAGACGTGTAACATAAATAAACATAAGTATTTACAGCCATAGGCCTATTATAAAATTTTTTAAGCTTGATTTGTGTTCACTCATCTGAATTGTAACTACAATGTGAACTAACTTTTATTTATTTTAATGGATTTAATTGCTATTCTATTTTTTGTTGATCACGGTTAAAAATGCATCTTAATATCATATTATTTAAATTTAAAAATGACACCTGAACACGGGAATCAAACCCGGGACTTTTGGCTTAGTGCGCCAATGCCATAACCACTGAGTTATCCAGGAATCATTCCATGTTTAGGGTCATTCTTCGACTCATATTTTAAGGCGGAATCCGTGAAGAACATGCAGAAGGTTTTGGCAACAATGTCTGATCAATTAAGATCACGAGATATCAGATAACGCAGCCACCTTCGACTCGGTAGGGGCTTTTTTCTGTCAATAGTCACCTAACGAGTCGATGCTACTTGCGTTATCTGATTTATATTGATCTTAATTGATCAGACATTGTAGCTGACGATTGCTGCCACGTCCATCATAGATTCTGCCTTTAAAATTGAGTAGAGAATGACCGTGTACACTGGACGATTCCTGGATAGGTCAGTGGTTAAAGCATTAACATAATAAGCCAAATACCCCGGGTTCTATTCCCGTATCCAGGTTTATTTTTTAAATTTAAAGTATAAACTTTATTTATTTTTCTTAGGAATAATTTGCTTAAGGTATTTTCTACTTTATTTATTTTAGTTTTGTTTTTACTTGTTCCTTGAAGGGCGTAGAAAACTAATTTTTGTAGGAGGGTCCACTAGAAATTTTACTATACCTTTATCCAATAAAAGTTGTTATACATATATATGAACCCCCCCCCCCCCATAGTGTGTTAAACCAATTCTAGGGGGAGGGGGCTCCAAACACCCCCTTCTTCACGACCTCCCCCTTTCTACACCACTGACTATACGGGAGTTTCTCACCATTTCCAAGTGTTTGAAGGGTTAGTGAAGATGGGGAAAACTGTCTTCTTTGTGGTATAGTAGTTGTAGACAACTGGTGAGATAGTTTAGGCCTTTTGCTCACTCAAGTGGTGTAGGCCAAACCTGGCAAGTGAAACTCTCTCGTTGATGTCGGTGGGTAAGGCGTCTCACGCCTCAAAGTGACGTAGTTCGGGTTCAAAAGATGCAGCAAAATAGCCCCAAATTCCCTATTCCTTCCCACTCTAATCCGGCACCATAAAAGTAAACCTCAGAATTGGCAAACCTCGAGTAAGAAGTAAACGACTCTATACTTGATTACAGTAACCCCATGGCTTCTTTGGTGCTGACTGACAGCTCACAGCTCACAGCTGCAGTTAAAAGCTTTGAAAAGTTACCAGACCAAATTATGTATCCCTACGCTGAACCATATGACCCGCAAAAATATGTGTTTACCAGCTGTCACTTCTCACTGTCAAAATTTAGGCATATACCTAAATGTTGACTGTCAGAAGTCAGCTGTGAGCTGTCACTCAGCACCAAAAAAGCCATGGGGTTACTGTAGTATACAGTCTACTGACTATATTTGTTTCCACCGTGCCTTTTTGTTCAATAACTAGAAACAAAAACATTTTAGCGGGAATTAGTTGGGGTTTTCTTAAACTGTAAACGTGTTTAAAAAATGTATAGCCTTAAATACATTCTCCCAAACATACCATAGGCCTACCTATAGGTTTGACCGAACGGATATCGTGTTTGGTTTTATCATTGTTAACCAAGGTTCGACCAACAACCATTTGCATTGACAAATGGATTTTCAACATTGGTGTTCCCCATCTTATGAAACATATCAAGTCAAATTTGGCATAGGCCTACGACTAAAGTAAACCGTGGGGTGTACACCTCGGGCATAATTTTGTTTTAACTTCTACATATTGCAAGCTTGATTCCTTAAAACACGTGACAATTGGTGAAAACCTAGAAATCCTAACTTTGCATGTACTCAAGTGAATCTAGTTATGTGCACACTATATAAATTAAAATTGTATTCATTTGTTTTATAAATCGAGGACACAATTAGCTGTAAACCACTTCTTTGACCGCATGGTCTAAGGCGTCACTCTCTCGATAGACTAAACTGCCGATGACCGGGATATTAGGGTTAGAATTTCGGTCGAGTGTACTGAGAGTGGTTTTTATCAAAACAAATTTCACTCCCCCTCCACGTAAATGTGAGTAAACCTACTCTAAATCTAACCTTCCTTATCCCTGGCACATTAGCGTAGTTAGCACATAGGCGTATAGCCTGTACAGGTAGTAAAAAACGGGATTGGTAAAAAAAAAAGTTCGGGACATAAGTCTCATTTCTAGGATTGGCCTCCCAAAATTGGGGATGAACGGTCAGCTCATACTATAATAAAAGCCCTATGCTAACCTTGTTTTCAGGTTGTATCCTAGTATAATGTGTGTCTATAAAGTGTGCCTTTAAAGCCTAATGTAAAGAAATGTGCTCTCTCTATATTAACATCCACATGACAAATGAACCACGAATCACAAACTTGCCTATGGAACCACTTTTGAAATCCAGCTTTTATGTTTCACTTTTTTTTTTTTTTTTTTTTTTGTGCACTTCAAGTTTTTAAATTCCGCACTTTGAGGGTGACTGTGCGATTCGACAACTCCTACACAGAAGCTACTCGGGAAGCAAAACTATTGTATTTGGAGTCGTTAGAGGCGCCGCAGGGGAATTTGACTGATCCGTTCCTAGAGGGCGGCAGTGCTGTCTCATACGGCGGAAAATAGAAAACTCAATCACCTCGGATGATACACAAGTAGACTCGGGGAACACTCTATTTTTACATAAAAGTGAATACGTGTATATATCCATGTAAGTATGTATGTACGTATGTTTATATATATATTCTTCCGAGGCGTCGGTGAAATTTGCATGTGAATACGGGTCGGAGAGTGGGTCGGTGTGTGGAAAATGAGCCTCGGGAAGGTTGGGCGAGAGAAGACAAACTTTGTTCTGGAAAGGGTGAAAAAGGGGGGGATGAAAGCGACTCGCACTCCATCACGGAGGTTTCTGTGGGAAGAAAAGGCCCTGGAGAGAGCATAAGAGATTTCCGTGTTATCAAAATGAGGATGTCAAGTAATAAGACGTTTTCTGTTCCATTTACCCCTCCCTGACCTTATTTACTTCTCCGCTTTTAAGAGATTTTTTTAAATACAAGAAATTTTATTTTACATACTTTACCTCTTAGGATGTCGCCACGACGTCATAGAAGTCAAGATTGAGGGAAAGAGGAGCTTAGGAAGAAGGAGGATTAAAGTATTGGATGAATTGAAGTAATTAAGAAAATTCTGGGAGCTGGAGTAGTGGGCAGAGGACAGGGCACATTGACGGTCTAATTTCACTAACAAAATGAATGGATATGTCGTAAGACAGAACACATAATAATAATAATAATAATAATAATAACACAAGATTTGGTACGGTTCCTAAGATAAGCGAGAATCTCTTCCAGGTTTAATGAAGGGGTTTTTGTCTAGATGGCTTTCGACTCTTCATCCACGCAAATACATCTACATTTCCTCTAAATGTCACCTTCCTCTTCCCTACTCCATTAGTGTAAATATACGTGAAGCCCTGTGGTAAAATTTGTTACAAAGAGTTCTTGGAAATGGAGTTAAAAATGTGCGTGTGTAAACAAATTTTCACACACATACTTTTGAAATGTGCCAACCTGTCTGTTACACCCTTGGGATAAAAGCTTGTTGTGACCTATATTATAGTGCATAATTTGGAATTTTAGCTAAAGCATATGACTTATAAGAAAGCAAAGTTTTTCACTTATCTTCAAGTGTTTTCGAATTTTTGTGGACCATACTTAGTCCACTACACTGCCTTTTATATGTATGCAAGAAAAAATTCAATCTGCCATCTCGAAATTAAAAAAAAAAAAATTTGAATCGAATTTTAAGCCTTATAGATCCCCATCGACCAAATTTATATAAAAATTGCAGAACTTTTAATATTTAGCACCGCGTCTTACTACCCGTTCGGTTTATACTAGTTACGCTAATGGATTAGGAATTGGGAAGGTTGAATTAGAGGAAGTGAACCCGCATTTGCGTGGGGGAGAGTGGAAAAACATTTAGGAAAAACTACCCCCAGTTCACCCGACCGAGATTCGACCTCGATATCCCCATCCTCAGCAGTCGAGCTCAACACGACAAGCGCGTTAGCCAACTACGCCATCGAGGTCGGTTTTAGATTTAAAGAAAGGGTATACGATTGACCAGTGCCAGTGGCTTAAATATTGGGCTCATTTATTCAGGTTTGTTATTGAATAGAAGCTCGGGGTTCATATCGCAAAATTTTGAGATATACTTTTCCTGGTTGGTTTCCTAACCTTCTTTCGCGTGAATCCGGGTACATTTCTTTTAAAAATGTACCTTCCTTATTCCTATAGCTTTAGCGTAATTATTATTCTTATAACCTGATCAACAATAAAAAAAACTCTGCATTGATACCATTATAAACTTAATCTTTTTTCATTAGATGGCTCAAGCAGAGTTATTTTCGATATTTGAAATGTAAAGGTGTATGGACACAACAGGGAATTAACGCCAACTCACTCAAAGATAAAATTAAACTATATTATATTATTTACACACACCTTTTTTCATCCTTCAATATATATTTGTAGCGCATATTTACAGAAAATTGAAATGTTTGAGCTTTTTTGCATCATTCTATAAACAACCTAGTCCTAAATCCTTCTTTTACCTGTTATTTGAGTGTTATCGACTTCCTTTGAAGCTCATGTAATTAAATTCACTATATTGTTTGTGGTGGTTTGTTATGCGCTCTATTTTATTTTCGATTTTACCTTTATTTTTATCATGTTTCTCTTTTCAAATAGATTGACGTGAAGCCTATATATAAAATTTTGTATTTCTGTGAATCTTTCTTTCTCTATAATAATTTGCCTCCAGGGCAAGTGAAATATAAAGAAGTACAAAATAAAGGTGCTGTATGATCGAAAGAAAAGTCGTTTCTTTTAAATCCGTAGAACACAAAAGAAAAGAAAAATCAGAAAATAAGGTCTACCTTCTGAGGGAGAGGGGTAGAAAGGGGGAGGAATTGTGAGATGCGATAGAGGATGCAGGATTTGAGTAATCTTTTTCGATTTTCTTAGATGCCTTCGCAATCCGTGTAACAAAAGTTACATTTTCCGCCTCATTTTTTATTGTTATTATTTTTATCAGGCTTTTGAGTGTGGATTGGTTTTTTTTGTTGCCTTTTTTCCTGCTTCTTTTGTTCTATGCCGACAAAAAAGTTCGTTTATTCGAATTTACAATGTAAATTACTTTGTAAAGTAGGATCTAATGAAAATTAGTTCTCTCATCATCACTTGGGGAAAGGTTTTTATAATGCATTTGTATTTTCATAAGAACTCACTGGAAGTGGAAAGAACACAAAAGTTTTTAACAAGGTTCAAAAGAGGGGTACATATACGTGTGTGGGTGGAAGAACCGTTCATCACACTTCTTAAAAGTTTCCCAAGTCGAAGCATAACATATATTTCATGTTAACTTTAGCAGGATTTATGAGTGTTAGTGAAGGACGTTCCAGAACGTGCTTTCTAGTATTTATGATCCTTAAAAACTAGCTGTAAGAAACAGGACAAATTGTAAAAGACCTCCCCGCACAGAGCTACAAATTTTTAAGTGACCAGTGAAAGCGATCGAACATGTTAGACGCTCGCGATCATACCATCAAACAGATAGGACGTGTGATTAGACTCTCGTGATCATACCATCAAACAGATAGGACGCGTGTTAGATGCTCGTGATCATACAATCATAAAATATGAAGTGTGTTAGATGCTAACGATCATACCATCATACAATAGGACGTGTGTTAAACGCTCGTGATTATACTCTCAAACAGATAGGACGTGTGTTAGATACTCGTGATCATACCATCATACATTAGGAAGTGTGTTATATGCTCGCGATCATACCATCATACAATAGGACATGTGTTAGACGCTCGTGATCATACTATCAAACAGATAGTACTGTGTTAGACGCTCATGATCATACCATTAAACAGATAAGACGTGTGTTTGATGCTCGTGATCATACCATCAAACATATAGGACGTGTGTTAGATGCTCTTGATCATACTACCATACAATAGGACGTGTTTTAGGCGCTCGCGATCATACATCATACATATGGAACGTGTTTTAAAGCCTGGCGATCATACTATCATACAGATGGGACGTGTGTTAGAGCCTGTCGATCATACCATCATACAGATGGGACGTGTGTTAGAGCCTGGTGATCATACCATCATACATATAGGACGTGTGTTAGAGCCTGGTGATCTTACAATCATACAGAGAACGTGTGTTAGAGCTGTCGTCATACCATCATACAGATAGGACGTGTGTTAGAGCCTGGTGATCTTACAATCATACAGATGGAACGTGTGTTAGAGCCTGTCGATCATACCATCATACAGATAGGACGTGTGTTAGAGCCTGGTGATCTTACAATCATACAGATGGAACGTGTGTTAGAGCCTGTCGATCATACCATCATACAGATGGAACGTGTGTTAGAGCCTGGCGATCATACCATCATACAGATAGGACGTGTGTTAGGCGCTTGCAATCATACTACATACAGATGAAACGTGTGTTAGAGCCTGTCGATCATACCATCATACAGATAGGACGTGTGTTAGGCGCTTGCGATCATACCATCATACAGATAGGACGTGTGTTAGGCGTTTGCGATCTTACTATCATACAGATGGAACGTGTGTTAGAGCCTGTCGATCATACCATCATACAGATGGGACATGTGTTAGACCCTCGCGATCATCCATAATACAGATCAGACATGCCCTACACACTCGCGCATTCACTCCAACTCAACTTTTTTTTTATTTAGTAAATGCATTCTTTAGTAACTAGAAACAAAGTTTTGACTAAATTTATCCTAATATTCAATTCACTTTGTGATATCTAATTTATGTTATCTTCCCTTTAAATCTATTAGTCTTATTGTTGGTAGAGAACGTGAAACTACCTGGCACACTATATATAAATCTAGCGCTGAGATATACTAGTAAACTAATGCACGGGAATCAAGAGCGATAAAGCCATATACTAACCCTGTAAGGACCAGAACCAGGGACGGTGCTGTTAGAAAGTATTGCAACTTTGTGGGCGATAATCACTTTAAAAACACAATGGCGGGTGAATACAAACCTATTTGTTTTTAAAGTAGTCTTTAATGAATCTGATTTAGACATAGTATGCACTTATTTTATTTGAATAATTTACAGGGATGCTGAGATGGTTTGCAGATATAGAAAAAAACGAGTTTTTTGAAGTGATTAGTTCAAAGCATGTTTATCAGCATAATGGGGGAAGGAAACTGTCATTTATGTCGCTTTACGGATACAAACTTTACATTTTGAGTTTTATAGCACTAAAAATAAGTCTTGCAAAGGCGAAATTAACTCATTTTAAACTACGTTTGACGCAAAATGTCGCTCTTCCAAAATTTAGATAAATTATTAGTGCCTTCCTCAAACAAAAAGAGAATTTTTTTTAACACTACATATAATTTTAAGGTATTGAAAGTGGTTTTAATGGTTTTGAACTGGCATTGTAAACTTGCCATCTTCAAAATAACTATTGCAGTGACCTTAGAGCATAGGCCTATATAGGTAATACAGTACATACAAAAGTAGGTTAGATAAATGGCACAAAGTAAAATGTTATAGTCAGATTGACACTGGAAGAACTTTCTAGATATATATAAATCAAAATTGCTAATAAACTATCTAGCGTATATATATATATATATATATTATATATATATATATATATATATATATATATATATATAATAAGAAAGTAATTTTATTCATATTTTAAATTGTTGAATAATGTGTTTCAAATAATGTTATATGGTAATCCGACCGCACGCGTTAATTTCTCTTTTTTTTCAATTCAATTATTGAAATAGCTTTTTGTATTGAGCTACAACTCGGTAAATAACTTAAAAGCTGATAGGTTTGTGTTCAAACACAAGCATGTATTTAAAGACCTTGCCTACCTGTGACGTCACGGTAGGTAAAGATAGGATCTGCCATATTAATGAATTTACGTTTATTCAGCGAGTTTTGAAGACATCAAGTTGAAACAGAAACCATAAATTCTTAAATAGTTCTGAAAATAGTCTTACATAAAAACACAGTTATTATTTTTATCTTTAAGTGATTTTTTTTTGTAAACGTATTTTGTATAAATCATCTATAATATTAGGCTATTTGGCTTGATCATGAAAATGGTCTATAGAAATCTTGCTGCCATTGTGTTGATTAAAAAGTCCGTGATCGCATATGTTTATCTAGAATTAGAAACAAGGAAAAGTTAATTTTAAAAAGCAAGTCAACGTTTTCAAGGTGCAAGTAGTATAGTGACTGTATAAACTCGTCATTGGAAGAGGTAAATGCTATCAGTAGTTAAACAAGTGGTCTCGCAGTGTGAACTTTTCATGTGTGTGTGTGTGTGTGTGTGTGTGTGTGTGTGTGTGTGTGTGTGTGTGTGTGTGACCCCCTCTTTCTATTTAGAACATTGGCGTATACTTGTGATAGTGCTTTGACTGCTTAGGTTCGTCAAACTAAGATGCAACCCGTTTCACAAGATAGCTTCGAGATCTCCACGTAGGCTACGTCTTTAATATACCCTCAACAGGCGTTTGTAGTTGTACACACAATTGAGATTATAAGTCGTATAACCTCTCAAGAACATAACCTCAACGTACTCGATAAAGGATGAGGCTCCAACATTACACTATAGATATAATTTTATTTTGGACCAAGACTTTAAGTCTTAACTATAATCATTACGACCTGTGTCAGAGGTTATGCGGTCCACTCTGCTCAAGCTTGCCACTGATGTAGAGACTGAATCCCGAATGCGTGTGCTAAGAGTATAGGGTGTAAAGATCCATAAATATATATAAACCATGTATTTTCTTAAGTAAAGAGTTATTTCACTGCCTTTTAGAACGCACCCAGGCTAAACGAATCTATTAATTACGTTAATATGATAGGTATAAGTAAGGTCTAGTTTCAAAGAAGTGTATCATCGTTTGCGGTGCAGAAAAAGTGTGAAACCATTTCAACATATATTTTTTTTATCTGAAGGGCCTTACACTCTTCTGCACCATAAATGATGGGTCTCAACTCTAAAATATACCTTATTCATTTCTTTCCCACTATCGTAATTAAAATATGCGTATAGCCCAAGTGGGTACTAAAAGTGGTGTAAAAAAAACTCCTTACAACAGGCCTACTCTCTAAGATAATACATGGTTTACATATAATTATGTATTTCTATTTATTTAAACCCGCAATGGTGGACACGTGGCTAATGGCATCACTTTTGTCCTATATAGTTTTCTGGTGATGGGGAGGTAGGGATTAGAACCTGTTTAGTGTACTGAGGTAATCTTTACTAAATGCGGGTACATTCAAGATGGATATGAGGATGTCTAACCATTGTCTTTTCATTTCTACTCTCTTTTTTTTTTTCAAATCTTTGCGCTATTATACAAGACATTACTCACGTTACAAGAGTAAACTTTAATTTGTATTTATCTAAGAAAGTGTAGATCCCTACGACTTGTTTAGGAGAAAGTACGTTCACTAAGAGAGTGTATTTTTTACACTTTTGCGTACACAATATAAATTGTATTTTCGGTACATGGATGAGATGCATTAGCAAGTATGGCAGTTGTAATTTGTTTCTCTGGCGGGTATGATGCATTATGCAGACTGAATTTACGACAAGGGATAGACGGGAAAGGGCGGAGGAGGGGGGCGTATCTCTCAGCGTCGAGGCGCCACGCGTCCAAAACACATCCGTCACGCCACGCTGCAGCCATCATGTAGTGTTTGTGGCAGTTCCATCTTTACACATCCGGGCGATGCACACATCCGGATGTCAATGTCAGGATGGATAGCGTTCGTGGTATGGCTCCTCTTCCGAGGCTGTGTAAACGACCTCATCTCCAGGCAAGACTGGGGGAACATTCCGTGATCGTGTTGGTAGGGCAGCTTCCTTTAGAGCTTCGTATGTTTGTAGTTTTCAGACCATAGCATCATATTTTGTAGTTGCTCTGACAGTAGTCCTACATTCTCGGTCACGAAAGGTAGTTTTTAATCGAATTGTGATTGTAACATGGAATAATTTTGTAAACATGACTGTATCTGTTCCCTATTTTTAATTATATTTGTTGTAAACTGCATTTTTCTACCTGCCCGACTATCCGAATCTTTACATTATTTGTGTAGGGGTAATAATACTAGCGATTAGAGAAGGGAAAAAAGCACCACCCTTACACGTGGTTTGGGATTATAAACTTGACCTCCTTTTCACAGGCAATCCATTAGACCTATATTGTGAGAGTGACGCATTAGACCGTGCGACCAGCGATGTGTGCTGTTTACTATTCACTCTGACGTTAATTAGTACCTTAGGTGTGCTATAATAATATTTGGTTAAACCTATTATTAGTATATTATGATTATGATTATGATTATGACTATACGCCCTTTCCTCCTTCCAAAGACCGCAAAATTGATATTAAAAAGTTCAAGACATTTTAAGTTCACCTATAACAGAGGGCACTGAAGATGTGTTGAATGTATATGCTAGATTTCAAGACCAAACTAATGACATAATCAAGGGCGTTTCTGGTGGTATGAGGGGAGACCCCTCAATAATTGATGCTTTTAAGACAAATCTCCTATCCCTTACCCTCCCCGATATTTATGCATTAAAGGAATGCCGTCCTATAATTATAATTTGATAAACATATATGTTTAAGTATTTACTTATTAGAGGTATTTTACTTGCACTTTCTGAACTGAATGATTACATCAGCACACGAGATTTTCAATGAGCAAGAGCGAAAGGGTCTACCAATTTTACCGTGAATAAAATGCTTTCGCATTCCTTCTATGGTTCTTGTAAGCCTACATGCCACAATTATTGGCATGAAACCGATGGCTTCACTTCTTTTCTGAACAAAGCTA